>OZ023295.1:1091401-1586406 GCA_964007245.1 Hypomecis atomaria | reverse complement strand
AATAAATCATGCCAATTTTAACGGGTACCATATTATGACAACGTTGTCCCACCTAATACGCCCTGTATCGGGCGGCGATGTGTTAATTTGGAAACTACACTTTCGCCGCTGTGTTTGCGAGATCATAATCGAAAGGACGGTCTGTTTGTCTAGTAAAGCCACAATAAGCGAGATTTGAAAGCGATAATTTTAGGAGTGGTCGTGTTTTTAATATTTTAATTCTCGTAAAACTGAATCATTCATACGAAGTCATCTCAGTTCTTAGAGCATAAAAGTTGCCCTAAAAGATAAACGTATTTTAACGTGAATGAAATACCAAAATGGATGACAAAGTGGAGATGTTATATTATTTTTTTTTTTATACCAGATGAAGATCATTACATAGTATAAAATAAAGTCGCTATTTTTGTCTGTTTGTTTGTCTGTATGCTTAAATCTTTAAAACTACGCAACGGATTTTGATGCGGTTTTTTTTAATGGATAGAGTGATTCAAGAGGAAGGTTTATATGTATAATATACACCTGTGCAAAGCCGGGGCGGGTCGCTAGTAGACTATAAAATAGTTTTGTAAAATCTTTTTTAGCGGTTTCAGGCTAATACTTAAGAACTTGAAGTATGAAAAATGCTCGTAATACTACTATTTACTGAATTCGAATTTTCTGCTACTTTTCCAAAGCCACTAGTTAGTAGACAAAAGTTTTGTGCATTGCTATTTCAGTATGTAATAGAAGATTTAATTCATATAAAGTTATGCATAATTATCTTTAAGTATTAAACCACACCTCGGGTGGGCTACATTTCTATATTTAACCGACTTCTAAAAAGGAGGAGGTTCCATGTTCGTCTGTACGTATTTTTTTTGTGTATGTTCCACGATAATACCGCTAATTGTGAACCGAATCGAAAAATTGGAAAAGGTCCCGAGGTGGTCCCATTTAAATTTTACAGAACTCGGCTGAGCCGTTTTTGAAAAATCAACAATAATGTAAACAATTCGAGCGAAATATTCGAATTTTGTACACGATGAAAGGCAGTTTTGCAATTTTTTGCGAAAAAATAATTATTTTCCGTTTTGTTTATGTCAAATAATCGTAAATTAATATCTACTCTCTATAATTTGACATTGCTAAAAACGTTTTAAAGTTAGCTGTCATATCAACAGTCTGTACTATACAGTACCTACTTTTCTACTGCACTGTACAGTACTATTTTCAGTGTCATATTGAACATAGGTCTACCCACTAATGACGATGGAAGTTAACTTCGCCGTCAAATCCTTCCACACACACACATGTGACCGAATCTAATTCAAGACACCGACATAAAAATGCCACCCATTAGCATACGCGATGCCACCGCACGTCTGCCTATTATCAAGTCCATAGCCTCCTTTGTCCGCGTGCTAACCGGGCCCATAACCCGCGTCTTTTGTCCCGCAGCTCTATTGCGGGACGGTGGCGGTGCGGTGGACGTGTTAACACAGCACTTAAACTGTTAGACCTTTGGGAAGGTGGGTGGTTTTGAGTTATTGGATTAAAAAATGTGAAAACTCTGTTGAAATAAGATCGGAATATAATCTTCTAGGTCTGCGTGCTTCATCTTCGACCACAACGTCGCTTTCCATCAGGCTAGTTGGTGGTCAAGCGCGGAATTATTCGCGTTGAAAAAAAAAAATGTATAATGATCAGCTTACGGCTAGCTTTCGTCCCACAATATAAATTTTAATGACGTCTAAAAATGTTAAAATAATACGTTCGAATTTGACACGTTGAGTTTTTTAAATTTAACATGTAGATGCAAATTTTTATTTACACAGAAAAACAAAAAAGATCTTAAATAACAATTTAACATGTCAAATTTATTTAACATGTTAAATTAATTAAACATTTATTTATTTATTATTTATTCATTTATTTATTCATTTATTTATTTATTAATTTAACATTTATTTATTTATTTTTTTATTTAACATGTCAAATTAAGTAGCGCTGTCGCAGCAAAACATGCAAAATTCACTTGTCAGACTTGTACAAGGCTATTTATAATCAATTGGCATATATATAATAGGGGCATATTCTGTACATCAAAACTAACAACTTGTGTTCTACGACATCTTTAATTTTCAGACATTATTAAAATTCGTAGAACATATCAGTTTTGATGTACATAATCATCCCGTAAAAGGATGCTAATTGATTAGAAATAACCCTGTATATCATTGATCTGAAATGTTTTTTTTTTTTTTCTAATGTTACCGTTATATTAAAATAGTTGTATTGTATAGTGTAGAGAGAACTTGATTACATCAAAAAAAGTTTAACCATCTCTATTTCTTTTGTTCAATATTTCTATTTGAAACCGCAACATAAAATTTGCATACACAGAACAAAAAATAACAAAGACATTTTAAACACCATTCTCAAAGCTGAGAAAACCTGTCTTTAATGAATTTGTCAAAAATATTTTTAAAAAAAACTGGGTAACCGATTCCGGAATCATTTTTAATCCTGTCATTGCTACCTCTACAGCAACAAAGAATTAAATACGTTGTAAATCAGTCAACCCTTGTCAACTACGAAGAGATTAAATATAATAATGAATTTAAACAGACAATTGTCTCATTGACCGCACGCCATTTTAGGGTTAAGGGGACTCCTTAGGGATTTAAATGTTTGGACATTTTGTTTGGATTTTGTCGTTCGTTTTCGACTTCTCATACCTTTTTTGTGTGTTTCAGGTAAGGGATATCCCGGATGCGTTTAGGGGTGCATTTCGGAGAAACATGATGGGTAAGATTTTTTAATTTTTATCAGTACTTTACAAAAATAATTCGCTCTTTGTCAAGATTACTCATTAAAATTACGATGAGAAATGCGCGCGAAATGGGACGTGCATTTTCTAGCGCGGTCGAGGCGCTCAACCGGCCTAGGCTCTGCATTGTCGGCCAATAAATTTCACAAAGCGTCGGACTAATTTTCAGTTTAAAATCCGTCTAAAAGCAGTTATTAACTCGGCAATTCCTAATAGGGGTGGGCGTGCTCGCTCGGCCGGCCAGACCGCGCGGGGTCACGCGGGTCGCGCCTCTCGATAGAATTATGCTTCAATTGTTTTACGTTCGCACCGCACTAGCTCAAGCCCATCTCTGTTCCTTTTTCGAAACGCACCTAAGAATTTGTAGCGTTCTCATATCGATTGTCTCGATTTAACGGTCGATATATCGATGTTTTACTGCCTCGCAACGCGGTGTGAAGTGTTGTCGACACGTTTCGATTCAGATAAATCGATTCCCCGTTATGTAATATCGGCTTAATGAGCGATTAGGTTTCGATGCGATTCTGTTTTTTGTGGAAATTGTAGGGTTGTGCGGAGCGTAATTAAGTGAAGGTTAAACTGTAATCAAGTTGTAATTGTATGGAATCGAGTTTGACCCGAGGTCGCGGTTTAATATCTGTGAACTATAAACAACTTTGTGGAGAATAATTGTGGAATACAGCGTGGTATATTACATTAGTAGTTTTGTTATACTAGAAACGTGAATGGTTTAGAACGTTCCACATGTACAATTGTATGCACTTTTACAAACAAAACGCTCTTATTATTTTGTACATCGAATCGATCTATCTACAGAATAATAAGGCAAGAAAGAAACAGATTCGGTGTGATTCAATTTTCATTCAGCTTATACAAATTATTGTACAATTAAAGGGTGAAGTCTTCACTCTTACATCGGGGTATTGTACATACATCAAAATAAAATTACAAATAAATGATCCAACTATATTTCTTCGAAGTTTCGAAATACATAAAATATGAAACATCACAGCAACGTCGGTAAAACAGCCCCGGGCGACCGTTTATGTCTCTCTTTGCTCTCGATTACTAGCGATTACAATCTCACTTTAATTATGACTTAGAACAGCGCGGTCTTATTTCAATTTAATGTTTACTCGCTTTTAATTGCTTCTGATGGTTTAAAGCTATGTTTGATTTAAACTAATACATGGGAAATTGAATTAGGGCGTAACCGAGCGTAAGTCGGCCTGGAATTGTTTATTCCGATGTGAAATTTGATTGGAAATGGCGGGAGATGTTATGGGCGGATGTTATTTGTGTTTCTGTTGCTATGATAGCTTTAATGATGTCTGGTTGCTTTATTATAGCTTTTGTTCACAGCTTTGCCTGCGATATATTTTGGTATTTGTGGTATCCTATGGGAAACTTTTATATTTCCGAAATGTGTTAAAGATTTAAAGACTGAAAGTTTTTTTCCAAAAATTCTATTCATATAGTTTTCTTGTATTAATCAAAGACATTCAATAGAAGATTTATATCTCGTTCTTGGCATGCTTATGACGTACCTACCGATAAAAGCTTCTTTGACCAGCTCAAATCACTGTATAGTTTTAGCCTAGAGCCCGTATTATTCCCCTTTTCCCATAAGAAATGCCTTAATAACCTCATTTTGTCTAACACATAATAAAGCAATCCGTTTGCACACCTCTGACCATTAACCACAATAATTTTGCCGTCTCGAAACTATCATCATTTGTTCTGATCCCTATTATTATCCCAACAGAGTTCTCAATCCACAAATTGTGCAGCTCGCTATAAATTCAAACTGCACGACTAAGATCTCATCATCATGGGATGTTTTATCGCCTCGAGCATTTGGCACGCTCATAGTTTCATCTCTTTCAATCTCGTTCTGTGTTAGATCTCCATCTCTTTCTGTCAGGGATCTCGCGTTGTCATTTTTCCAAATTGACCTCTGATCCTGAAGCATAGAGATTGTTACAAATGAATTGAAAGCACTCGCCGCAATTTAAATCATGTTCGATGAGGCTCCGTAATGAGATACCTGGGTACTTGCCTTCTTTTTGCTCTAACAATTGGTAAGGATAATTTGGAATGAATTGAGAATTTGATATCAATACAACTGGCAGTTTTTGACACTTTAAAAACGTTAAATTTTTTGTAGAATGCAGTTGAATTAATTGGTTGTTTTATTTACTCTCCATCAAACATCTTTTTAGGGTTCCGTGCCCAAAGGGTAAAAACGATACCCTATTAAGACTCCGCTGTCCGTCAGTCTGTCTGTCTGTCACCAGGCTGTATTTTTATCTACAAAAATCAATTCAACATAAATCCAAACATAATGCGTACTTTTAATATTACGAGTCAAACCTGAAAATTATTGGCACAGATCCGAGACAAGCACAGTAAGAAGAGGTTGTGGATAAAAAAATGGTAGGTGATGATAATAAGTATTTTCAACGGTACTATAAAGTTTATTTTATGAGGAAGTGAGAAATTTAATAACTATACCATCGTCGTCATCAGCAGTATGATGCTGTTTTCGACAACAGGACTATATGCGCTTTATACGCAGCCCTGTGATTTGACTCCGAGCGTCTGTCCACTATAAGAGTCATAGAGTGGACATCCTAGATGCGCTTGACGATTCGTGGTCTCCATTCGAGAACTTTCCGTCTCTCTGATATGATAGGCATGATGACTGGATAAAAAAATCATTATTATAATTAGTCCGTGAGTCAAATTATCAAAAAAAATTTAGACACGTATATTTTATTTTGCCGAAAAACAAATAGCAGAGATAAACCTTGTCGAAGTTTGGGAATGGGGGACATGACATCACGTCTCTTACGAAAGTCTCATTTATTTGAAATTCATGACGTCACGCGGAACTTTGACCGGCTATAATTGTCTTCATCGATTGTTGTTTAATTGACAAAAGAAAAAATGCGTGTATTATATTTTTAATAATCTATCTGATGGACTATTTTTTTTTTTGTAATCATGCCTATAACATATAACCGTGGTGGCATAGAGGTAGTAACACTCGCCTTGCGATCGTGAGGTCGTGGGTTCAAATCCCGATCCTGTACCAATGCGTTCTTTGGAATTTATGTACAGGATTCCACACCACTGACTTTTCGGTGAAGGAAAACATCGTGAGGCAACCTGCATCCGTCCGTAGAATAAGTTCGATGGCCATGTGAATCCACCAATTCGCACTGGGCCAGCGTGGTGGATATGGCCTAATCACCCTTCGTGGGTAGGCTTACGTCCTGCAGTGGACTATTAAAAAAGGCTGATACATTTTAGACGATATAAAACGGTACTCACTCACGTGGTACGTACAGTCATAACACGACTATAGTTTCGGTCGCGTTCGGCGACCTTTCTCAAGTTGGCGAGTTCTAGCACGTTGAGCCGTCTCGCAATGCACTCAAAAAAAAGGTTGGTACAGTACAGCCTATAACAACTATTACAATATAACTAATTTTGGCCATTCCCTTTCAACGCATATCTGCTTACCATTTCACAGACGTCTGAGTCACCCGCCCACGGTAACCCACATCTATCGGGTCCTATTGTTTATATCGCTTAACAATATCATATCTGGCGTCGTTTATATTCAAATATCGCTGACAGCGGTGATTGGGAATTTCAAGCATTTTGGCCTTACTTTTACCAAGCAATGGTCCTGATACAAGATATTTGGCATATTGTAGACCGCGTTTTTTGCTAACAAATATTACGTAAAGCTTTTCAAATCCAATAATTATGTTTTCATGTTTCTTAAAAATAAATTCTTTATACAAATAGCCAGAACGTGGAAAGCTTTTTCTGATTCTGTCTTTCCACTGTACAACATAGGTGCTATCAAATCACGAATAAATAAATTGACAGCTTCGAGGCCAGCGTGCTACAAAAATTTGTAGTCAAAGGACAACTTATTAAATAAAAATAATGTACGCTACATTCGCTTAAATAGGTATTCTAACATCAGAAAATTACTCAGTCGAATATTTTTTATGAAATAACTATTAAACTATTTCTGAATTAAGTGTTCAAAATTACACCAATTAAGGTTTTTTTCCTAAGTCTAGAACTAAAACTATGTAGGACAAGAACTAATTTTGTCATGAAATTATTGCAAAATTTTATCGTACTATATAGGACAAGAACTAACTTTGCCATGAAATTATTGCAAAATTTTATCCATGCCATTCTTACGGAATACACGTAAATCACCTGCTAAGCATACTAGTATATTGTTTACAACTTTTGGACAGTTATACATTTCCATGGAATTACCATATCGTAATGAAATTTTCACAACAATCGAAACTATCTGAGACGCTCCTAGCTCCAATAAAATAGAAATCCAAACAATCACTTTATGCGTTTACAATAGACGAGCCTACTGGCATACCTCCAACGATAGACACGGATAACTCATATCTTCAGCAAAACAAGGAACTAAAACCTTCCCTAAAGTTGTAAGTCTTTCATTTAGAAAGAGCGATAGTGATGCCATCGTCGAATTTTGTAGTTAAGGTGGGCGTACGCTATGTTATGACATATTGGTTCTCACGAAGAAACGCCTACGCGCGACCGCCTTCAGAGAGCCTTTATTTATCACTGGCTACACGTGTTAGGGAGACTAATTTATCAAGAAGGTTCAAAGGTCGTAAATTCGTCGTGGATTCTTTTATTGTTTTGTTTATTTAACTCGTAAAATTATTGAAACTTCCAAAGTAAATTAGTCAACCCTTTTACTTAGTGGCTAATTTTTGGAGCTGAATATGAATCTTGTATACACGAGATCAATGATTTAAGCATAAAAATTACCTATTTTGTGACCTTTCTATCTGTTTATTACTGTTTTTAATATACAATACAATACAATACAACAACACTTTATTGACACCAACAAGAAAACATAACAAAAGAAACAAAGACAGAAAAGGCACAAAAGGCGGTCTTATCGCTAAAAGCGATTTCTTCCAGACAACCTCTCTTGGATGCAAGGAAACATAAAGACGACAAGGACGGTGTAAACGTAAAAAAAAAAAAAAAGTTAAATAATGAAGAAAGTTACTACAAATTCCTAATCAACAATAAAATAAACTACATAATAATAGCCATACATAAATACTTATAATAATACATACAATAAAAATAAACATACTTAGATGCATAAATATATTACAAATAAATTAATGACGAGGAGTGATATGAGTATCAGTCAGAGAGAGCTTTGAGAGATAATGTTGCTGAACCTGGGCCTTGAAAGATTCAACGCTCTGTGCACGTCTGATGGTCACAGGAAGGTCATTCCAGAGAGCTACAGCTCGGACACTGAAAGAAAAATCATAAAAAACAGTAGAATGAGATGGAGTGGAAAGAAGGAGATTGCTAGAAGATCTAAGATTGACAGAGTGAGTGTCAGAAAGAAAAGTGAAGCAAGAGCGTAAATATGAAGGAGAAGAAGGTTTGAAGAGAATGCTATAGAGAAGGGAAAGTATATGAGTATCGCGGCGAAGACGGATAGGGAGCCACTTGAGCTTATTACGAAATTGGGAAATGTGGTCAAATTTCCGGAGGCCGAAAATGAACCGTATACAAAGATTTTGGAGTCGCTCAAGCTTGTCGAATTGCTCCTGGGTTAAGTCGAGATAGCAAGCGTCAGCATAGTCTAAAATAGGGAGAAGAAGGGATTGTGCTAACGCAACTTTGGTAGCCGTGGGAAGAAAATTGCGAATTCTTCGTAATGATGCAGAAGAAGCGTATAACTTGCGCTTCACAGATTGTATTTGAGGATTCCATGAGAGACAACTATCAAAAATAATACCAAGGTTTTTGACCTCGCTACTAAAAGGGATCGTAATACCGCTAAATACAATTTTACGAAGAGAAGTTTGATCGATGCGTGCAATCATCCTAGAGCTACCAATAATGATGGCCTGCGTCTTAGTGGGATTGACTGTGAGCCCGAAAGAACGGCTCCAACATTCAATACGGCGCAGGTCATCATTAACAGCTGCCACAGCCTCATCCAAGTGATCGATTGTAGCTTGAGAGTAAATCTGCAAGTCGTCTGCATAGAGATGGTAGAGAGAAGTGATGTGAGAAGTAATGCCATTTATAAAGATAGCAAACAGGAGAGGAGAAAGAACACCACCTTGAGGAACACCGGCATCAGTAACGCACCAAGAAGAGAGCGTATCTTCAACACGTACACATTGCCGGCGGCCATACAAATAACTATGAAACCAGTCAACAGCTGTAGGAGATATGTTAATAGTGCGGAACAGAGCAAGAAGGATATCGAAATCAACAGTGTTGAACGCATTGCTGAAGTCGAGTAAAGTAAGCACAGTGAGTTTCTTGTCATCCATTCCCCGTCTAATGTCATCGGTAATTTTAACAAGAGCAGTGGAAGTGCTGTGGCCTGATCGGAACCCAGACTGCAAAGGATTAAGGAGATTGTTACGAGTTAGGAAGTGATTTAATTGCGAATGGACTAGGCGTTCAAGGACTTTGGATAGGAAAGGAAGAATAGAGATAGGACGGTATTCAGAGAGTGATTTAGGTTTGGGTTTTTTGGGGATCGGAACTATGTGGGCTTCTTTCCAGCAGGAAGGCACCGCACTCAAGGAAATGGAAGTGTTCAGTAAGTGACATAGGATAGGTAAAATTTCATCAAGGATTGGGACAATCATATTACGACTAATCTTGTCACTACCAACAGCATTCGAGGAAATGGACAAAATACTCTTCTTAACATCACTAGCAGCAAATTGACTAATGACAAAAGGGGAATAGCTGGGTGTTGGGATGGAAGAAAGATAGTTTAAAGTGGCAAGTTTATCGTTCACATCAATATGAGACGCCGAAGAAAAATGTTGGTTAAGAGAATTAACATCAAGGTCACAAGGATTAGAAGTTTTTTGAGACTTTCCAACACCCAATGAGCGTAAAAACTTCCATACTTTCGCAGGATCACCATTTTCGACAGATTTATGGATGTGGTGGCGTTGCGCATCTCTACACATTCTATTGCAGCGATTCCGAAGGACTTGAAATTTTTCCTTATTAGCATCACTAGGACAAGCTTTAAATTTACTCTTAGCCACCGCTTTTTGATGGATCATTTTTTTAATATCATCTGTCAACCAGGGTGCAGGTAGATGCTTCATCTTGACCGGACGAATGGGAGCATGAACATCATAAAGTTGTATCAATATAGAGTTGAATAGGGTAGTCTTATCCTCAATAGATTTGGCATCAAGAACTGTCGACCAGTCAATTTCGCTAGCATCATTACGCAATTTCACAACATCCATGGCACCGAAGCTGCGTTGCAGAAGAATTTTGGGCTTATTTTTAGGAGGGCGAATTTTGTAAGAGAGATAGATGACATCGTGGTATGATAAATCATGAGAAGTGTGCAAACATTGTCCGTGTTTGGCAACATGCTGCAAGGAGGAGACAAACATCAGGTCTAATAAAGAGGGAGTGGAATTGGGGAAATGATGGGTGGCGCTCAGAGGTAGAATATTCAGGTTGCTAGCCTGAATAATTGATTTTAATTTAGAGCTACGAGAGTCTAATTTGAGCAAACAGGTGTTAAAATCTCCCATGATTATGGTGTGGGAGTAAGATGGGAGGAGATCTTCGAGAAGATTTTCAAAAGAAGAAAAATAGTCAACAGATTTATCAGGACTGTAATACACTCCCAGAAGTATTTTGGAATGAGAAAGGAGAATTTCCAGAAAAAGATGTTCACCAGCATTAGCAGGCGGGGGCTGTACGGAAGTGCTGACAACAGTGTAAGGGATATTAGAGCGTAAATAGATAGCTACACCACCGCCAGGCCTCCCAGTCCTGTCATTGCGGATAAGAGTGAAACCAGGGAGAGAAAAAGAAGTGGAAGGAAGACAGGGCTTAAGCCAGCTTTCGGATACTAGAACAGCATGCAAGTTTTTATGGTCGAAAGACGCCAGAATTTCAGGGTAATGAGCCGGAATACTTTGGGCGTTAATATGAACTACATTAAAGTTCTTAGGCACATCTGAAACTTGATTAGATATAATATCACTCAACGATGGTATACTCACAAAGCTAGAATCAGAGCAAGAATTATTATCTGACGATAAAGATAAAAATATATCACTACTACTACTATTGTGTTCGTCATTTAACATAGTTATAAATAAATAATAATAATTAATAAATATATATATTATACAAATAATAATAAAAAATAAAAAAAAATAAAAATAAGATAAATCATACATGTAACACACTTCATCCGCCAGAACTGGAAGAAATCACTTCATAAACTCACAACAAATAAACACAAAACAACATAATTAAACAAAAATAAAAAAATAAAAACTGATGGCGAAAAACAACCGGCTTAAAATTGATAGCTTTAAATACATCAAGAAAGATGAAAATTATAAAAGCTTAATGATTCAAATAACAACAGTGTAGCGTTTATGTAATACATCCATGAGTTTTTCTACATGAATGTTCACCAAGTTTTGACAATGACAGTTCGACCAAGTAATGTCAAAGTCACTGAAAAGTAACCAATTTGCACAATTAATTTAAGAAAAGCTTATGTATTTATCACGATTAAATCAAATTTGAGGAAAATAAATGCAAAAAAAATACGTATACATACAAGTGAATAATATAAACAGGGTATAAAAATATATCCGACATACCTACAAGTGAAATTAGACGCGTTAAATACCCACTCAAACTTTGCAATAAAAATAAAAATGACTTTCACGATAACACGATATTGGACTACTTCGCCTTCCTAGTTGTTCTGGTGGTCGAGGCGGCCGCAGGGCCTGCAGCTGCAGCGGCTTGCTTCTTGCTGGCGGCGGGCGGCGGCACCTTCAAAGTATCAACCGATGCTATTTTCTGCAGCTCGCTGATACCACAGATTCGGTGGCGCTGACCATCGGGCGCGATGATATGGATGAAGCCATCGCGGGTCCAGCAGTTTTTGATGCCGAATCGCTGTCTAGCCTGCATGAAGGCCACATGCCTGGATTTAGTTAGGAACTCGGAGAGTGTCACTTTGCTACCCTTCAGCGAAGTTTTCGAAGACCAGATCTTGTTTCGAACATCAATATCAGCGAACTTGACGAGAATAGGCCTAGGTTTATCGGTACTGACACGGCCTATGCGCTGACATCTGCTAATAGACTGACATGAGAACCTCGCTAATTTCATTTGGTCAGTGACTATGCGGACAACAAGCTGAGGGATGCTCTCTGACTTCTCTTCTGGCACACCGTGTAGGAGCAGGATCTTCCGCCGACTATGCATTTCGATATTATCAACACTCTGTGCAAGTAATCCCAGCTGCTGTTGAAATCCTCGCATTAGTTGAGCGGTCAGTGACTTGAAAGCACCATAATCATCGGCTATAGTGCTGGATGTACCACTTGCAGGAGGACTCTTCTTCAGTTCATCCTCAAACTGCTCCATACGCTTATTCAGTGCTTCCATAATTTCCACAAATGTATTCTTCGTGTCATCCATCTTTACTCAGTGGTTAGGAATATTATGAAGTGAATTACTCAGCCTTCTTAGTGCTTGTAGAGGAAAGTTTATAGTGAACGGAGAAGTATGTTACATTAGTTATTTAATTAAACATGAATAATAATTGGTGAGTTTGTTTTTTTATTTTTAAAACCAAAAATTAATTTTAGTAAACTAAAGTATGTGTTGACACATCTACCCGCCCAAGGCCAATATAGTACTTAACGAAGCTGCCAAAATCGTCTATAAGCAATATTTCAATGAATTATGAGAGAGAAAAAGTACATAACGTGAAATTTCAAAAGGGCTTCGCAAAAGGTTAATTTTTTATTACTAAAGTATATGAATTTTAGTGAATTAGTCATTTATTTATAACAAAAATTAAGCTTTAAATTGAATGTAGAAATAAATATTATAAAATCGTTATGTAAGTTCTTGTAGGTTAAATCCATACAAAAACTATTGCTTTTTCAATAAAACAATGGCAAATCTAAATGCAAATTCTAAATTCAATCTGAAATTTGATAATATACTTATTGTAATAAAAACTGATGCTATCTTAACCTAGAATTAGTAACTAGATGACTTAATTAACAAACTAGGCATAAAAATTTGCATTTTAAATGAAGAAACAGTTTCTAGTTTTAATTTAATTCATTTACGATTTTTAATTAAAAACATTCGAAACCGTGTCAACGTTTTTCTATCATCAAATTTTCGTATTAAAAATCATAAACACTAACTTAACAGCTCATCAACGCGGTATTTAAATAAATAATTATAATCTTAATAAAATAGATGCGAGCTGATTTTATGCGTTACAAGTGCAATAAAATTCATTCGCTCTCAAGTGATAGATAGATAGATAGATATTATTTATTGTTAACACAAAAAGCACAAGTAACACAGATAACAAAAACATTATAACTATAGCGTGTAACAAGAGGCGGCCTTATCGCTAAAAGCGATCTCTGCCAGGCAACCTTTGGATGGAATAGGAATATAGAACAAGTAAAGACGAGGGTGTGCGTTAACAAAAATAGTTCGTACTTATAAAACATACACATACATACTAATAAATACTTGCGAACACATACACAAGTGTTAGCTTTGTAAGTGATTTCGTCGCAGCTTGCTATCTATAGGTGCTTCTTCACTGAGAGCATTTGCCTGTAACGTTATAGTTACACATTAGTGAAGTTTTACCGTAGATGTATATTAAAGCCATTTGTATTTTCACCAAAGAACACCCTGAATATTTCAATAAACGTAATGACATCATAACACGTCAAAATAGAACTAATTTTACAAACCTATTATATCAACCTCCTGCCAAAAAGACAATGTTTGTAACATGTGTATAACGATATATAATATTGTACCTAATGAAATCAAAATATTTAACGGGAATAAATTTGAGAAAACACTAACCAACTCACTTCTAACAAATTGCTTCTATAGTATTAAGGAATATAATAATTTTAATAATTAATAAATTATACTACCTATGTAAGAAATTAATGTAATAAATATTTGCACGTCAGCTTGCAGTCTGAATGCAATGTAAATATAAGACTAACCAATTATGACTTGTATTGTACATGTATTTTAAGCAAATAAACGATTTGATTGATTGATTAAAGAAAATTATGCATTATAGAGCTCTACACGTATTTTTACAATTCCTGCATCGTAGGCAGAGATTGGTACCAATGACCTCACGACTTATTGGCGAACATCCTCCTACTATGTTAAAGTTACAACCTTATTATGATCATATCAGCCGTATGATGTCTACTGATAGCTTCGAGCAAATATCTACAGCGCCACAGTCCCTAAGTGAAAGTAGTAAAAAAATGTCCGAGCGCCGTCGTCCATACAGACTTAGATATTTCTTTATTTATTTGTTTATAGGCGAGCAGTGTATACTGATGTGCTAGATGTGCTATATCAAGCAGAGTCGAATAATATTAGTATTTATCTGTCAAGGATTTTTTTTTCCTTCTTTATCCAAAGGTCCAGTCTGTTCTTAAATGTGTTTATAGTTCTTGCTGAGATTACATCCCCATCATATTTTACATTCAATAATTCACAATGATCGACCCGTTTTCTCGAATCTCGACATTATGTAACCTAATTTGTGCTTGTATTCGAGCACTTTAGCATCGCGCGGCGTTGTGGTCGGCTTGTAATCGCCTTACGACTAACTAAAAAGCCGGCCCACTATGTAGCTTGGGCAGGGTTTTGGCTTGGACACTTTTTTGCACGATTGTGACTCTATAGATGTTTGCTCGAAGACTGATAGACACCTCTACCAATAGACTTCCTGTAAGAACGGTCTTTTTGTCATAATTTCAGCCATAGGTCGTCCACTGATGAACATAACGTCTCTTTTTTCCAATAAGACCTTTCACAAGTTTGCATCCAGACATCATGTAATATTATCATCATCTGTCCTCTTTGTTGGTGGATGTCCTGTAGATGTACAAAGAGGTAATTCAAACTTCTACTTCAGGTTAATTGATTTTTTTAATCATGCAACACTGGGAGCGTGGCCAATGTAGCTCGTGTCGATGATTATGCGCTCTCACGCTTCTGTCTCATTAATATTTGCTGTGACTAGTTCAGTGTTGATAGGACGTGATTTAAATCTCCTCGGAATTAACCACACTGCAAACAAAACCGCACCGTAGCATTTATGACATTATATTTGTAATACCTATCTTTTAAATATTTTTGTACTTAGATGTAACCACTTTAGTTGAATTGTAAGGTCAAAGTTTGGAACTAATGTTATAGACAATATTATTTTCTGAAATTACAATATTTGACATTGACAGTGACAAATTGAATTATTTTTTTCTTTATTCACCTGTAAAGTTCCACTATCGGGCATAGGCTTCCTTCATTTTTTCCACTTTATACTAGGACAGAGTGAATTAATTTGACCAGTACCTACAGCAGTACTGCATAGTTTGACTAGGTGTTTGATAGCGATAACCGAAGTTAAGTAACGTTCAGCACGGTCAGTCTTCGGATGGGTGACCGCGGTTTGCATTGACAACTGAGCGCTGCCGTGGCTCGGGTAACACGTTATTTTAATTTTATTTTTTACACATTCGGTACAAAAGTGACGAGCAAACTTAAAAACTTAAATGAACGAATCCACAAAAACATTATGAATTTGCCAATCAAAATATTGTACACAGCATTTTCAGAAAAAAAATAATTAAAACAGATACATACATCAAACGCCAAACCAGTTAAAATTTATTTTATAGAGTGTACTTTTATAATTTAACAAGTTTTGATATAAATATAAAACTAAAAAAAAAGTTAAATTGTAGGCCCCGATTGTTTTAACGTTTAGCTATGTCAGAGTGCAGAGCATCTTTAAAACTCTGACACCAGGGCTAGCCACACGGCCTATACAAACTTACTTTACTATTACCAGTACAAAATATTAATTAGCAAACAACCTCGTCTCACCTCTAATTCCCTCAGAAACTAGTGCTTTATCCGAGATATTTATATCTTCATAGGTCTTATCTCAGAACATCATCTGTCTTTCTGTCCGTATATCGCATCTAGGAGTTCATTGCCGGTACTTTTATTATCTCGGTATTAGTTCCCGAGTAATGAAGGAGAAAATTTATTTTTAATCAATTCTCGTTGGAAATTCTCTGTTTAATGATAACCCGTAAATGGTGTCATTATAAGCTATGAATCCAAAATGATGCGGCTTCGAGCAGGATATGGAATTAGCCTTTTTTGACTTCGATAGCGGATGTGTTTTGTTTTTTTTTCAGATCTTTATTTGATTCAAATTTTGAGTTTAAGTAATGCTAAAATTTAAAGAAAGTTGATTCCATTTTAGGAATTCGTTATACAAATTTAAGCTTTAGGTACTAAGCACTACTGCATAGAGGTATATACTCGTAAGTGGAATAAATAATCGGCCAAGTACGAGTAGGACTCGCACACGAAGGGTTCCGTACTGTATGGGAGCCCCCTTTAAATATTTATTTTAATTTAATTTTATTATTTATTATCGAAGTGAATATAAAACTTAATATTCTGTGAAAATTTCAAGCATCTATTATTATTATTAGCATAGAGCGAAATTATTTTATTTTGTTTTTAGTATTTGTTGTTATAGCGGCAACAGAAATACATCATCTGTGAAAATTTCAGCTGCCTAGCTATCATGGTTCATAAAATACAGCCCGGTGACAGACAGACAGACGGACAGACGGACATCGATGTCTTAGTAATAGGGTCCCGTTTTTACCCTTTGGGTACGGAACCCTAAAAAATGATATGCATGATAATGATGAAAATTGGTTGATAAGAATGAATATGATTTCAAAGTTTTCCGAAAAGCAGTAAACGCGAAAATAACGCGAATTATAAAATCTAAACTATATTTCTTCTTCAAGCATTTACATACATGACACATGTCATCAAACAGGGCAACATTCATTTAATTTCGAGCCGGTGTGGCCAGAATTGGTACCTCGTATGGGAACTCCGTCCTCGTGTGGAGCGATCGTGCACTATTATGTAGAAGACCCACGAACCGCTCCGAGCTAGCTCTCAGCTATTTGGACGCTAGGGCCGGCCGCTTGGCCGTGATCATGGAAGAAGAAATATAGAAGAAGTGCCCTAAAGATTACATAACCTAAATCTTCCCTTACCGATTTTTTTTTTATGCTTTTTAATCACAATCATTGTAAAATGTCGTTTATGACGTAAATAAAAACTAACTAAGTATGTAATCAATGATATAACTGTAGCATTTTAAATTAAGTTCTCATCAAACATTCGAAAATCAATCTAAAATGGCGGCGGTTTCAAGACAAAACTTATTTTTCAATGGCTAAAATAATCTGTACTGTCACTTTTAACGTCAAAAGCTAAACATGTCCAAAGCAGCAGTGGACGTTCTATGAATGAAACAAATGAAGATAGAGGGATATAATTAGGCTAATATGTATTACTAATGATATGACTAGGCCAGTCACAAAGAGCAATTGGGAAATAAATATCCTTCACGCTGGGTCAGATCGGTCGTGGTGGTCTAGTGGTTGCAACGCTGGCCTGTCATTCTCGAGGTCGTGAGTTCAATCCCGGTCCCGTACCAATGAGTTTCTTTGGAACTTATGTACGGAATTTCACACCACTGGCTTTTCGGTGAAGGAAAACATCGTGAGACAACCTGCATACGTCCGTAGAAGAAATTCGATATGGTGTGTGAATCCACCAACCCACACTGGGCCAGCGTGGTGGATATGGCCCAATCACACCCTTCGTGGGTAGGCCTACGTCCTGCAGTGGACTATTAAAAAGGCTAGTACAGTACAGTGGGTCAGATCGGCATATGTGAATTCCACATACGCTATCGAATTTTGTACTGCGGACTTATGCAGACTATCTGACGATGTTTTCCTTCACCGATCAGCGCATCTGCTACTGTCTATGTACATCCATGGCCACGACCACCGTTGGAAGGGTGCCCAGTTTGAAGTTCGCCGGCAACGAATTTGCGAGTCGATTCCTCCTGATTAATAGTGAATTTAACTGTATCGTGCAGTAATGAAAGGAATTCGTTTTGATGTCCCCTTTCTAAGGCTGTAGGAAATGTGTCGAACAATTAATTTTATTCAGTGACTCTTTGGAATGAATTGAATTTAAATGTGTTAAACAATTATATCGTAAATCCAATCATATCAATAACGTGTCTTGCGGCAGCTCTGCGTTATTATAAACTAATACCTAGGTTGGTCATATCAAGTTTTAAAAAAACTATTTAGGTACGCAAAACTTTTTAAAGGCGACTTTGATACGTCAAAATGAACAACATTTACTACGGGACTATCTCATAAATCACGAAAAAAAAATTGACTGTTTTACAGTTAAAATTTATTCAGTATTTACCTAGCGTACAGGTTATTTACCTAGCATAGAGGGGCTAGGGAACCAAGAAATTAATTGTGCTTCTTAATTGGACAAATAAATGATTTTGTATTTGTAATATCACAACATGTATGAAACGGTTATTTTTATCATGATTTCGAAGTTTGTTCCGTAGCAAAATTACCTCTACATCTAGATGCACTGAATTCGACCTTACGAGGTTTTGCTTAAGTTGCCAGTAGATAACTCAGTGAATAGCTGATACGTACCAAACACATACTATCTAACACACTACATATATGGACTCTATTACCTCATGATTACCACGATGCAAATCTCATACAACCGTTAGATTTAAGCAAACATTGTAACCCGGGTCCAATTAGCCTCATAACCCTAGTCTAACGACCATTATGAGGAAGATCGTCCTTTCGCAATAAATCCTGGTCTTAATGAGTCTATAACATCGGAGTATGGATTACCTGTTTAAAGAAAGCCGCCGAATTCACCGCGGGGGGCGTTTGTGTAATAAGCTACCGTGTTAGGTCTGTTTGCATTAGGATATTAGCTGGATTTAGTACTACCTTCTATTAAGTAAGTTAGTACAGGCCGGGTAGTTCTAATTTCATGGCAGTACCCACCCTAAGCCATGTGGTCTAGTGGTTGCAACGCTGGCCTGTCATTCTTGAGGTCGTGGGTTCAATCCCGGTTCCGTACCAATGAGTTTCTTTGGAACTTACTCGTATGTACGGAATTTCACACCACTGGCTTTTCGGTGAAGGAAAACATCGTGAGGTAACCTGCAAACGTCCGTAGAAGAAATTTGATGGCGTATGTGAATCCACCAACCCGCACTGGGCCAAGTGGTGGATATGGCTCAGTCGCCCTTCCTGGGTAGGCCTACGTCCTGCAGTGGACTATTAAAAAGGCAGGTACAGTACAGTACCCACCCTAGAAACTTCTTTACGCAACCCAGAAGTTATTATTTTGGGTGAGCAAAAGTAGGTAACTTCCAAGAGAAAATTTGTAGCCACGCCAATGCCTGGCTTCAGTGGAATTGGAGATCATTGAGTGTTATAGTCGAGACAGAGTAGTTAACAAAGTCAAAGCCATTTTATTCATAAACATAGTTTACAAGTCAACAAATAAATAAACAATAAAATAGTCACTAATAATGTCAATTAATAGAATTGTACATAGTACTAATATTTATGATCTTTGAACTCTTCAAAGTCGTAGAACGCTTGCTCGATAAGGTAGCGCTAATTATGATGTTCTTACTGGAGCAGTAGTTAGTACTTCTGCTAACTCTTCTTCTGCTAAATCCTAGATTTTATTATATTTAGAAATTAACCAGATATTTAGGTAACAAATCTTGAGCTCCCCATTACAGGGTAAAGCTCGTGGTCAGGTTAAAAAATTGAAATGACTACTAATGTAATAAGTCGGTGTTCGTTTTCGGAAATCAATCGCACGGCATATTGTACATAATAGGGGTGTTTGCTGGGTATAAAAATAATTTTTATAATTAGTCCATCAGTTAGATTATTAAAAAATATTGGACACGTATTTTTTCTTTTATCAATCAAACAATTAGTGACAAAGATAAACCTTGTCAAAGTATGAGAGTGGGGGCTCGTGACGGCACTAGCCGTTACATTTGATAGCGGTTAGTGACGTCACCCGGAACTTTAACTTGCTGTATATTTATCAATTTTTGCTAAATGACAAAAGAAAAAAATACGTGTCTAATATTTTTTGACAATCTATTTGACGGACTAATTATATTTTTTTAGTAAACAAGCCCATTGTCACACATTATTATTTTCTTCTCATATTTAAACCCTTTCCTTTTCACATAGAAATAAATTCGAAGTAGATAAAACCATGGAGTCATTCCGAATCACCGCCACATCCGCAACTATCCTAGATTCGATCTAACGACTGGACGAAGTAAACGAGGCTTCATAACGGGTAAAACATTGAAAAATACTCCCTTAGACTTCTTATTATAAAATCGTCAGATTACCTTCGATAGATTCCGCATGAAAACCGGAACTGGTTAATTGTTACCTGATTACAAATTCGAATATATTTGTAAGTAAAAATCATGGTCACATTACGTTAACTATGGAGATCGGTGCTATAGTTAAATAGTGCTGCATTAGTAAAGTTTATTTCTCTTAAAAGCAGCCTACGTGAAATGAGAAGTGTGCTGCGTTTGTTGCTTTGACTCTGAAATCGTTATTAAACAAAATTATCTGATTTTTATGAAAAACTATTCAATATTACTAACAAAGTAATTAACTCTAAAAGCTATCTAACTGGCAGTCCTATATAGAGTGCTAATTTTTGGTTAAGTTGTTGTTTAGTGTAAAGATGATTTGGTTTCAGACCTTACAGCCCTAGTCTAAATTTTTCTATATATTTTGTTCGCGTAGCTTGCACTTGATCAAATTGATATGCAATGCGGTATCAACAGCGGGTAATCCGTGTAGAGATGTGATCGGTACATAAACTTGTGATATTATTCGATGGGTCGCGATGCCAGCCGAAGATTGCCGATGTTTGCGGATCTCTATCGGCCGTTCTGAATTTTATGACTAGTTCAGTGAATAAAAAGATGTCGGCGATAGCATCGGGAAGACTGGAAAGATCTGGAACCTGATCTTTATTAGGTTCTATGGTTCCGGCTTCGATGAGCTTGTTTTAGAAAATTGGCTTCTATACCGCTGTCAGTGAGATGGTCATGTGTGTCGGTACAGCTTTTCTATGAGACGCCTTGTAAAATCAATTGAGGTATGAGATGGACAAGTGGTTTACCTGATGATAACTTTTTCATCACCTTTTGTACCGAAAACATTAGCACCCAAAATTGATCGAATGAACGGCCTTATGTTACGTAAGAGCTACGTCACTTTGTGATGATGATGTTGATCTCCTTTTGTCTTATATGGAAGAAATTTAGATAATTCTACTCCTGGTTTAACGAACGATGCTTTCAGTGAAACTTCAGGGCATCGCGAAGATGATAAAATAGATCCATTAATTTCAAAACTGTAATGTTGCCGAAAGATTTAGAGGTACAGATAAACAGACTCGCATATTTGGACGTCAAATTTATAGCACTGCTATTTTTGTCAAGGGTTACAAATTTCTTTTGGATGTTAATAAAAGAGACTTTTACAAAGAAGCTAATACGGTAAGAGTAGCCATCTTATTGAGTACGACCTCCATATTATACGTCACATAAAAAGCCACTTTACGTAAAGACAGACTGTTGTATTATCGCCCATAAAGATTCATTATACTGAACGCTTCTCTATTATTTATAGCTATCATATTTGCACGGCAAGCAAAGACATAAAATATCACTTAACAAATTATCGCAGACATAATACCTATTTTTTCTTTTAACGGCAATAAAGTTTTGTTTTATAAATCGATGCGATATATTTTTTGTCATATTAAATCATTAACGGTCACAAAAAACTGTATTGGAATTTAAATTTTGGTCACGAACTCTTGGCATTTAGCCCGTCCTCTTATGTCATTTTGATGGAACGTCGAGTATATTTTAATCATTTTACTAGTTTCAGATTGGATCGAAGCATCCTACGGAGCTGTAAAGAGGAATACCTATCTCAAGTTCCTTTAAGATTCCTAAGGGCACTGACAGATAAGAAACGGAAAATAAATCTTAGCCATAAATAAATGAAGTTTAAAGTTCCGTGGCGCTGGAAAAGCCGCCTGCTGCGAGCGTTAGCAGACCAATTCGAAAAATAAAATATCAATTTTTTGAATAATAAAATCTTAGAGCAGTCACACGGCGTCATACCGACCAAAATTTATACTCACCCAAACCTGCCAAGCCACGTAACATTACACTTTATCCCAAAGCAATAAGGTAGCATTAAAATTAGTCACACAACGTTTTAAATTTGTAACGTGGCTTGGAATCGCATAAATTCGAATAAAAATGTCAAAAATGAATTCTCAAGATCGTAATCACAATAAAGTTAATAATATCGCGATGAAATTCGAAATAAATAAAAATAAACAATTGATGTGTAGTATCGTTAAGAATTAGTGTACAATGCGACTTTATGGGACTTATCTCTTGTTTTTTTTTTCATCCGACATCCTCGTTTCTTTTTTTTGCCGGCCAGTAGGGATTTGATTTGGTTAAATTAGGGATCTGTCAAAACCAATTTAAGAAGGTTGACAGAGATCATTCTTAGAATTTTAATATCGTTTTGATGAGCGGGTTCGGACAGGCTAATTGGGGTGCCATCACGATTTTAACACTTTTGATCGCACGTTGACGTCGAATTATTTGGCATTGATTTGTATTTGATCATGTGCTTGATGCCTTGATGAGGTTTATTTTAAACAGTTTCTTAAAAAATAGATAATGGGGAGCGATAATTTACAATGAGTTGATGACATTTTTTATACGATGGTGTTTTATATTATAGGTGTAAACTATAAAGGATACAATTTTTACACTGTACATTTTCTTTACGATCATTTTTAACGCAACTGCTGTTATTGTTTATTCGCGATTTCAGAGTTTGTCTCGATGCGAACTATTCATGATTTATCACAACATACAACGTTTTACTATCCAACTGATATTCCAGTATACAGGGTCATAGGTATTAAACGCAAAACCTTTTAAGGGTGAGTCTAGTACATCTAGACAAACAACTTTTGAACTACGACTTTTGAAAACCCACAATGGAATATATCAGTTCGTTTTTTCTGGACCTCGTTTATTTTTTTCTACGGTATCCGGACTCCATCTAAAAATACTTGCCGACCCCTGCACTGTCTTGTTAGCACTCTGTTACTGCACTGCTTGTTATGCCATTTTTTACTCTAGACCAAAAACGAGCAGTGCCCGTTCGCAACATCAAATTACCATTTATCGACATCTCAACCGGTCGACCGCCGTAGTCAGACGGAATACTCCAAGGAGTCCCCATGTCGGCAGGTTGCCAAAGGCTGCCGCTAGTCTACGATGCTACTAAACTGCTAACCTTTCTTCCAATCTTCCAATTATGGCCACAATCTATCCCAGCTTCGCCATTGGACAGCGACATGTTAAATTTGAGACGCGCGCGCGGGTGAGGTGTTAGTGTGGGCGGGTGGCGTTTATAGACCTAACTAGATTTTGCCCACGAAGACCACGAAAATCCGACTTGTGAGGGCCCTCGTTTTTCCCATTTTTCTTTATGCTGCTGAGACGTGGACCTTGAGGGAGGGTGAGAAAAAGAGGATAGATGCTCTCGAAATGTGGTGCTGGAGAAGAATGCTGAAGATATCGTGGACCGAATTTAGAACGAACCAGTCTATTCTACAAGAACTCGGCATCAAGGAGCGTCTATCTTCAATTGTCCAAAATCGTATTCTCACCTTCTTTGGGCACGTATCACGACGAGATAACACCTCTGTAGAGCGCCTTGTGGTGCAGGGAAAGATAGAAGGTACAAGACCGCGCGGTAGATCTCCATTACGTTGGACCGACCAAATAAAGGCTGCACTAAACGGTCCCATCAATATGTGCACGAGAAAGGCGTTCATACGAGAGGAATGGCGACGCATTGTAAAGCGAGCCACCACCGGAACTGATGACCACGACCACTCGGTCAAGAGTGTATACGACTAAGAAGAGAGATTTTGCCCGCGGCTTCGCCCGCATGATATTTCGAGGCCCTACCTTACCCCTTATAAAGGAGGTGGAAAATAAAAAACAAAAAAAATCGATTTGACATTTGTTCGATTCGACAGTTCTTTAATGACATTTCTTGGAGCGCACGCTAGAATAGCTCGCAGATGGCAGAATTTTTCCTACTTACTTAACACTTATTGTTATAATATAGAAAATTTACGCAATATCAATATAATTTATTATTGTTATTCTGATATATAAGCTATATAAATGCAAAGTTTCATCTCAATCCGTTCGGTAGTTTTTGCGTGAAAGATTAACAAACATCTATTCATCCATCCATCCTTACAAACTTTCACGTTTATAATATTAGTAGGATGTCGGAGGATCTTAGGTCAAGGGAGCTTAGGTCATAATGCGCACAAATCTTTAAAATTCAGGAACTGAAAGAAGTGGTTCTCAATCAAGTTAGGTTTTCGTGGTTAAAATTTAAAAAGTTGCAAAATGGTAAAAAGTGTTTCAAAAACATGATGTGGGTGCGTCACACCCAGACTCAGAGCAAACACCTATGTTCATCACATAAATGCTTGCTCTGGGTGGGGATCGAACCCACGCCTCTTTGATCCAGAATTCAAAGTTACTAACCACTGAGCCACCTAGGCAATCATTTTTTTCGACAGTAATACACGAGCACAACTACATGCTAGAGTACATCAAGTGATGAGCTAATCACCCTGTATAAAGTTCTAAAATGTGATGAAGTAATATGAAGTGAAATACAAAATTGTGTTATTCCAATGAAATACAGTTACCGCTACAAGTATGAACACGCCCTCACCCATAAAGTTAACATCGTAATGTCACCAAAGCCGACACTTGCTTACCCATTACTTAGCGAGCGCTGGACTTGTGTGACCTGAGCTATCTCTGGCTACGATGTGTATGGGAAAAAGGCTTTCTAAATTACTATTCATCGTTATCATTTTAATCGTAGGGCATTCACTGCAGGACGTACTTGTTATTCTTGCCTAAAGATTTCTAATATTAAAATTTAAATCACTTAATCTCAAAAGTCAAAATAGTACTCAGATATCAAATTAAATCATCGATGTTCCTATTTATGGACTCGTCCAACAACTGCCTACTGTTGCTGTTGACTGCCTCGTTGGCTCAGTGGTTGGTTGGTCAAATAGGCGTGGGTTCGATCCCCACCCAGGGCAAGCATTTATGTGATGAACGTAGGTGTTTGCTCTGTGTCTGGGTGTTATTTAGGTACTATTTATAGAAGTATGTATTTAAAATATGTATGTAGTATATCAGTCTCTGGCAGCCATATTACAAGTTTTGCTTAGTTTGGGGTCAGAGACCGTGTGTAAGATGTCCCCCAATATTTAAAAAAATAATTTCATTCAACGAAAAATCACAAATAAATAAAACATAAAATGAATGATTAATTCAATTAAAATTCAATAATTAATTAAATATAATAGGATAAGGACTGATCCATAATCGGTTTGCATCCAGTGGGATACTGTTAGGTCATTAAATAGCCTAACAATCTCTTCTTTTACTTACTAGCAAATGCTGAAAAGAATAAAAACAGTTGTCCTGAAATCGCTGCAATTTTTAGAAGTATTTTACATACATCATATGCATAATCATTAGCACGGGACTGGGTTTAGAATTCATTACTGCTTCATACCAAAACGAATGGTTAAAACTGCGGATGGATGTAAACTGATTCCAACCAGTCCTAAAGTAGACCTATGAGAGAGACCTACAAATCATTTAGATTATATTTGTCTAATGGTGGCAATGTGGGATCAAAGTCAAGTAAGCTTCCCTTGTCGAAAACTGGCGCAACAGCATGAGCGGTCGTAAACAGCTCATATAACCCTCGGTGATTATAATCGAACAAATTGTTACAAGAACAATAACTATATTTCTCGCAGCAGTGCGATATAATTGGCCCTCGCTTGCAGGGTCAAACGCCACTACGTCGCTAAGTTTGAGTACACAGAAACTATTTCTATTCTTTTCTGGCATATTAACATGATTGGAGAAAAGGTGAAACGAACTAGGTGTAGGTGAACCTACATATTTTTACCGACTTCCAAAAAGGAGGAGGTACGAGTACTACGTTCGTGTGTGTGTTTATTTTTTTGTGTATCTTCATCGATATTTTTGCAAATTGAGAAACCGATTTAAAAAATCTTTTTTCGTTTAAAAGAATGTACTCCCGAGATGGTTCCATTTAAATTTTATCGAAATCAGCTAAGCCGTTTTTGATAAATCAACAATGATGTACATAGACGTCAGATCGATTCGTGCAAACTATTCGAGTTCTCTACATTGTGAAAGTCGGTGTTGCTATTTTTTGCGAAAAATAATTATTCTAGAACAATTTTATCGTTGCATATCATTATATCTTTTTTTCTGTTGAGAAATTATTGAAGTAAATTTTATTGCACCTACCTACCTATGTGTATTTTTTTAGTTATGTCGTTTTTGCAAGACGGAAATTTTGTTTTCTTTTTGCCAAGGGTTTTTGGCAACGTGAGATCGACGCTGTTGTTAATTTCTATTCTGCATTAAGCAGGTATGCTGCAGTAGATCTTGGTGCTGCTTTACCTTCCCTGATTTACCGGGACTGACCCTAGCAGCGTGTAGAACAAGTGACGTCATATGTTATGTTAATTCATTGCTATATGTGAGAAGATTTAAAAGATGAAAATAACAGCCCTAGAACTTTAAGTTAGTTCTCGAATGAAGACCACGTACAGGCTAGGTTAAAACCTACAAGGATTCGCTAGATGAAAATTGTTTCAATTGATGAAATTGTTGGAAAAATGTAGGTAAAGAAAATACAGCTGTAGACATCCTATGCTATGACTTATACGATGACGATGTCAAACATTTTACAGTCAAACTACAAAATAACTTTCCAAAGCAATAGAACACAAACACGTGGACGATTCTAAATAGAAAAACATATCGTGTACAACTACATCCATACTTAAAATTTTTGAACAATTAATAAATAACAAATACTTACACACAGGAACGCAGCAAACGTTTGTTTAACACGTCCACCTTGCGTCCAAGCATTCGAGTTAACTTAATTAGTGTCCAAGTCCTACCCAAGCCAGTCTTCAAGTTAGGAATTTGACTTTACAAGTTGGTTTAACATAGGCGCCTGATTTACTGAGTTAGTTTCTTAGATCCGTAAATCTAGTTCCCCATTTTAAATTCTATGAAGATCGTCTCTGGATGGCCTTTGTTTATTTATAGCGTGCGTTTATAGAAGGCACGACGGACCTTTTCTGGGATGTCAATATACTCGTAATTATGACCAAGTTTTGCTACGGAAAACTTTTGCCCTAAAGTGCATAGTTTCCAAGATATCGGCCAAAAACGTTTTTTCAAGATGGCGCTTGAAGCTCCACCTAGATCTGTCAGCATTTTGTGATTTTATGCTCAGTAACTGATCTTTAACCTTATAAAAAAAATTGGATCGGAAATTCAGTGCAAAGTTGACCAAAAAAACTGTCTATTTTTCCTGAGGTAATTATAAGTAATATCGTTATTTCAGTATACCTATTTATTTTATAATATTATGCTTTGACTGACAATGTCATAGAAAATCCATAATTATGATGATTGTAGTTTTCTTTATACAATAATTAATTAACCCACCAAATGATTCTGAAATATGATTGAGTATACTTAGAACATTTTTATTGCAAAACATTGTATTTTTAATTGAATTACCATAAACATCTTAAGAATTTATATGGAGAAGCGCTGAATATGTAATTCCTTTTAATGTTAAATATTATATGCTATCTGTCATATGTAAATACATAGATAAAATTCATGTTTAACATAAATCATATTGTTAACAAAGCAATGCAAATTAATGTGATTCGAAGGTTTTATTTTTTTTCTTAACGGAAGCGACACAGTTTAATTTATACCGCTAGACGAAAATGCTATTTTTCAATGTTCGCTATGATTTCATTTAGCTATTAATAATACGTAATCTTATTGCAAATAATATCCAAAATTTTTACTTGTTTTTGCAAACGAGACAGTGAAATTACGTATACAAAAGTGCAACTCGGAATGGACAAAATTTATCAAACAGTTTTTTTTTTCGAATTTTTGTTTGGCCCCTTCGTAAAAATTGTTCAAATTGATGGTCTTAATCAGTACAGGCAGTATCAGTTTAAATGGCAATGGGCAGGGCACATACGCGGAGGACTGATGACCGGTGGAGTTGAAAAGTTCTCGAGTGGAGACCACGCGCAGCGTAGGACGTCCACCTACAAGGTGGACGGATGACCTCATTAAGACCGCAGGATCGCGCTGGATGCAAGCCGCTCCCAACCGGTCTTATTGGAGATCCATAGGGGAGGCCTATGTCCAGCAGTGGACGTCCTTTGGCTGATGGATGGATGGATGGAATCAGTACAGGACAAGCAGGTAACCTTGTATATTTCCAATAAGGCCTGTTGGAAGTGGTCCGCTTACGGCGCGATCCTGTGGTCTTGATGAGGTTATCCGTCCATTTTATGGGTGGATCTCCAACACTACGCGTAGGTACGTGGTCTCTACTCGAGAACTTTTTAACCCCATCAACCTTCCTTGATTATTATTGTTTTACTTACTTTGACTTTCAATATTTAAAAATAATTTTTAGGATATTATGTTAATAGTAAATTAAAATATTTTCCTTTTTATTCTCAATATGACGACGTCAATCAATTATATAATGTAGAGCCAACTTTATAAGGGTAGCACGGATTTCCAAGACACAAGCTTATTTTGTGTCTATAAATCATTGATATATTATTTATTATTCTTTTACTTAATTTCATTTCTAAAATGAAGGACGAGAAACCTCACCCATTGTAGAGCGCTCGTGAAAGGTTGGTCTCATCCCGTGACCTCACTTCAGAAAGTGCATTTTACTACTACTCAATACCCTTAAAACACAAGCAATATTCGCCTTTATCTTTACCACTTAAGTCCTTATTCCCTTCGAACATTTCCTAACAACCTCAAGCGAAAGTGCCAAAGTAATTTAAATACTATTTCTAAAGAAATACAGTTGATTACATGTTTGCCGAGAAAGAGTGTGGACTAGAAAGTCTGAAGTTTGACTTTGGTAACCCTAGGGTCTAGTTAAATAAGTAATAGTAATTTTGATGGTGGATCTAAGAGAATTCATTAGACCTGTTTGCGTCTGCTTGCTCACTTTTGCTTATCTTTCTGGAACTTTTACTTTGTGAACTTTGTAGAAAGTGTTTTCTGTAGCAATCTGTTATGTACAGCAATAAGTTAGATTGTTAGATTTTAATTATGGTTGATTTTTAACCCCCGACGCAAAAGAGGGGTGTTATAAGTTTGACGTGTCTGTTTGTCTGTGTGTCTGTCTGTCTGTCTGTCTGTGGCATCATAGCGCCTGAACCACTGAACCGATTTCAGTTTAGTTTTTTTTGATGAAAGGAGACTTAATAGATAGTGTTCTTAGCTATGTTTTATAAAAATCGATTGAGCCGTTTAAGAGTTATGGTGGGTTAAAGTGGGGATGGAAGAACAAAAATTTTTATGTTTTTAAAATTTTTAATTTAAGTTTTATTTCAAAGCTAGAGCAAGTAACGTCATCTTATCAGTATCAGGACGTCTACTGGTAGACATAGGCCTCATGTACAGATCTTCGGCAAAGCCGATGAAAAACAGCTTCATTTGGTACTTAATACTTATGTTCTTGATAGTGGCGAAGCGTCCCTTGGCGGGGCCCCGTATACAATTTCATTTGGGGCCCCTATGAATTGTTTTTTTTACTTTTGTCATTTCTGAAATAAAATAAAATTTTCGGAAGGGATTAATAATTTTGCTTGCGCACGTCGGGGGCCCCGTGTCCCGGGGGGCCCGTAAAATTTATACAGCAGGTACCGCGGTAGCTACGCCTCTGGTTCTTGAGATCCTAAGATCACAATGGTTCTATACTCGCAGTAGAGTTCTAGCTTGACTCTAAATCTTAATCAGTCATTTTTGTGCTAATTTTAAGAATTCTTAATATGATGGTAAGCAGCAAAAGTGGGAGGGTAAGGCCAAATAAGATATGGATTAATTGCTTTAAAGATGATTAGCGAGATAAAGGAGTTGATGATGAGATTACGTATGTTAAAGTAAAACCTTTAAGCTAAAAGATTTAAGCTCTTAAAAATAGTTATGTATTTCTACTTTTGGTTAGTAAATTTATTTGTATTTGTATTGTATTTGAAAGTAAAGTGACAAAAGAACGTCTGCTGTACCGACCCTAACTAGTCCGGAAAGGCCAAGAAGATGATGGTCACCCATCCAAATAATGACCGTGCCAAACGTTGCTTAATGTCGATTGCTAATATAATAAACTAATTTTTGCCCACGGCTTCACCCGCGTGATATTTAGATTTTTGTGTTATACCATAGGAACATTTTTTTTATTTTCAGGATAAAAAGTCGTTTCTTTCCGTCTTTCAAACTACCTGTGTGCCAAAAATCAAGTGAATCCGTTGCTCCGTCGCTGCATGAAAGAAGAACAAACTAACAACTACTCTTTCGGATTTATATTATTTTTACAGGTGTTCGCTTCGTACAGGTGTATTAAACATTATAAACCTTCCCCTTGAATCATTCTATCTATTAAAAAAATTTGTATCAAAATCCGTTGTGTAGTTTTAAAGATATAAGCATACATGGGGACAGACAGCGGGAAGCGACTTTGTTTTATACTATATAGTGATAGTGATTATTATAAAAATCGGCCAAGTGCGAGTCGGACCCGCGCACGAAGGGTTCCGTACCGTATGGGAGCCCCAATCCTCTTGCTGTTATTAATAGCGAGCAAAAAACTGCTAAAAATCACGTTTGTTGTATAGAAGCCCCCTTAAATATTAATTTTATTTTATTTTTAGTCTTTGTTGTTATAGCGGCAATAGAAACACACCATCTGTGAAAATTTCAGCTGCCTAGCTATCATGGCCCATGAGATACAGCCCGGTGACAGACAGACGGACATCGAAGTCTTAGTAATAGGGTCTCGTTTTTACCCTTTGGGTACGGAACCCTAAAAAGGATATCTAGACAAACTAGCTATGAGCGTTACTATCTTGAACTTTATTATGTGACATGATAGGAATCTCCATGTCACCCTGTCACGCTGGCTGGCAGCTATTGGCCCAGTTCTTCGTCCTCGGGTCGCGACCGTCCGCTTGCTTCACTTCCAGTCCAGGCCTACCCACTGTGACGACAACCCGCTAAATATACCTACTTATCGCATGCATGCAATCATCACAGTTTACTTAAGGTCAAACTCAACTATAGATTATTTGCAACAAGTGTACCTAATATTAAACATTTTGAAAACCTACCGAAGCTTTGCCATTCAGCGTGGCAATGTTGCCAGCATGCTGGGCACGCTGCCAACTGGCAGTGGGCTTGAGCATTTAGATTATTTTGAGACCTTCAAAGGTCTGTGGGTGATCTAAGTGCTTTTTATGTAGTAGTAATTTATGTAGTTTTAGATAATATAAGTCTTGTATTTAGTGTACCGAAACAGAGATTGAGATCTTGCGATCATAGATCGATCAATCGTTTTGAATCGATCCGATCATAGGTAGAATGATAAAGGCAAAAAACGCATCATGATCAGGACAATCATACACAAATAGATAAATCGATTAAATTGGAAATATAAGAAGTATTTACTTACCTACTACCTGTAATATAAGAATAATATCGACTACATCAACTACAAGCAACCATACATTCACACTTATTTACACCACTCTTATCTTCAGGTCATATCAAATATTGAAGATCCCTAAGGTCACATACTCGTAGCTAAAACACTGGTTTTACTCGATCTAGTCTTACAATAACTGTCAGAAGCCTTAACGAATTGTTAATGTTAATTAATGTTAATCGATTTGCATAAATAACTTTAAACACGTAATAACAAAAGGTCATCCAAGTTAAAACTTCAAAATTCTGAACTACAGCAACCCCAACTTATCTGAGCAAGAGTACAAATGAGAGTATTAAATTCTTCGTTTTAACAGGTGATTTTGTTCAGGAAACACGATAGTAGCTCTACTACTTAAGTGTACAAGTAAGTTTGTCATGCCGTACATTAGTTTTAGGACGTTTAATGACTCTCAGACGGTTGTAAATCTCAGATTCTGTCATAACAGTGTAATATTGCTTCCGTGTTACAAGAATATAAATTATGAATACGATGATTTTTATGGCAGTTAAAGCTGCTACGTTATTTATTGGGGAAACCGTTTTCACGGGTGAAAATATTCCGGGTAAAATACCTAACTTAGGGCTTATTATCTTGTACGCTTAAACGAGACGAGTAGTTCTTGTATATTTGTTTTTACAAAATTCGGATAACGGATTCGGATATTAGTAGGTAGGCGTACGTTCTACAGTAGACTATTAAAGAAGGGTGGTACAGGTAAATTATACAGGATCTCAGAAACGGCTCTATCATGTAAATTAAACGATATTTTTAAACAAGCGAAACTCGGTCTTTCTAAAGGTGTTTATAAAGTTACTTTACGAGCTAAGTTATAGCAAAGAAGATATATTATAATAATACTACGTTATGGATAGCAATTGTGAGGTTGGTCCCGTAATAAAAAACTGGTCATACTTACCAGGTAGGTAGGTACAATAATTTTGTAGAATAGGAAATGAAATGTTAAAAGTTTCTTCGACATAAACGAGATAGGACGAGATAGGACGAGATAGACGAGATAAACGAGATAGATAGGAGGCCTATGTCCAGCGGTGGACTTCTTATGGCTGATGGATGGATGGATGGACAATAAACGAGTACACCTCAAGTAGGTACTTACGTACGCTAAACATGCCATCCCGTAATCACCATTCGAGAACTTTACTGCTGCACTGCATGATATAGGCTCCTCCCAAAGTTTTCCAAAAACTAGCATCTAGCTGGTACCTGCCATCTTAATGAAGTGGTCGTCAACGTCATACGATACGCTTGCCAGTACGTGGTCTCCACTCGAGGATCTATCTCCGTAATAATGATAAATTATCAAAATCTGATTGTTAAGGGCTCCACTGACCATCGCGCCAAACGGATGACATCCATTCGACGTTACGAGTCTGCGACTTCGTCGTTAGAAATGGCCACTTTTCATTGGTTTAGCGAGCGCATTAGCGTCAAAAAAAGTTTTGCAACTTGTCTGATTACCCTTAAACTAAATCATCTGTGGATTTATCTCTATATACATTGTATTTCTGGTTATCTATATCTGAAAACAATGTTTCTGTAAAAAATGAAGTCTAAACTTAAATACATTAAATTAGCAACATTAGACACATTCATTTGGATGTCATCCATTTGGCGTGATGGTCAGTGGGCCCTATTAAGGATCAAAATTTGGAACAATTAAAAAAACCTTAATAGGTTGAAACAACTGACATTTGCGACACTGCATCCCGGACGGATAGACTACCGCTGCTGCTTCCACCAATAACAGAGGACGTCGGATGCGCTTGCGCAACCAATATGGTAATACTTACTTAGAGCACAGATGTGTACACGATAATAGATAGGTAGTACGGGGTATATTGTAAAACGTCGGACATGTTCTAGAATATCATGACACTTATTACCTACTCGTACTATCAACACTGTGATCATGAAAACATACTAAAAATATATTGTTGACAGAAATGCTTCAATAGGCTTGTTTAGCAAAAAAAAAATTATAATTAATCAGTCAAATAGATTATCAAAAAATAATAGACACGTATTTTTTCTTTTGCCAATTTAACAAAAAATTATGAAGATACTCGTATATTCCGACAAAGTTCTGCGTGACGTCGTCACTAACCTACTACAAATGTACCGGTAAGGTAAAGTTTTTTTTATTCATTATAGGTTTGCGTTTGACTACACACTGCCTGATGTTAAACAGATATGTGGTCTAGGATGTAACACCACAGAAGAGAGAAATCTGCCGTTCTGTGTGCATGCTTACCTAGACAAGACAGTACGTACTTCAACGGGAAGACAGACTCAGGCAAAGCGTTCCATGTTCTGGTTGTATGAGGAATGTGGGTTTGAAACGCTATTTTTATATGTTTAGTACTTAAATTATAGACTTTCATCTGACCTCATCTTGCTTGATGTTGGAAACAGAAATAGGACAGCATCAATAAAAATGGGCCAAGTGCGAGTTGGGTTCGGGCACGAAGGGTTCCGTACCATATGGGACTCATTTTAGCCCCATTTCAAGCATCTACTTGTTGCCAATATTAATATCGAGCAAAAAACGGCAAAAAATCAGATTTGTTGTATGGGAGCCCCCTTAAATATTAATCATATTCTGTTTTTAGTATTTTTTGTTATAGAGGCAACAGAAATACATCATATATGAAGCAGCATTTCAGCTTTCTAGCTATCATGGTTCATCAGATACAGCCCGGTGACAGACAGAGAGACAGACAGACGGACGGACAGCGGAGTCTTAGTAATAGGGTTTTTACCCTATGGGTACGGAACCCTAAAAACAAAAATCTACGCCACCTTAGCTCTTCTTTACCCAACCTACGAATAGAACGGATTGGAAACCTCAAACATCAGAGAAACACAACCTTTTCAATTACATTCGAGGTTACACATTTTGCACTCTTGCAGTCACCTTGTGACACATCGGCCGACCTCTGCCGTGATGAGGGCTCATCAAGTTGGCATCAAGTAGGTATTACGATATTACGACACTAATATCAATGTTCTGTCATTACTGTGCCAGTAAGTGCTTTGCGAGGTTTATTGTATCGTTGAATATCATACATTTATGGGTGGAGTTCTTATCTTCTATGTTTATGTTCCAATGCTACATTTGCACTCAATTTTATTGAATGGGGAAGTGAGCAGTACCTAGGTATTTTATTATTAATCAGTTTATTTCCGAATAAATACAAAATATTTAATATTAATTTTGATAATCTTTCTGAGCGTCTGGTGGACGCGACGCGGGACCAAAATGCTGGTGTTTATTTGGCAACGCATAAGCATTGCCATTCAGCGTGGCAATGCAGCCAGCATGCTGGGCACGCTGCCAACTGGCAGTAATGTTGAGCATTTGGATTATCTTTAGACCTTCAAAGGTCTGTGGATGATCCAATGCTTTTTATTTAGTAGTAGTGTAATTTTGTAGTAGTTAATAAAGGCACTTAAAATATTAAATCTAAAATTGAAATGTCGAATTATTTAGTCAATCAATCAGCATTGTCTAATTTAATCTAAAATGACTATTTTAATGCTAAAAAGAAACTGAATTTTCTACAGACCAATGACGGTCTAGACATAATCCAAATGTTGAAGCCCTTACGTGTCCACAATGCTGACAGCATCATCACCTTGCCTACGCTGGCACACATAAACACCAGCATTTTGATCACGTGTTGCATGCACCAGCATTCAGTTGGATTTTACACATATCAAGGAAAATACAGCTCATACCGTACCTAGTTAAAATTCAATTCTAAGAATAAATACTGCACAAGATTACCAAATGCTAATTCCAATGTATTCATCGTGCCAAAAACAAAATTAGTACAAGGAAGTGTAATGAATATTGAACAGTATTAGGGTAGTATTCCGCTTAACTAGACTAGGCTGTGTGGTTAGTACTCAACCAAAGTTGATACCTACTTAATGTGTGTAGCTGAAGATGTGTATTGAAATGCACTGAACATGATTGGTTATTTTCATAGAGCAGTTTAGCTTAGCTTCAAAGAGTACGTGCATGGCAAAATCAGATTAACCCAAAATTACATTTTATTTCTACAAAAAACTTAGCGTAATATTTGTTATAATCTTTATTCCACACTAGTCACCTAGGGACCCTTATTTTTGAATAAGCAGGGTTTTTATCTTTATCTAGGTGACCTATGTTGTGGTACTCGTATACAGGGTGGTGGGAAATAATTAAAGTTAAAACTAGCATGTCGTAGATCCCTTTTGGTATCTTTATATCTTAACTTACCGTTTCGCTTCACCACGCACCGTCACACAGCTTAGCTATGTCCTCGCACACAATTTAGCTGCCTCGCACATACTACGCGGAAGACCAGCCTTATCTACACTATTAAGCCATCAAGACGACAGCCGCGTGACATTGTAGCGACACAATGGCTACCGTGAATCGATGCTATTCGAATACAATCGGTACCTACTCGATTTGTCACTCGATTGTAATATCGATAATTAAGACATGAGGACTGGTTCGCTCGTACTTCCTTCTGTGGAGGCGGCTTTTTTGTGCATGCTTAATCATTGTAAATGTTTTGAGACTGTATCAGATTTCATAGTTGATTTGCTTTAGTTGCTTTTTATCGGATGAAAGAAAATAGAAAAAGACACATTTGTGTTAGGAATTTTAGTGTACTTACCTAAGTGGTTTTGTGCTTAAACCTTTTTTTTCAGTCACCATTGTCGATGCTCTGCCTTTGTTACGTGCGTCATGATTAACTAACATCATAACTTATATGATATCCATTTTTTTCTAACATACATTTCCACTTTAGGTAATCATTTTTTTTTATATAATTTGGGACTTAATACCTAATGTAACTTAAATACATTTGAGTTTGAATTGAACTTGAGTTTAGGTCGATTTTGTATTCCTCACTCCACCCTATGCCCCCTATGTTAAGGAAATGGTCCCTCTCTATCACGAATTGTAATACCCGTTACGACATCCGGTAACCTATTTACCGTATAGTCCAGTTCCCCTACTAATTGCAAGTCGAGGTAGGAGTAGCGAGCAGGCGGGGCGAGCGCGACCAATCATCGGCGCGCCACGCATGCGCGCCGATGACAAATACCTACCTACCTACAACGTGATCTTGTTCCACATAAATTAGTGTATAATTAGTTGACGTATTATGTGCTATACATTTTAGTTTAGATGATTTGATATAACTTCTTGGTGCGTGGTTATCCATGTATTTTTGAAACTCTATATAATTTTGACAATAAATATTTACCTACCTACATGAATTTGTCAAGTACATAAGAGCTAAATGAGAAATCTGAAAGGAGTGTCTTGTCGCGTTGTCAAATAGAGAGCAAATAAAATACATGAACAGAGATCATCCTTGCCTTGTACGATAACTAGGAAAAAATATAACTTAATCCATTGTTCATGGACCAAACGTTAGATACTTTTACTTAAATTTCCGTCCATCTTTAGGTGGCTGACCGCATCTTTACAGTATTTCATCTGCCTAATGTTAATTTAGAGTAGTTTAGCTAGAAGAGTTGTAGTCAAACGCAACCTAACGGAATAAAAAGAAAAACTTGTTTCCATCGATACGAATTTTACTACAGGCTTTTGTTTTAATTTCTCATTGATACCCATGGCTAAAAACTTTTTTACTGTATTTACATTCCCTGTAAGTTCTAATACAACGTCCCTAATATACCCCTATGTTTTTCAATATGTTAAAGTTGAAATATAGTGCCACAACCGGCTTCGCCTGACCATCTCCTAGCCCCATTCAGTCACGCACCGCCATAATCGTAACAACTCGCCGTAACAATATAACAATGCAGACCGAGCTTTTAGCACAGATTACGAACATACAGATCCTTTGGCCACGGTAATGGTAACTAACAGTATTCCGTCTTCATACAAGCGGACATAACGCGAGTCATACCTACGCGCCTCGGAGTTCGGTATACAGTACACTCCGTTACACTGTCCTGTCACAAGGGCGCGCCGCAGTGACGAACGAACGTGAGGGTTTAGGCCGCTGCATACGTGACGGGTTTTTTCACGGACGGGACGGAACGGGAAATTTTAGAAATATCGTTTCATACAAAATGTATATGGAAGCGCATATGTCATGGAGACACGGACACTGACGGGGCGGGAAAAACATCGTCGCCAACGATGTTTAGCACGTCCCGTCCGGCACATGCCCCGTCCCGTCCGTGTTTCCGCTACGTATACACAGTCACTCCGTTCGTTCCGGAGAGAAAAGTAGTGTTGGACGTTTTTAACTACTTCGTCATCTAGAACAATAGCAATTAAAGCCAATTTTCGAAATTAAAAATCCACCTTTCCTTCTTCACAACAGTTAGATCCGAATTACTGTTACGGTACGTATGCATTAAGAACACGTTCCCGTCTCGAACGGGGCAGTCACGTCCCGTTCCCGTTCACGCCCCGTCCGAGGTATTATCTCGTTACGTCTGCAGCGGCCTTTTATCAGTGAGCGACTGAGCGTGCGAATTAGTTACCAGGCGGGGGCAGCCCTAGCGCGTGATACGTTCTGCGTGGCCACGTGGGCTATTTCAAAAACCTCGGCCCTCAGTCGCAATACGGTTAGATAACATTACCGTCCTTTGGCACAAGAACCTCCTGCTTTGTTAACCGACTTCCAAAAAAGGAGGAGGTTCTATGTTCGTGTGTATGTATTTTTTTTTTGTGTATGTTCATCGATAATTTCACCAATTGTGAACCGAATCGAAAAATTATTTTTTAGTTTGAAAGGGTATACTCCCGAGGTGATTTTGTTTAAATTTTACAGAAATCGGCTGAGCCGTTTTTGAAAAAACCAACAATAATGTAAGCAATTCGAGCGAAATATCCAAATTTTTTACACGATGAACATCGATAATTTGGCCAATTGTGAACCGAATCGAATCGAATTCTTTTTTGGTTCGAAAGATATACTCCCGAAGTAGTTCCATTTAAATTTTACAGAAATCAGCTAAGCCGTTTTTGATAAATCAACAATAATGTAAACAATTCGAGCGAAATATTCGAATGTTGTACACGATGGAAGGCGGTTTTGCCATTTTTGCGAAAAATAATTATTTAGAAGATGCTTGTTTTTATTTGCCCGAAATCTAACTGCCGATTGAGCAATAGTTGCCAACGAAGTTTAATTCAATTATTATTCTAAATTTGAAACACGCTCAAATTGGTGTTTGCCTACATATCACTTGACGGAACAGTGGACTAACATGCTTAATCATATGATGCTTAAACATGATTTAATCCCAATAAAGTCTGCGAAAAAATCCTACACTAATTTTGTAAGTTTAGAAATCAAAGATTCATAGAAATGGTCTTACAACTTAATAATTTTGAGGTATATTTGCTGTCGTAGCTTATATGAAAAAAATTGAGCTGTGTTGCAAAGATGGTGTTTATTGCTATAATTACGTCTTAGAACTAGCCCCTCTGTACTTTCCTCTTCTCCGGCACAGATTTGCGCAATGCTCGCCCAACTGGCGCGAAATTTCTTTTCTCCGAACACTTGCTTTACGAGAGCTATTGTTTAGCCGGCCGCTTGGCCTTTGATACACCGACGGCTTCAATTCTTTTTTATTAGTCTATTGGCAACTATTGTTAGATACTTTTTAGCAAATCGTTTTACTGGGCAGTTTAAGATAGGTTAACTGTTTTAGGGTAATTACTGTAGAGTTTTTGCAAAGAAAGGCTGATAACGATTCTTTGCGAGAGAAATAGTTTTATTACGGACTACTAGTTCTCAGAACTAGTAATTTGAATCGAAGTTGTATGTCCATGTGCTGATTAATTACTATTTATTGCATTTTTCTCATCCGTTGTCTTTAATGATAGAATAAAACAAACAAAAATGTCTTCACATTATTATAATTTGCGATCTTTTCTGGAAAATCCATAGTTATAAAACACGTGTAATGCTATAGGCAACTTTGTATAAAATACTAGAACTCCTGTATGTTTATAATTCGAAAACTGAGACGTATTTCAGCAATACGAAAGGAGATCCATTCATGCGGCCAATATTAAAATGTATGAGCTACGAGTTACATTCTATCGAAGGTGTTTCTTCACTTCGCTACCATTTCAATAATCTAAGGTTTAGTTTTTGACAAATGTTATACTAGAGACAGAGTGTTTTTTTGTTTTTTCCGACAACGATTAAAAAGGAGAAGGTACTATGTTCGTCTGTGTGTATTTTTTTTTGGTGTATGTTTATCGAAATTTTGGTCAATTGTGAACCGATTTAATAACTTATTTATTATTTCAAAAAGATATACTCCCAAAGTTAGAAGAAGTGAAATTTTATCGAAATCGGCTGAGCTGTTTTTGATAAATTAACAATACCTAATTTACATTGATGTCACTTCAATTCGTGCAAACTATTCGAATTCTTTATACGGTGGAAGTCGGTGGTACGATTTTTTGAGAATAATTTTTACATGTTTGTGTTAACTAACAACAAATTTTTTTTAAATAATAATTGTTTTAAAAATCATCAAGACACTGACTGCTTCACACAGCTCAGGCTCAAGCAACAGGCTGAGTTTCTACGTAATGTTGATTAATTACTGTATTTATTATGTTCTGTGCTGTAGGTATTTTATGTGTCTATATGAATACGAATATGCATTTACAATTGTACAATCATCCATTCAAATAAAAAAAAATGTCATGGCACAGACATAATTACTAAAATATCCTACATTTTATATTAAATACTAGCTGACCCGACAAACGTTGTTTTGCCATACAAAAAAATCGATAAGAAATTAACATATCTGCACACAGTGAAATTTGGTGTAAATCGGAACAGTAGTTGAGGAGTTCATCGTGGACAACGAAACATTCATGACACGATTTTTTTATAAACTAAGAAGATATCATTTCAAACAGTCTAATTCCAATTTGAATGAACTTCTTTGTACGTAGTGATGCAACAAACGCTGTTTTTATTCCAATTTCAAACGCAGTGCGTCTAGAGCCGGTCCCGATCTAGATCAGCCATAGCTCGGGATCGACGCGTCGGTATAGACACAGATAGATGAGCGGCGCCCGCGCATTCAAGTGTCAAGCGCAGGTAACGTTTTGTCGGCAGCCTCTGCAGCCTGCCAGTTCACTTCACTGGATTTATATACATGGAAGATTGATTCCTATAAAGGTTTATACATTTTGTTACGACGCTAGTGCGGCCTGAGGCATTGTTTTTGAAATTCGACCGCTTAGGAACGTAGGAACTTTAGCAGTGACAGTTCGAAAACCATTCGCTGTCTTCGCCATATTTATTTTATTTTTAATGAACGTTCCATTTCACGAAGGAGGATCTTTGCAGTCTATGGTTTCCTTTCAAATTGCCATGTCCGGTACCAAAGATTAGCGTGAAATGGATAAATAATTTTAAATAAATTTCGGGAAATGAAAAAGATGTCCGTAAAAATAAGTATTCGTCCGAGGCGTTTAAAGTTTAAAAAATCGAGCCCCTGGTCGGTAACTTTGCTACCTATATGCTATGAGTTTCTAATTCGACAATGAAAATTAACTGCACGACGTTTAGTTATACGTAAACTACATGATAATAACCATTTTTAATTCGTATGAACATATTGTATTTATAAACATAAATTTAAATTTTTTGTGTTTTAAAAAAAAATAAGCGCAGGTAACTTTTTGTCGGCAACTTCTGCAGTCTGTCAGTTCACTCCGCTGGATTTATTGACATGGAAGATTGATTCCCTCATAGATTTATACATTTTGTTGCGACGTTAAAGCCGCGGCTAGTCGGTGGCTTTGCAATGTGAGTATGAACATACTATAATAATTAAAGCATTCATCTACTTATACGCATTTTTGTGCTGTAAAATAAAAATAAGCACAGGTAACGTTTTCTCGGTAGCCTCTGCAGTCTGCCAGTTCACTCCGCTGGATTTATAGACATGGAAGATTGATTCCCATATAGGTTCATACATTTTGTTGCAAAGCACGACGGTAATGCGGCGATTGGTCGGTAGCTCTGCATTGCATTGGTATATAAGGATTTCTTACTTTGACAACGAGGAGTAATTTAAGGACTTTTAATTATTTAATTCGTATTTTTATAACATAAAATAACTTTAAAATGTAACTACACTAAAATAACTTATCTAAACTTTGTTTGCATTTTACTACATCTTTTATTTAATACTAAGAAAAAGTAAGGTAAAGAGGTAACACGCTAATTTAGAGGTTACACAATATGATTAGGTACTCTATATTTGGAAAAACCTAAATGTTTTTAAGCTTTATTGGTGTCTGTCCGTGCAAATGCAATAGGTACAATGATATTTTTAGCTACTTAAGGTCACTATTAACACGTCTATCTCAGAACAACTCTAAAAATACCCAAAGAAGTCATACGGAAAACACATTGAGCGGGAAAATATTCTATTTGAAATTAGTTATCATCCATCCATCAGTCATAGGACGTCCACTGCTGGACATAGGCCTCCCCTATAGATCTCCAATAAGACCGGTTGACCGGCTTGCATCCAGCGCGATCCTGCGGTCTTAATGAGGTCATCCGTCCACCTTGTAGGTGGACGTCCTACGCTGCGCTTGCCGGTGCGTGGTCTCCACTCGAGAACTTTTAGACCCCATCGGTCATCAGCGCTATGTGCCCTGCCCACTGCCATTTCAACTTGCCAATCCGCTGGGCTATGTCGGTAGCTTTGGTTCTTCTACGTATCTCCTCATTCCTGAGCCGATCTTGCAGAGAGACTCCGATATTAATATCATACATAGATAGAAAAGTATGAAAAATTCATCATTATATCATTCTATCGCTATACTACATGTATCCATGTAGGTATCGTTCGGTTGTTTAGTGTATTGACCTCATCATCATAGTTACAAGTTTAGTCCATTGCTGGACATTGGCCTCTCCTAGAGAAAGTCACAAGGCATATTCTTCTACTGTGCACATTAGTTCATTAGCTATACGACGTCAAAAAATGCAACTACTTTGTAAAAGCTGAGTTTTGGTATTAGGTAGGTGGTGTACAACGATACCCCGGATTCTTAGCGTTTGGTGAGGATACGTGTTTGAATTTAAAAAAAAAAATGAGTATCTAAAAAATACGGGTATCCCCACCAAACGCTAAGCATCTCAGCTGACTCCGGGTATTGTTGTACACCACCATGACTACCTAATACCAAAAATTCAGGTTTTAGACACTAGATTTCGCGACACAGGTCCGCCTAGTGCGAAATCAAGGGTTCAATATAAAAGTATTTATTATCGCTAATCTTAATAAACAAACAAAATTATTCTAATGTCTGAATTGTGCTCTTTGCTGATATTGTATAGAATATGAATGAAAATGATCGAGTTAGCTGTTAAAATTATTTGACAAGAAACAAGACAATTATATACAACATGAAAGCTCTACTTAAGGTCATTCATTAATGTCAGTCCTGTTGGTATGGTATTACCTAACTGCAATTCAGACAAACATTTTTTTTTTTTTATATTAAATGATATAATAGGTATTTTCCCATTTTAGATTTAATATACCTGCACTGAAATATTTTTGTAAAATGTAAAAAATAAAAAGAATTTTAGCAACTAAGTTTATTATAACTGGTATGTAATACTGTAAGAATATAATTAATAAGTATATGTATTTTTTGTAAGTAATAAATAAATAGCCCGTTCTAAATAGAAAATAGTTGCATTTTTTGCGCTTACCTCCCGGGCTATAAGACTGACCTACTAGGAGAAGACAGTCCACTAGGATCTCCAATAAGACTGATTGGAAGCAGCTTGCATCCGCATCGATTTGTTGCCAATTGTCTTTCGCAAGGTGTCCCGCCACCTTGCCTTAGGACCCATATTTACCTATTTACATCTTATATTATATATATTTTGTCCAATACAAAGTTGCCTATAGTTGTGAGCAGATAGTGGGAAACAAAGGTGATTATGTTCAAATGAGACATGTTTCGGTTACGACGGGCAGACGTACTCGCGGCAATTGTCATGGGAAGTGGGTGAGTGACTAGACACGAGGGTTAAGGTGCGTTTCTATTGCTGCGATACAACATAATAACAAAAAAAACTGCTGGACATTTATCTATACCTCTAGCTAGAGTATCAGCTATAGCATTACAAAACTACTCACTTCAAATGATTTCCATAATTGGAAAACAATGCTTGATGTCCGACAATCCGTGGAATTATTATTATACCTAGACGATATCTTAGGATTTTTTTAACTTAGCATTCAAATATAAATAGTAGGTATTGTCCATATTATGTTATCAAATATTTGCAGTCATTTATGCAACTTAAAAGTCAATTTCACTACGAATGTTTAGTACTGAATTTCGATATAGTTGATGTAAAAATCCGTTGACGTTTTATAGGGTAAATTTAATCATTAAAATAGTTGATGAACATAAAAATGCATGAGTAGTAGAGCCGTAAAATATTAATGGCGTCACATTCTGTTTTTAAAACGTAATAATACTTACTTGTATCTCCATATTAAACTGTTATTGACGATATCATTAAAATCGTGCTAACATTAAGACTGTAGTTATGATCGTAATATGTTTGGTTTTGGGTTCCACAGTTATTAATGAAATTGCATCACATTTTATTAGTATATTTTGACACCTATTTATAATCCATTATATTGTTTAGATATTCTTGTACCAATATCTAAAGCTTTAATTTTTTTGAAAACGTTTTTAGGGTTCCGTTCCCAATGGGTAAAAACAGGTCCCTATTGCTAAGACTCCGCTCTCCGTCTGTCACAGATGATGTATTTCTGTTGCCGCTATAATAACAAATACTAAAAACAGAATAAAAATAATATTCAAGGGGGGCTCCCATACAACAAACCTGATTTTTTAGCTGTTTTTCGCGCGAAATTTATAAATAATGGTAACAAGTAGATGTTTGAAATTTTCATAGAATATTTAGTTGTTTGTATATTCACTTCAATAATTAAGTTAATATTTAAGGGAGGAGGGGGAGGGGCATACAGTACGGAACCCTCCTTCATTCTCCTTAAAACGGATCGCATGCCATTGCTTTCCAATGTGTAAACGATACTAACGATAGTTTTTCAATTTCTCATACAGCATGATTAAAGGCTATCTTAATTATAAGTCATATGATTTTTATTAACACAGATCGCAGGAACAAAACCCCGCCTTAACACAGTCGAGTGCAAAGTATAGCTTACGGCAAACAATGGGTTGTATTATAGACAAAAGTCAGGTGATACCGCGTTATATCATAATACCATTATGCTCATCGACTAGTCATCGATTTGATTTCGATGTCAAAGGTTGCCCAAGTAAAGGTAGAACTTCACTATACTCATATCTAGTAGAGCGAAGCAAAGCAATGTGTCAGATATATTAAGTTACTTCAGAAAGATTTTCTTTTAAAATGTCTTAGTACAGAGGTAGTTTATGTAGTTAAGTTTAGTCTTTACAGTAAGAAAATTGATATAAATACTGCTTAGTGTACTTTAGCTAATAAATAATAATAAATATTTGGGACAATTCAGCTACATCGGCATCGAGTAGTATAAATTAAATTTGGCTCAAAATCATAAAAATCAAAGTCGTAGCACCTAAAATTCATTACAATGACTTACAACTTGAAACAAATAGTATTTTCTTTACAATACTTGTTTAGAACTTAATTTTGTACCCCTTTTTTTTTTTAAATAAATAAATTGTTTATTTCCAAAAACCAAAACAGTACAGTACTACCACTATTAAATAAAATATCCTCGATCATTATATATTCCGTTGATTTGTGTTACAATGTAGACAATTACGAAGGCGTCACCCTAAATTTGTGTTTCAGTACCTACTGGAAAACAGTGGGCCCCAAACTAGGCTAGGCCTGTATCTTGGGTACCCAAATGATGAATGATTTTACACACAGTTTTAATTTACAATATGTTTTTACTTGACTTGTATACAGAGAAACATTGTCTATGAGTACACATACTATACCTCTAGTAAGTAGGCTACATATGCGTGACAATAGTATAGCTTCTCCTTTGCAGTGCAGCGCGGACCCATAACTCATAGAAAGCTCTAATACAGTCTATTATTTAAATCCACAGCGAGTACTGGAGCATTTGTTTGTCGGTATTTCAAACGTCACTCTCATTTCAAAAGGAATTAATGAATAGTTAATATAAGAAACGCTTGAGGAAAACGTTGTAGAAATGTTCGGAACCGTGTGAGATGGGTTCTAAGTACGTTAAAGATTAATGACCTACCTGAATAGAGTATGTAAACGTGGTTTAATGAGTTACTACGTCACTAGAGTATTACAGGAACAATATTCAGGGTTATTTCTAATCAATTAGCATGCTTTTAGGGGCTTATTCTGTACATCAAAACTAACAACTTTTGTTAAAACTAATAAAAAAATCAGCTGTTCCATACATTTTGTCGAGGGTGAACAATATTTTTCTATGGAACAACAACTTTTTTTTGAGAATTAATAAAAGTCGTAGAAAAAAATTGTTAGTTTTGATGTACAAAAAAGTCCCTAAAAGGATGCTAATTGATTAGAAATAACCCTGTATTACAGGAATAAATTATCTTCTATAGTTAAATTATGGTAGGTATTACTAGGAATAAAGGCATCAGACTATTGTTTCATAACTATAGCTTTAGTAACACCACTTTTGTGGAATATAGAACTCTGCAATAGATTTTCAATAAGACCGGCTCGACGCAGCTTGCATCAAATCTTTAGTAGGTACAACCTATCAATGGATGTTCTACCTACACTATGCCTGTTGGGGCCTGGTCTCCATTTGAGAACTGTACGATCCCATCAGCCGTCAACATCCCTTGCTGTGCGCATAAAACGTTTCTAAGTATTGTACGTCACATATGCAACAGATTTTTGTAAAAAAAATAACTATTCATAAAATATCCGTCCACCCATAAAAAGTTCACATGTTTTCTACATTCAACCTTTTTATAATTTTTCATTCGATATTTGTCATACAAAGAAGGCACGTTTGATCTTCGAATTCCGTTATCCGATCGATTATCGATAAACGAATGATTTATTGTACTTAATCGATATAATTCATTCGCTCACACCGCGGGGAGCTCGCGACACGTCACCGTGACGCGCGACTTTTTGACGCGTGACAAATTGTTGTGACAAAATATTTCAACAGTTGCGTTAGTTAACCCTCATCACTATTTTGGAAACTCACGAAGATACCTATTTCAAATGACACACTAAACTAGTGTTTATTTCTTGGACTTTACAGTTCAAAATTATCAATCGAAAAAATGTGTATCGCAGGATGGATGACGTGGCGATCTCGATTCGAATGAAATTCAAAATCGAATGATTTTGCATTTGGAATTGTACAAATTGAATGAATGAAGGTTTCATATCAAAGGATGCGATTTGTAAGATGACTTTGGATTTGTATGCAGATGTTAGCTTTCCATTGGGATTTCGATATAATTTGTGAATTAATTTTTCTTAGCAAATGGTACGAAACATCTGCTAGTTTTATGATTCAGCACCGTCGAAAAAGACTCTTCAATCCTTCTTAAACTTAATAATCCCTCTTACCACAAAAGTTTTACGCACGCTTTAGATTATGTTTACCAGTACAATTTGCACGGCTAAAGAGTGTTTAAAGCGTATTTAAATCTTTTGTGGTAGGAAGGCTTACAGTTTACTAAAAAGTAGCAGGTAGGGTAGAAGCACCGGGTGTGGCCATCTTAGTATCATTTGTGGCCACTTTGAATTTTAACCATTAATAAGACAAATTTGTGTTAAAATAATATTATTAAAGAAATTTCCAAACATTTAGATTCACACAAACAATATTTATGGTATGACATTGTTTATAATTATCATTAAGGCAATGATTTTGACACCAAGTGGTCACAATTGGTACAATGGCCACAACCGGTACGCTCACTATTATTAAAGGATGCGGTGCGGATGCTGGTATAGCACCAATTACACTTTTAATCCAATCGTTATCAATATTACAAAAGATACTAATGCGCGCCATTGCTCGTTCCTGTCTAAATCTGTAGCGTCGCTAGTGTTGTGGCCTCTCATGGCGCGCGTTAGGGATGTGCCGATACCAATCGACTCGGAGAGTCGATTATGCGGCTAACAATACTTAATTATCTTTTTACTTTAAATCTGAGACATAACTAATTTGTTACCATACTAACTTTAGAGACAATTTTTAATACATATAGTTAATCGATGTGTTATCGTATAAGTTGTCAGTAAAAAGTAACAAAAAAACAAATGCCTTCTAACATTGCAGAAGTCTATTTGGTCACAGTGTCATTGCTTGCACTTGATTTACTTTTGATAGTCATAATTTGTCGCGCTCTCGGTGCATTACCGTCCTCATAAGCCCAGTGTACCGCCGCCTAAACATAGGGATTGGATACACCTGCTTATTCATGCTTATTTTTTAACTTAACGAGATAAATTTATGTCTACTTATTACTTGTGATTTATCGAGAAGTTTTTTGTTCGGGTTTTATTTTATAAGTTATGAAGTTATCAGTAGGGTCAGCAGAAATACGTACCATGTTAAGTACATACCTATTATGTTGATGTTACTTAGCTGTTAACTCGGTTTTTACAGTGCTACGAAGATCTTTTGAATTTGGATTACTTTGATTGGTAAGAGGGTGTTTGTGTGCAATAATCCTATGTAGCGGCCACAGAATAAAAACTACTCTCTATGGTTGCTACCATGCGATTGTTTTTCATGTGCCAAAAACTTTTGTTAGCTCTGTATGGCAACTCTCAAAAATTTAAATATTATATCAAATGATTAAAACCGCGTTAGAAAATAACTAGGTAGGTACCTACATAATACATATAATGAGATTATTTTTCGTAAAAAATGGCATGACTTCAACCGTGTACAGAATTCGCGAATATTTCGCACGGATCGATGTAGCATTTTTACATTATTGTTGATTTATCAAAAACGGCTCAGCCGATTTCGATAAAATTTAAATGGGACAAACTTTGAAGTATACTCTTTTCAATAAAAAAAGAACTATCGAAATCGGACTACTACATAAAAAGTTATGCATGGACATAAAAAAATAAACGCGTCGAATTGAGTACCTCCTCCGTTTCGTCGGACAAAAACAACTCTAGCACGAGTAGCTCGGTAGGGTTTTAAGCCGCCTGAAGGCTTCGGCCATGGCTAAACGGTTAAAACAACTGGGACTTATAATTTTACGTGTAATCCGAGCCACAGTAGCGCTTAGTTGTAAATGCTGCCAGCGGTCACCCATCCGAAGACTGACCGTGCTGAACGTTGCTTAACTTCGATGATTGCTAACTAACAGCTAGTCAAACTACGCTATGTGCGGCTAGCTCGGTGGCAAATAGGTACCTATGTTAAAGGCTTTATCGCATAATTGTCACAGATTAATCACCAGTTCATTGCACGTATTAATTTACTAGATAGAGACCAATTAAACCTAATTAACATGAAAAAGCGGCGCGGTTTACTTATAATTGGATATTTGCACAGGCTTGACTTTACTGCGTAATTTAATAAATTGTAGGCTTGGTGTGTCAGAGACAGTCTTTAGTTCAATCTTTTATAACTTTTAACCCCATCGATAAAACAGTACCATTAGTTTGACGTGGGGGTTTGTTTTTGTTTTAGTGTATGTGTATGTTTGTTTGTGGTATCGAAGCTTATTGTCAGCCTTGTGAATAAGCTCACAATTATATTTCGCAAAAAAATCGCAACTTCCAGTGTGTACAAAATTCGAATAGTTTGCACGAATCGATTTGACATCCATGTACATTATTGTTGATTTATCAAAAACGGAGTAGCCGATATCGATGAAATTTAAATAGAACCAGCTCAGAAGTATACCCTTTAGAACTAAAAAAGGTTTTTCTAAAGCGGTTTACAATTGGTGAAAATAACGATGAACTTACACACGAAAAAATACATACAGACAAACAATTATTACCTCCTCCTTTTTGGAAGGCAGTCAAAATAGCCCAACACGCTAATACTAGGCTATAGTAGGAGTCTCTCTACCAACCGGGAAGCAAAATGTATCCAAGCGAATCAGCAAGGTAGAATGACAATGAGCAGGGCACTTATAATTCGAAAAACGGATGGCCGGTGGGGCCGTAAAGTTTGCGATTGGAGACCATGTACCAGCAAGCGTAGCGTAGGAATTTCATCGACTATGTGAACTAATGATAATAATATAATTAAGACTGCAAGACGCGCTCTGGGTGCAAACCGCATTTAGCCGGAATTATCGTGAATCGCTCAGACTACAAGAAAAAATATTGTAGTCTGAGGTAAATCGAAACGGGAGGCCTATATCCAGCAGTTGAAGTTCTGCCAATGGGTATATTTCCGGGGCCGTAACTGAGGACCGTTTTTAGGGTTCCGAACCCAAAGGGTAAAAACGGGACCCTATTACTAAGACTCCGCTGTCCGTCCGTCTGTCCGTCTGTCTGTCACCAGGCTGTATCTCAAGAACCGTGATAGCTAGGCAACTGAAATTTTTACAGATGATGTATTTCTGTTTCCGCTATAACAACAAATACTAAAAAGAGAACAAAATAAATATGAAAGGGGGGCTCCCATACAACAAACGTAATTTTTTGCCGTTTTTTGCTCCATATTACTCGTAATAACGGCAATAGGTAGATACTTGAAATGAGGCTAAGAGGGTTCCCATAGGGTACGGAACCCTTCGTGCCCGAGTCCAACTCGCACTTGGCCAATTTTTTGAACTTCTCACGGTTTGGTCGTTTACGGAACTTGGAAGTACTCGCAAATTTCATAGACAACATAGAGATTATCCATACAATCTGTCAAAGTTACGTATACGTTGTTCGAAATTCAAAAAACGGTTCCCTGCGCAGCACCAATTCCCGCTATTACGCATTCGCCGCGCTCACTTACTCGAGCACGCTAGCGCCTGTGAGAACCAGCCGAGGTGGGGCATTCTGCAACAGATACATAATTATTTTGTTAAAAGTCGACTCCATATTTGTAGATATTCTTCCTTATATTATAAATTCAAAAGTATGTTTGTTACTCTTTTAATAATAATAATTCTGTCGCAAATAAATTTATGACGTAAAAAGGTTTGCATAAAAAAATTGCGAAAGCCGCCGATTCCGCCGAAACATAATGGATATATGTACCTATAATATTGATTAATCAAAATAAGCAAAATATTTTTTTTTAATTGCCATTGCATAACAAACACTCGTTTTCTTAAAAGTCTTTTTTATAAATCTAACTAGAATTGTAATTTAGCACGAAAAAGTAACAAAATAAATCTTATTAGTTTGAAGAAATAGTTTCATAAATGCGAAATAATCATTAACATTGGTAGCAAAAACTTCATTAGACCTTTGTGTAAAATATAATATAATGTAATTTAAACAAGTTTACTGCTATAATTATAATAATTGTTCTCCTTTATATAGCTGTTTAAGAATAACCCCAATGTAAGACCTCGTCTCATGACATTCAGACGTCAAAACAATCTCTGTAGAATCATAGATGATATCTACGGACTTAATATTAATTTTGTTTGGCATTTGTAGATCTTAAATACATTTACTGACAACTTTGCGGTTGCACAATGCTCAAATAATAAATTTATCATCTGTACTCGTATAATTATTTATGTTTGTTTTTATTAGGTATATCTCACTATAAAATCTTATTTCTTTGCACTTTGACAGCTGATTTCTTATTAGCGACTTCCAAAAAGGAGGTAGGTACTATGTTCGTCTGTGTTTTTTTTGTATATCTACCGATATTTTCGCCAATTGTGAATTGATTAAAAAACATATTTTTCAGTTCGAAAGGGTATTATACTGCCGAAGTAGTCTCATTTAAATTTTATCGAAATCGGCTGAGCAGTTTTTGATAAATCAAAAATAATGTACATGGATGTCACATCGATTCGTGCAAAATATTCGAATCCTGTACACGGTGGACACGGCGATTTTTCGCGAAAAACAATTACTGTATTCAATTTTGTTTTAATATTTCCCCTAGCCCGCATTAGGAATTAGGTACTAAACTTATTTCTGATAAAATAAATGCGCCCAGAGTGTTAGACAGTGTTAAATAATTTCGCTGCACTTGCCCGTGCATGGTCTCCATTCGAGAACCAAACAACCTCCCTACACGCTTTCAGTTCAACTTGCTAATTCGCTTTTTCAACCGATCTTATTGGAAATCTATAGAACAAAGTGTTCCCCACCTATTGGTAAAGGCTTATGTCCAGCAGTGGACAGTCAACGGTTAATTTATTATTAAAGATAAATGAAAATTGTATTTAAGTTGTTTTTGCCTAAAACGTAACAATATTTTGAGTCCGCAACTACCAGGACACTATAAGTTGTTAAGAGACTATCCAGGAAGAATAAGATATTATTGGACAGAGGGACATGAGAGCCAAAACGTGGAATCGTGGAAAGAGACCCCTGCCCCCGGCACTCGTCACACGCAACAAAACCCGCAAGTACTAGGGTACTATAAGTTGTTAGGAGACTACCTAAACATAGTAAGAATAAGACATTGGACACAGAGAAACATGAGCTAGAACGTGGAAAGGGATCCCTGACCCGCGGCACTCGTCACGCGCAACAAATGCACCTGTTAACCTGCACCTATTCAGGGCTGCCACGGAAATTATCGCAAGCTTACTCGGAAATGATAGACTGCAGTTTTTTTATTCTTTACCATATTCATAGACTACAGTATTCTTAGACAATCGTAGACTATTTGTTAATATAGGTAGGTTTTGACTACCTATCATTATTATCTTCCCGTTTTACTAGGTACCGTAATGTAATACGCACACGGTATCTAAAAGGTACCCGTTTACTTTAGATTGATAGACGACCAGATAACACTTGATAAAGCTTCAAGCTTAGAAAAACTGCCAAACAAACAATTTGTATTGCAATCAATTTACTTAGCAAAAGCGCTCATAGCGTAGTTTTACTAAGTGTTCGTTAGCGATCGTCGAAGTTAAGCAACGTTCAGCATGGTCAGTCTTCGGATGGGTGACCGCGGGTGGCATTTTACAACTGAGCACTACATTGCCTCGGATGACACGTCAAATTGAAGGTCCAGGTTTTTTAAACCGTTTAGCCATGTCAGAGGCCATCAGGTGGCTTAAAAACTTGACACCACCCAGGCTTAAACGAACTTACATATCAAAACATCAAAATCTTTGAAAGTACTGCGGTAACCCTACAGGCCACGCCGTATTCCCACGAACACCATAGAGTCATCCCGGTAATGGCAGTTGGCGGCAAATGACAGAGCGATCGGTTCACACGCCGCGATCTGGAGTAAAATACAGCCTGCGCTCGAGGCTCATTTGTGAACTCGCATTGTTGTGGTACGGCACAGCTTGCACGGTTAGATCTCAGTGTACTACTACGATGACATGAGGCATTGAAAATCTCATCTCAGATCTAGTCTATCATGAGTCTATCCTATCCAAGGAAAGTTTAACACTTTCCCGCCACTAGAATGCGCTCAAAGCTCAAATTCGTCTTCTTGTTCTTTTACATTTTGGCGTCGTATTGTTTATGCATTTGCCAGTGTCAAGTGTAAGTTTATAATATTTTTTTGATATTTTATCACAATAGTCACAGTCGTAGTCAAGTCATAGTCCAAAAAGTCACGGTCAAGTGAAAGCATAATCCAAGTCATACCTCAATAAAGCAGTGGAGGCTTTACTAGATGCGTCAATGGGGTTTTGACTCGAAGGGTTTTGATAACAACACGATACACCACATTATAGCACTTGCCTACGCTCATGCACGTAATTCAGCTCATAATCAACAAAATACCATAATTATTCTAAAATTATCTCTGATAGAAACACAAGTTTAACAAAATAATACAATGCAGTGACATAATTTTTCCGCGTTCCCGCCAAAATAACTCGTACTGGCAAAATAAATGTGTCCCGCTAGTTAGAAATGGATTTTAATATTTTAATTCGAGATTTTTTAAATCTATACTTAACTTAGAACACTGTTTCAAATAGTCGTTGTTTTTTAGTTTGTTTTGTTATCATAATTATGGGGATGGTTGTGAAATTAATGTTGATTCTGCCTGACACTAACTAAATATTTAATTTAATTTATATCATCATCTTAAAATTCAAATACTTGTATAATTATAACGTGCGGAAATTTTAATATCACATACACACATAAATTAAAACAGTCTATGGTTATTTTGTTTTAGTAATTAGATCTAGATTGACTATTCTACAAGTCTTCAACTGACCACCTTCAGCATAAAACAACATAATAAAAACCAGCGCTTTCAATCACGTTAAAATGCAATTAATATGTAAATCATACGTCGAGATAACATGAAAGATAAATATTCGAAACGAATGACAACCATTTCTGTCTTCATTTTACTCAAGATTCGTGGGAGTAATGAAACTTGCGCATGCGCATTTCGGTCTCACACATCGACGCACACGATTACTCTCTGATTTAAACAATGCAATCGAAACCTTAACACTTCCCGCCAAGATAATAAATAACAAAAAAACATCAAAAACTGACCGAACTCAAAAACGTCTCACCAATTTTAATAACGAAATTGAAACTTTAACACTTCTCGCAACGGTCAAAAAAGTAAAAAAGTTAAACGTCAAAAGTTAGCTGTCAAATTTCGGCGGCACTCGTAATCGATATGAACGCGAAATAATTAAGTGATTTTACAGGAGATGTGTCTGTTGAATCGAGTTACACGCATCGATTCGTCGCAATTCGGATCATGTCGAGTTTCACGTTATCTGTGGTTTTATTTTTTAATTACAATGCCCCAATTCATCACATTTATTTACAATTGAGAATTTTAATAACCTCATTTCGCATAAATTTATTAATTAACCCGACTATTTAATGATTTTACGCTAATTTATTTTTCTGATTTAATTACGGATTCATTCCCATGAAGATACAATATTTGTTGTGTTATTTTTGGCATTTCGCATTCGAAATAAGAAAAACATGTGTAAAAAATTGGGTTTGCGATTGGAATCAGTGTAATAAGCATTTTGAATATCTTTTACATGCAATTTGAGCGTTATCGCGGCGTTTATCAGAGGCGCCCTCTCTGGCTGCCTCAGAAATTAACTTCAGTGTTAATTAGTTCAATTTACAAGGGAAATGCTTCGAGAACATTCAATTAATAACTGCGGTACTTAGTGACAGTTTGGGGTCGCGTAAATGATATGATATTCGTGATATGTTGATATCCTCGAATAAGTTAAGCTCGTATTAGCGGATGGTTACCAACTTGATTAACTTGTATACCGTGCGGTATACTATCTTACACCTAGTTTCATAGACAAATAAATTCATTGTATCAACTCTGGTGTCAATTGAGTCGGGTGAAGTCTTCTGAGATGGCCAGCCGTGGGGTCATCCGAACAACAGCAGCGAGCAATTCCAAATGCCACCTGCGGTCACCCATCCGAAGACTGACAGTACCAAGCGTTGCCTCAAAAGTGTAAGAGGATGAAAATACCATGCCATTACAAAATTCCGACATAAAGGTAACTTTACATAATACATCTGGGGTGGACGATAGCAAACGCTGATAAGTTCCAATGCATACTGTATTTTTCGCATCCAAATTCAATATGAATTTTTCCGTACATATTTGGGCACGGGTATCGAACCCGCAACCCGGCTCAGTTCGCGAGTATATCACCCAGCGGGGAGTCTCCCTTATCGCGGTCATCGCCTGCGCCCGCGCCGCTTGCGTTCTAAATTAGATCGACGGCTACCATCTCACTATAAAAATATTACAGAAGTGGTAACATTAAACAGCATATACCATTCATGGTGCTTATCTAATTTTACTAGCATATTTGTTATTTAAGATCTTGGCTTATATATTTAAAACTACCAGCCTCCCTAATTTAAAAAAAAAATGTAATATAGCCTATGACACCCGGGAATTGTGTAGCTTCCCAACAGTGAAAGAATTTTTCAAATCGTTCAGTAGTTTCGGAGCCTATTCATTGCAAACAAACAATCAAATCTTTCCTCTTTATAATATTGGTATAGATCAAATGCGAAATGCTGTATGTAATATTTAAATACCTACCTAACGTCAAAGAAGATATAATAATCTAACGTGGCATGGAATCGTCAAAACTACAATCATAAAACCGCCAATGATTTGTAGGTACAACTAACTCGTAGTTTTCGTACAAACAGACGCCCTAACGGTTTATCCTGACTTATGTCTGAAAATCCATCTCCTCAGCGAAAATCATGTAATTCTAACAATCCACTGAGATGCTGGATAAGTGCAGGATTCCGCTGTATAGCCGTACCGTCTTTTGTTTCTCTTTACGAGCACTACAGGCGATGGTATCTGCCTATGTCAGGGACCTAGCACAAAACATCAAGAGTACCGATGTAAAAGTTCAAAAATGCTCGAACAACGCACACAAATCGATCAAAGGCACGAAATCTTAGAACACGCAGAAACAACTTCCAACTCCAGCCGGGCTAGGATGCGCACCACGTAATATTTCTTTCGACGTATTAGAATGAGACAGCGTTATGGCAAATTATTTATCTGTCACTTTTTCACACGTCGAAAAGAGTTATTTTAGTGGCTTTTCGTGGTCGCATGATGGATTAGGAGCTCTGTTTTTAAAGGTACACCTGTACTTCCGGAAAATGATGCCGGATTCAATCAGCTTTTAGCAGATTTTACTTTTAGCGCAACGCCAACCAACATTACAGATGATTTTTTGATATTTTAATATGGCAAAGAAAAACAAATCTAATCAGTTATTAATGTGTTGCCACTGCCATCACTACAGTTTTTTTTTGCTTAACACATGTAGTAGTAGCACAAGTAGGTAAGTCAAAAATGACAGCTCTACAGTAACATTCATTGAAATTGCAGAAACGTGAGTTTTCCTTCTGTACTTTCGATATTTTGTGCTTCTAGTACGGTCAATAAAGGCTTAAAACTTAAGGGATCTTAGGCTTTGCCAAGATGTCAACAATAGTTAAACCAATAGAAAACTTGTAGCAGTGATAACTTAGTGTTGTCGCATTCTCATCACATGCCGCCGCATGGGTCGATTTATAAATGCCGAGACGCGAAGCGAGCAACTGTTAACTTAAAAGGTCAGACAATATAACGACTCTAGACTAGGCTCTAACTTATTTTAATAATCAGCCAAGTGCGAGTTGGACTCGCGCATGAAAGGTACCGTGCCCGTGCCCTTTGGGAGCCCCTCGGCAAAAAAATCACTTTTGTTGTATGAGAGCCCCCCCTTAACTATTATTTTTTTTCTGTTTTTTATTGTGATAGCGGCAACATAAATACATCATCTGTGAAAATTTCAGCTTTCTAGCTAGAACGGTTCATGAGATACAGCCTGGTGACAGACAGACGGACAACGAAGTCTTAGTAATAGGGTGCCGTTTTTACTATTTGTGTACAGAACCCTAAAATTGTTTTTTTCTGTTACGGATACGAACACAAAAACATAAGAATCAATATACACAAACTCAGGACAGGGACGCTATGATTGAATCAACCGAAAAAAAATTGTATACGATCCACTTGATTGTTTGCGCTCCCGCTCGCACAACAACAGATTTTCAATGCTCGGTCCTGCACCCACTCGGTCACGTGACCATTTACGTATACGTTCCGCCACTCGAATGATTCAATTGTAGCGCTCCTGATATCACCTACCCGCCCGAAAATCGTGCCTAAGATTTCCTACTCACATGCCTAACATACTAACAATTGTAATTGAACAATAACATTTCTATTCACTTACCAGCGTTACTATTACCATTTAACACCCTAATGCATACTTTTCCTTGAAAATCAACAATATGACAATGATTTAACTATGTGTATAACTTAGGCATTCAGCACGGGTAGCATGGCATAGGGACAAATTGTCTTTCCACCATTATATCCCCTCGAAGTGGGGATTGGAAAGTATTGATTGACAATGACAACTGACATTAGAAGTGGATAAAATGGTTTTATCCCTTTTCCATGCTACTCATGCAGATTAGTTGTTTATTTTTATGACAATGTTTAGTATGACGCTGACAAGTCCGAGGTACTTACGTTAATGCTACTTTGATGCGATTACATCATGGTAAATCTATATTTAGTTATCATAGGTAAATGATACAATGGCTGTCATTTTATATCTATGTACTTGGTGATGAATAGCATTAGAGACACATGTGTCTAGTATCACTGGTAAGTAAGTAAAATTTACTTACTGATGTATCTTGCCACCTTTTAAATTTTTTCGCAGATTTACTTTAGAGTAATTTGTCTGTCTTTTGTCTCCTACATATAAGTGAATTAAAGTTGTCAAAGAAAGAAAGAGACAAAAGTGATTCCAAACTTCCAAAGTAACTCTGAGTTTACTACATAAGCGTAGCGTCTCGAGAACAAAATGTCAGAAATCATTTTTTTTTTCTAATTTTGTATTTATTTTGTGACTTTTATTCATTTTCTATTAAAATACGAGGTGAAACTTTTTTCGTCAGTGATTTTACGAGGGCTATAGTATGTAAGTACATATATTTATTTAGTTCACGTTGATCACGATCGACATAATAGTAAATGAGACAAACATATTGTTTTCCCTTTTACTCGACTATCCGTGTACATCGATACATAAAAAAGAGTAGGTAATACCATTAAGTACGTATTTAATTTCACAAAGGTGAATTTTTTAACCTACACAAACCATCTTAGCAAACAAAAACAGCACCACGAATACAATCATTTACTATAATAGTTATTACCTACCACCACGTGCTATAATTGCACGTAAGAATGCAACCGATTAAGAAACAGTACGAAACAACGTACTAAATTCAATGTAATTGTGTTTAAATATGTTACAAGCCCTTCATATTTCGCATAACGATATAATGTCTCAGATTACAATCCAAGAGCCTCAGAGTTTTTACATTTAGTACGAAGTTGAGTGTTAATGGGCAAGTTTTTGAACGCTTTGTGGGTTGCCAGTGGATTTTTTAATGTTAGGTATATGTAACGAAAGATTAACAATAATGTTATAAATATTTTAATAAAGAGGTGAGAGTTCTTGGTGACTGACTGATTTGATATGTAACTTCTCTAAATCGAAAACCTACTAATTGAATTAATTTAATTTGAATGAAATTGTCACGTCACATTTGGTTTGAATAGATCATGCATAATGATCAAATGTGTGGAGGCAAAAAGACAAAAGAGGTTATTTAGGTAAACTAGTATTCGAAAACAAATCAAAATTAAACTACCGGATTAAAAAAGTCTTCAGACAAGGGAATTGAATTGGCGTTTATGATGTACGTACACTACGGTTTATAATGTCCAAAATGAGGCTGACCCATTACACAAACTAGATGATTCTACCCTGTTATGTTGACAACACGTAGCGATTGCTGTCAAGCTATCTTATTCATATTATAAATTAATTCACACATTTATAAGCTCTCGTAAATATATACTAGTAAGTATATCAAATTAAAACTCTTTGGCAAGATCCTACTTTTACATCCCCATAAAAATAATTTTAATACCTATTGTCGGACTTATTGTGGAAATCACCAATTTTTCACCGTAGAAACTTGATTTAAATGAAACAGATAAGTTTAAGTATACAGCGGCTTAAAGTCTTAAATCAGCGTTTAGGACCGTTTGAAATGCACATTAAAATGTATTAGTAGCGTTACATTAATATTAAAATACGGGAAACAGGTCGACGTATTCTGCCAAGATGTTGCCAACATTCGATTTATTGAACGAAATTATAATTTTAACAGAATAAAAATACGATAAAACTATTGTTGGTTGGACGTTAAACTAATAAATTCAATCGTTTATCGTATTAATTGGGTTATTAGTGACATTTCGAGATATTTTTTGAGATTAGCATACGCGTTTAGATTGTGCTTTAATTTAAATGAAAACAATGTCTCGTAAGATTTTGTTTTTAATTGCTGTTACATCCGCGTTGGTGGTTTTAAACTTCTTTTACAACAAACCTACTTCATTTCATAATTTCACGCTCATTTTAAATTACAAGATCAATATCAATTACGCCAATAGCAATAAATCGATTAAAAAAAGAACAATTTAGAAAATAAATCGTAGCACGCGCGGCTAGAGCTGCTCCGCGCGACGCAGTAGCTGGCAGTTCGATTAATCGATATTTAATCGTTACAAAACAAAACCAATAACATGCACCATGCTCTTCTAAATGAACAAGCAAATGAATGATTGGAAACTGCTCTATACCAGTCACGGTGTATTAACGTTGAATTGGGTTTCTGAGGCGATTTTTCAGTTGAATATGAATTCATGTCGCCCGATAAGCAACAATATTAGTTCTGTGTTTTAATCGCATTTTCTTGCAACATTTTTCTTTGTATCGCGAGCGATTGAGGTTCTTATTTTAAAACATTTTACTGAAAATAGAATGTTATATGTGTCTTTGATTTCAATTGATTTCTCTTGTAACATTTTTAACATGAATATTGGAATCGATTGAGGTTCTACTTTTAAAATTTTGTACACAAACTGTTTTTTAATTTTTATGTCAATTATTTTTAGGTTCTTGATATTTATTTGTTTTGAATCTTGTACTTAGTTATATTTTTTGGGTTGCAGATGAACCAAAAGTGCAAAGTATGCGGAGAGCCAGCGGCTGGATTCCACTTCGGAGCATTCACGTGTGAAGGATGCAAGGTGAGAAGGAATATCACTTTCTTATACGTACAATACAACTTATTATTCATTTTATAAATTGCCATTGTGGCTAGTGGAAGAACGCTCACTTTACAAACTTAAGGCGTGGATTCAAACCCGGTCCCGTACCAAAACAAACAAACAAACAAACAACAACACTTTATTAGACAACCACATTACATAAAAAACAGATTATAAGGACAAAAACAAAACAATACAACCTATGAGTTATTTAGAATTTATTTAAGGATATACACACTAATGGCTTTTCAGTGAAGGGAAACATCGTAAGGGATTCTGTGTGTAAACTTACGGCCAAAGAATAAATACGGCGTATATTTTTTTTTTGGGAGCCCCATCGTACCCTTTTAAATAAAATTTTATAACATATTTATACACACACACATATTTATCCATACACACTAAGAAATAAAAAGCCAGCGAGGCAGTCTCGTGGAGTTGGCGTGATTTAGAGACTGGAAGAAGGTCTCCACCGGTCTGTAAATCATTCCACCCTACTCAGAGATGGAGTTATATAACAAACTTTGTAATGCAAATCCACCAACTTGCACCTGGGAACTAAACCAAACCTTTTTTCTATAAGTCTTATTATTATTACCAAGGTCATCCCAAGAACTTTATAAAAAATGATAGAACTTAATAAGAAATTAATAAAAAAACTTACTAAAAAATATCATATACTCGTACCACTGAATAGTGAGAAAAAACACGCATCAATAAAATTATGACTTTGAATGAATCGCTATATAAATTGATCAATCAAGAATGAACGCTGAATGAATCCAATAAAAAAAAACATTAAAAAAAAATTATTTCGCGTGTAAAAGGAAAAACAAATTAGAAAATAGGGACGTAAGTATATTTCGTCATGCGCATCAAGGATCGTCAACATTTCACGCTAGTACGGTGAAACTCAATATTGGACTACTTATTTACTAAATACGCTTAATTACCTACTAACACACATCATCGATAAACAAGACGAATGTTACAGTTGAAAAATGTTATAATCTTAGGTCACAACTACAATTACTGCAAGATTTAACTCACTCGAGAGACTCCAAAATAATAAAGAAACTTAAAAGGTAAACAAAAATACGATAAAAAGAATACTTGGGTTTTAGAATATCTACCTTAATAATTGTTAGTTATTTACTCTACATAATATAAATAAATAGATTTTGTTGTCGAATAATGTGGAATCGAAACGCTTTACACGCAAACGAAGAATTAATCAATTACGGATATCGATTCAGCTATTTTTTTCAACCACCTACCTGATAAGTCGATTACAGTACGTACCTAAATTAACGTATTACTCAAATTAGTTACGTTATTAGCTATTATCGAAAAATTACATGCCTGTTAGTACAACAACAACGGTTATTAGTAAATCTCGAATGCAACCAAATTAAACCTACTTTCACGGTACAAAAATTGAGAAAAAAGTCTACGATTTTTCACGTCAAACTCTTCGGAAATTAAGATTATAGCCAGTCCTAGCAAAATCATGATTTCCCTTAACTATCTAATGTTGTTAATCAGCATATTTTGCATATAATTTTTATCATCCAACCGTAAATATCTTTGAATAGCAATAATGTGAAACTGATTTCAAGTATTCACAATCGATTAAAACTAATCGATAATTGCTTTAATTCCGATTCTTATTCGTATCATCCTCACTACTACCAACATTATATACCGTAACTTTAACATATTTTAAACCTTATGACTAAAGCAATAACGATGATTTAAATTTTGTAATAAGTTGGTAAATTATAGATATCGAATGAATGTCCGGGTGATGCACATCAATAACTCGATCAGCACGCGCGTGTTTTCCGGTACTTTAATGAGAACCGATTTGAACTAGTATTTTAACTGGATAATAGCTACATTTATTGAATTATGTAAATAGGCAAACACAACATACCTTCTCATAGTTCATAGCTTCGTCAGCGGTACGTCCACTTTTGACCAACTCTGAACATTCCGCGAAACCTGCACCGCCCCTCTAGATTACCAAAGTCCTATCTTTGGAACAATAATTATTTTTCGTAAAAAATGGCAAAACCGCCTTCCATCGTATACAAAATTCGAACATTTCGCTCGAATTGCTCACATTATTGTTTGTTTTTTCAAAAACGGCTCAGCCGATTTCTGAAAAATTTAAATGGAGCCACCTCCGAAGTTAACCCTTTTGAACTAAAAAAGAATTTTTCGATTCAATTCGGTTTACAATTGGCGAAATTATCGATATTTATAGTGTACATAATTCGGATATTTTCCTCGAATTGCTTACATTATTGTTGGTTTTTTCAAAAATGGCTCAACCGATTTCTATAAAATTTAAAAAGAGCCACCTCCGGAGTATACCCTTTTGATCTAAAAAATAATTTTTCGATTCGGTTCATAATTGGCGAAATTATCGATGAACATACACAAAAAAAACCTACACACGAAATATAGAACATCCTCCTTTTTGGAAGTCGGTTAAAAAGGCAAGCGTCCCCTTTTTATAGTGACAATTTAATAAAGAATTACTTTGTCTTCATATCGCTCAAAAAAATAAAGAATAAAATCATTAAATAATAGCGTTCATGCAAACCAAGGAGAATTGATTCATCAAGAGCTTTAAAACCTAGTTTATCACTACACTTCTGAGAAGTTTTTATTCAAAGTGTAATATTAACTGCTTGTTTTGACGACCAAACTCTTCATGAGATGGGAAGAAACTCCTGCTCAATAACTGGAACCATAGAAACTACCAGCTAACGTAAATGGTCAGTCCGTCGGCAGGCATCCTGTGACGATTACGCAATCCATTGTCGTTCTGTTCCAATTGCCTTGGCAACTATTGCCGCAATGGATGGACGCTTCTGGAAATTGTGACGTCTCCAACGGCAGTAGAGGAGAACTTTCTTCTCAAATTGGCTGAGGTACTCACTCCTTGGCGTAGCTAGAGTAGCTTAACTAGATGCTCCTTGCCTATTACCGAAGTAGAGCAACATGCCAATATTTTTTAATTTATATACGAATAACTATTTTTATTATGTCAAAAATATTCTTAAAAACAAAACATAACTAGGGGTACGTACGTGTCGCTCATGTGTTTTCATGGAGAATCAACCTGTTGGTGTCACATATGTTTTAGTAGATTTTCTCTTCGCACACCTTTCCCCACATCTCATGCAATTGATTTCAATTTCAAATATGATTGCGCAGTCAATTTTAAGAAATAAGAATATAGTTTATGCGAAATTATTGAAAACATAACCTAACTATATACGAGTGTGTTTTCATAGAGAACCAACTTGCTCGTGTCACATTCGATTGGTAGCTTCATTCCTCGTACACTGAACGTCTCATGCAACTGATTCCAATTTCAAATATGATTAAGCAGTTAAAGCTCCAGAAATAAATAAATATATTTCATGCCAAATTCTTGATAACTAAACATAGCTAGGGGTACGTGTTGGTCATGTTTTCATAGAGAACCAACATTCTGGTGTCACATTCGACTGGTAGCATTATTCACCGCACATAGTTTCCTACATCTCATGCAACTGATTCCAATTTCAAATATGATTGCGCAGTCGAAGGTCTAATATTTCATGCCAAATTCTTGAAAATATAACTTAACTTGGTGCTCGTATCTCGCGTGTTTTCATAGAGAACCAACGTGCTGGTGATTTGTGGCTTCATTTCTCGCACATCGTTCCCCACATCTCATGCAACTGATTCCAATTTCAAATATGATTGCGTAGTCGAAGGTCCGGAACTTCGATATTTCGCCGGTGATTTTCCGGCTGATGCATCCAGTTATTTGCCAACGAGGTAAACACCATGACCGGCCTTTGGCGTCGGACGCGTTGCGTGACATAGGGTAATGGACCGTGTTCGATATTTGACGCACTGTTATTTTCTTATCCTCAGTGGTTTGATATTGCAATATCCTTTAATTTGAAAGATGGTATCAGCGAGCTCAAGTTTCATCCAGGTTCACCAGGTTGATAATCCAGGTAGGTATATATCCAATAATTGATAAACCAGTTCATACATCTGAAATATTATCCGGCTTGTCTAGATTTTATATTTTAAGATAACAGCGAAATAAAACGATGAATCATTTCTTTTTCGTTGTAGAGGTGTTTTCAGAGATTACCCGCGACAAATTAATAAAATCAGCACTGTATTTTATCCACACTGTCACGCCAAATACACATGAAAAATTGCTGAATAATAAGCTTGTCTAGTTACTATAAGAGCTTCAACAAATTCCTCTTTTCTTCTAAAAAAATATTGCGAAAGAGTATCTTAAAAGGTATATGGGTATTCTATCAAGGCTTCTAGGTACTGCGAAAGTGCGCAGTACCTTAAAAGGTACCTGCTCTAGATAAAATACACCTACACCTTTCCAACTAAGCTCTCCTTTCAAAGCCAGAACATACCCACTCAGACGTGCTACACTAATTAAGTGTGAAGCAGGCTCCCTATTATGCTCCGTGGGTAATTATGAGGCGGCACGCGCTTTGTCTGTACACCGAGTTACCGACGACACGAAACAACAATGCCACAGAGGTTAAACTTCTTACATTGCACGCTCTAGGAACATAGACACAGCATGCTCTCAGCAAGACAAAATGTCAGCCCTTGTCAGCTGGAAATCAGTTCAGCCGTTCTCGAGTTTTAGAGAGACTAACAACCACGTTCATTTTTATATATATATGGATAGATTAATGTTACTGCGCAGTTAGCGGAAGTGCAATTCATTATTATAGCTTTATATTATTATGCTTAGTGGAAATTTTAAATAATTATTCATGAGTTTTTGAAGTGAAACTTGTAATGCGACTTCCAACAAGGTTGCGTTAAACGTTAACCGCTACCATGGACCATGGGGTATGAAAGCACTGCTGCGTCGAAGTTTCACTTCTTCCGCGCGGAGGATTCCACTTGCACTTTTTTTCTTCTTTTTACAGTTTTAGTTTAGAGCTAATAGAAAAATTTTCTCAGTAGTTTTTAGAACCTTTCTTATTGCTTTATTTTCAAAAATCAATCTAAGTGTTTAAATAGTACCATCCCCATAGAACTGAAACAGTTTTTATTACTAATCAATAAACTATACTTTATATAGGTAGAGACATTTTTGTGTCTACCTCAAACTAGTAAAATAACATGAACACGAAAAATAATATGTACGCACATTAGCTTTTCCTCTGTTCTCTTGTTAGTGCCGACGACATAATTGAGGGTGATAAATAGTGAACTTACTATAATGTTACTTATAAGGAGCGGGGTAATGATCAGAATGAGTTATTAGGTTACCGTGACATGTGTATTTTGTGAAAGTGCTTTTTTTCTCTTTCATTGAATGAATATTATTATAGGAGAGGGCAGATGAACGAGTGAATTTTATTAGAAATATTATAAACTCTAGAGAGTATACGTAAGTAGACATTGTAATGTCCTGAAATCTAGAATACAGTTTTATTAAACGATAGAAATATTATAAGGTTCTTTTGCTAGGTTTTTGTTCAGCTTATCCGCTAAGTAAATATTCACTAGTAAAAATCGGTCGCAATTATGAGTAGGTATAGTGATAATTCTAAATTCTATATTTGAAGCTGCACACTAGTCATCAACCAATCACACGTCTTGATTTGACCATCCCTGAAAGAAACCACTTTCATACTCGTAAGTGATAAGGCCGTCGATTGTTTCACATGTAAGCATCTGTTTTCTCTGTACTTGTACTATTATCTTCTTGTGTGTGAATCAATAAGGAGTCTATGTATCTTATAAGCTTCAGTAATAAATAGAATGTCGCAGCTGTGTGCGGAACGCATTAATAATAGTGGATTAAAAATACAAATATATAAAAATACCAAACTCTATAGAATTTAACCTTTATCAATCTAATTTCAACGTTACATTTCAAGCATTCAAAATTAGAACAAAGTAAAACGTAAAGCTTATTACACACCAGAGATATAACAATTTAATAACGAGATCATCTCATGTGTCAAAATCCGGTGTGCACTTCTACCGACCTTCTGAACACTAGATCGAAACGAGCGGAATGGGCCAGCGTGGCACAAAAACGTGTGAACATGGCCAGCCAATACAATCATTGCGTAACCAGCAACACGTGAACCTGTGGTTATTTATATTATAGTTGGCGGTAAAATTTATAGCCGATTTATATTTCTTTACGAAGTCTCCAAAGCAAAGTTGACAATGTGACCATGACAAGTTTGACAGTGACATTGTCCAGAGTTTTAGCGAGTCAAAAGCTGCCAGCTAAACAAATACGGTCGCAAACACGTCGCAAACTTCTCGAATGGAGACCGTGTATTGGCAAATGAAACGTCCACCACATATCCACCCATCCACCCATAAAGAGAACAGAATGAACTGATTAAGACCGTAAAATTGCATTAAGTGCCATCTTATGTATAAAAATTCAATCTTTTACACAATAAAATAGATATAGAACTTTCAAGTTTCTTAGTATAATTTGGTGAATTTTCAGAGCAGTTATAAATTCCGGCACAAACTCTACTAAGCAAAAACTTTAACACCTATCATTACCTCGGGCTGTTTGTAAGATCTTCTTTTTAAATGGAAGCAGAATTCTGTGCTGACGAGATAATACTCGTTTAACGAAGCTCCTCGATAGGTCTTATAGTTATCAATGACAGCCACTGAAAAGGTTGCAGCAGTTTGATACTATAATTGATACGTAAGTTAACTAGTCATTTGTATTAGGAACACTTTTTTTTCGCGTAAGTGTTAGGTAAGAAATAGTTTTGATGAACTTATTTTTCTTATCTCGCGAAATAAGAGTTGAGTTACAAGTATCGACATTATTTGCTCATAGTGCAGCGAAACTGATTTAAGCTAGTGATGTACCACCGTCTCGATAACGATAAACGATCAGCGTTCGCACGATCGTCTCGACCGACACAAATTATTTTCAAATTTGGAGCACATTCAAATTGCGGTAACGCACGCGAGCGGGAAACGTTCGCCGGAAAAGATATTCGGGCTAAACCGAGACGTTTTGTTTCGTTTCGCAACCGGCCAGCAATAAATCATCGCTACTAATTTGCTTTTAAAGGTTTACTGGAATTATCTGTGTGTGTAATCGGGTATTGTGCGGGGACAATCGACGACACAGGCGCCGCGGGCCCATTGTGCGCTCGACTTCGGAAACCATTAAAAGAAGCCGCCCGCGTACGTAATTTGTCAACGCGACTTTTAAAAAAAACCAAAGACTTTAATGGGCAGCTCCAATGTGAGTTAATTAATTGGACTGTTTTATATGAGACTCCACTTAATTGCCGACCGTTGAGCTTTAAGTGTTGCCATTTAGAACCTATTCCGTAATTAGCTATTTTCTTTCGCGTTATAGAATCGATTAATTTTAGGGCTACTTTATGTACATGGGCTTTTACTCGTTTAATTACAACTCAGATGAACTTAGCCTTAATTTCGAAACACTAACTTAGAATTAATCAGACGGTAATTGGTAATTACGCTCTCCATATAATCGAATTAATTTATCCGATTACAAATCAATACGGTGCTCGCTCGGGTGCACTATTAACCTTGCGATTAATAAACAATTAAAAAATGAGATCAACACAAAACGGTCGATTTGTCGCAACTGACGTTGAAACAATGAGCTGAGCAACACCGCCCGCTGGGAATCGATTCGTCTCGAGTCCACTCGCCGTCGGCAATCGATTCGCATTTTGCACTCACTCATTTTCGCGCGTAGGTACGGTCTCGTTTTATTTGTACCATTGACGAAATTCGTCACGCGAATTTGAATTTTAAATCATTAATTCGGTTCGACAATCGTCGGGTTAATTGTCATTGTTTTATAGAGGTCATGTCGAAACTGTCATCGGGCGAACGAGCGGCGGTTGGCACACCGGGCGACTTATTGGAGCATGGCGATCATTTTTATTCTTGTCACGAAATCTGCAGTGGCGTCCGTCGGACATGTTGTACGATTAGTTTATTGCATAATTTATACGATTGTCGAGGTTCAAGGATCGCTCGGTGTTTTAATAACTCGCGTTGCGTAAAGCCTGCATTCTCGGGCCGGGATCGCGACGTGGATAACGGATTAGCCATGGTATTAAAACGTTTTATCTCCATCTGAAATTCTCATAAACCAAGATTCACCTTAAACGGCTGGATATATGAAAAGTCTGGAGCTTACAACCGTTGTAGAAATCTAATTACTTTTCCAATCAAATAATTTCTTGCCGAGAACTTTATGGGCGATTGAAGCGTAGAACAGCACGGATAGCTTCCAATCTTAACATTCAATGCCATCTCTAAAACTGTTCCAATTCTGAATCAAAGTTCACATCGATAAATTTAGTGCATCACGCAAGATATCGAGTCACATTAAACGAATAATCGATTGTAATGTCAGAGCTAATCAAAACATCGGGCGCTTTGCGCAGGTCACTGCTTCCGAACGCAAACGCGGGATGACACGCGCTCGAGTTTTAGAACGAATCTTTTTACTGCTTTCAAATAGGAGTTTATCAATTTTGAATCTTATATGTGCGGTTATAAAGATGCTAATATATTTTTCTTGCTAAATACAATAGTGGCGAATCCTACTACTGGCGGAGAAAGGTCAAAAATTAAAGTTCGTAATGTTATCTCTCACGTTCTCACGCTAGTTTTGCGTGCGCGTGATCATCGCCAGTTGATTGGGAAAGTCCACTCGAGAGATTCACTCGATTTGTCACAGTTACAGTTATCGATTAAAAATTGCATCGATATCAAAACTGATCATGTGAGAAATTATAAATCGCTTCTTGAACACGTGAATAATTGTTTGTGTGTTAGTTAATTAATTTTGAGAGTGGAATGATTTATAAATTCTTGGCAATAGTTGATTTCATTTATCGATCTAGGTTTTATGGCATTATCGTAACTAAGTTCCTACACTGTTTTTAGGGTTCCGTACTCAAAGGGTAAAAACTGGACCCTATTACTAAGACTCCGCTGTCCGTCTGTCCGTCTGTCCGTCTGTCTGTCTGTCTGTCTCCAGGCTGTATCTCATGAACCGTTATAGCTAGAAAACTAGAATTTTCACATATGTTGTATTTCTGTTGCCGCTATAACAACAAATACTATAAATAGAATAAAAATAATATTTAAGGGGGGCTCCCATACAACAAACCTGATTTTTTTGCCGTTTTTCGCTCGATATTAATAATGGTAACAAGTGTATGCTTGAAATATTCACAGAATATTTAGCTGCATGCTTACTTTAATAATAAATAATTAAATTAAAATAAAATAAATATGTAAGGGGGACCTTTAATACAGTCCGGAACCATTCGTGTGCGAGTCCGACTCGTACTTGGTGGATTATTAATGAATCTCATCTCTAAAATCCTATTATTTCTAGAGATGATCTAAAACGATTGGTAGAGTATCATCGTGGTAGGTAAAGTAGGATATTACCATAAAGTTGTTCACCATAATGTTTTATGCCTTAGTTTATGGGATCTTAATGGCAAGATGGTGAATTTTCGCAGCGCTGCTTTACGAGGCTTACTTTGTAAAGGCCTTTTATTCAAAGTTTACGGAGACTTGTGTTGGCTTCTATGCCAGATTTTAGTAGGTTTTTACGGTTAACAGGCATGTCGGGCTAGTAAACGTACCACGAAATAATTTTATTGACATGTTAGAACGAGACAGAGTTCTGGTGAAGTATATATCTGTCACTTTTTTTCTTGGTGGTACGCTAAGCTAGCTGGTCATAAGTTTTGACCATAACGTAGCTTTATTGAGTTTCCAAAACGAATAACGGATGGCAATTAGGTAATTATCAATAGGTTTTCCAAGAGGGTTTTTAAAGGTGAAAATTATTCTCTTCCTCCGTTTATCTAATAATACCTATTATATATTTTTATATATTTGCAATTTTTATAAATTTTATACCTAGTAACTTTATTGTGTTTATTTTATCCGTGGCAATGTAGGTCTAACAATCTGCAAAAATAATTATACTAGACATCATAGATGAATGAAGGTCTCGCTGCGCTAGCTACAGACATACAATTATTATACATAAATATCACCATAGCTTTTAACCGACTTCCAAAAAGGAGGAGGTACTATGTTCGTCTGTATGTTTGTTTTTGTGTATGTCCATTGATATTTCCGCCAATTGTAAACCGATTTAAAAAAAATGTAGTTCTAAAGAATATAAGTACTTTAGAATTTCATCGAAATCGGCTAAGTCGTTTTTGATAAATCAACAAAAAAGTACATGTATGTCACATAGATTAGTGCAAATTATTTGAATTCTGTACAAGGTGGAGGTCAGTGTTGAAATTTTGATTCGAGCGAAATACAATTTTTTTCACGATGGAAAATGGTTTTGCAATTTTTTGCGAAAAATAATTATTATACACACTTCTTCTAGAAAGGCAAATTCCAAAAAGATTTAATTAAAACCTATCTCAACGTAAATCCAGTTAGGCAAAGAAAAACAGTAGTTATTTCTTGAACAACCTTTCATAATTAATCCTTACACAATACCTAATTATGCTACTTGAAATTTTACGAGTCAAAAACTGATTGTACAACCGGCCCTGACTTTTAGCCTGGCTAGCGCTAGCTGTACCTAGAGTCATCATAATAAATCAATGTCACATAATTTTAGGTTTTTAATCATTGCATGAAGAAATACTTAACAATTACTTACTATATAGTTTTATATGTGTCGGAACTCAATGCTAGGATTTGGATTGTCTCGGTGGCCTGGTGGTTTGTGAACCAAACTACTGTGCCAAGGAGGCGTGGGTTCGATTCCCAGCCGGGACAAGCATTTTTGTAATGAACATAGGTGTTTTCTCAGTGTCTGCATGTGTGTTACTATCTAATTATGTATTTAAAAATATGTAGCATATCAGTCTCTGGCAGCCATATCACAAGCTTTGTTTAGTTTGGGGTCAAAGGCAGTGTGTTTGTCACCTGATATTTATTTATTTAATTTTTTACTAAGTGTATTTTTCACCGCAAAAATTGTTCTTACGTAGTGGTTGTACATATTAGTAAGATTTTTGCTGGTTGCTATTACAACGGCAAAAATTACATTAAATTTCTATCCTTAACTCTAATAGGAATAAAAAGTATAAGTATTAAACTTATACCAGATCTAAACTCAAACTGTATGCATAACCCTATACCTTTATTGAGGTAATTGTAACAGACCATTTATATGAAGTAAAAAATAGGACATAGCCACAATTACCTAAGCGGTATATAGGATACATTATTTTTATACTTTGTCCACGTTTGAAAACACGTTGAAATAATTAATTAACCATCTCATCACACTTAAATTTTCTAAGCGATTTAGAGCAAACATTTTAATCCTAAACTGAACATAGTTTAATAATTTCTATTTCGAGTCAAACTGTTTAAATAAACTGCAATATATATATCACGGCTTATTGTGCTGTAAAACATAATTGCTTATTTATTTTAAAATTTATCATAGCCCTAGACGTGCCTTTCAGATCTAGCCGAGCTCTTTCTACGTAGAGACCAACCTTGGCTCTAGTTGATTCTAGAATTGAAATTTGAAATCTTGGTTTCACGACCGTTATATATATCGAGTAGTAATTTTGGGGAAACTGTCTAAAAATTGAACTCAAAATAAACTACAGAGTTATTTTATCACTGGGATGCAATCTTTTACGACTGTATATTATTTTCTTATGAATAGTTTTGTCTGTGTCAATTATTATATTTTTTTAGTTCCACGCTTTATACGAGTAAAACAATCGATATCCTTTGATCTAATCTAGATTAATGCTAACAACTCATTTTTTTACAGTGAGCCAACACAAACGCTGCTGATCCTTGGTGCACAATTTTATATACTCGGAATTTTAATTCGATTCCAGATTTGACATTTAATTTCATTCATTTGACATTTTTTTCTCTGTTGATTCAATTGTCAAATCTGGAATCGAATTAAAATTCCGAGTATAGCCATTCTCGCTCAACAAGATTTTCTTGAACCTATTTAATTTTGTTACGTGTTGTTTATAACAATGCAATAATTCCATAAACCGTATCACCAACTTCTAAAGAGGTCGTGAAACCTAACCTCAGAAATAAAGCTTCGTAAAAAGGAAGGATTTATGCATTTTTAAAATGATTAGTCCAACAGACAGGTTATCGCCGCTTCTGCCGAGACACTGCGCAAGAGTTCAAGTGTTAATACCTCTGATACTGTCATTGGCTCACATAATTTATGGATGTTTTACGTCGCCGTCCTTACAGCCATTATAGCCCCTAGAGTCGCGAATCGGAACACAGTTTTTATGGGCTTCAGTAAATTACCTACATAGTGCCCGTGTCGGATAGCAAAAAGTCTTAGTGTCTTGTAAATGTGTCATTTTCTTAAAATGACGATGTTGGATGGAACTGGTTTATGTGCGATGTTTTGATATATGTTTACTGGGTAAATGCTATAAATACGTAAATAGAGATGTATTTTGTCTAGTTGCACGAGTATTTTATCTGTTATAACCTACCCAGTTTGGTTAAAACAGAAAAATAAATACCTACTAGAAAAAATATATCATAATAACTTAAACAATTTAAATATCTAGTGGTTTGATGCACTAAATTAACATGTTTTTGATCACACTAAAATAACAGTATGCACGATTGCCTACCAAATCTAGGATATAATAAATAATATTTGTCACTTTGGAGATTAAAATTAATTCATGCGACATGTCACAGTTTATGCCAAAGAAAATTGATTTATGATTTAAATCTTCTGTTTACATGCTAAAGAAAGTAACATAAAACAATTTGAATATTATATATTCATCATTCTTCAGGATGTTTGTTTAAAAAAGATTATTTTCAACCAAAATATCTCTAATACTGTAGTGGCATAGAATTCAAGTTTTTTTTACACATCTCGCCTTTTTTTGGATGCAATTTGTCACAAGGATTTTCATCAATAAAACGAAAATGTATTAAAAACGTAAATAATTCCTGAGGAAAGAAACCAAAAAAATATCAATGTTAAATACACCTGATTCAAATTTATTAGATACCAAGCAACATTTAAACAAGCTTTGCATTAATTTCGCAGCTAAAAGCCGCACGAGCGACATAAAATGCCTACTTATAAAACGAACTTTGCGATAACAAGTAGCCGGCAAAGATTAGTCCACAGAAGAGCACACTAGGTCAGAGGTGAACCTTCAGGTCGCCATAATTCTGCCATGCCGCGCCCTCTGCCGGGTAATTTATACACATGCTAAGTATAGGAACCAAATTCGCTTAATTTTGTTACGGAAACCTATTTGGTGCGGTAATTTACACATTTCTTATCTATTTAAAATAGGCGATTAAGACTATCGTTGAAGGGAAAGACAACTTGAAAACAGGACACGAGTAAAACTTTGTAACACCCAATATAAAATACACCTAATTCAAATTTATCAGACACCAAACAATTCAAACTAAGCTTACATTAATTTTGCAACAAAGCTCCGCATAAATGTCTACTAGTTCAGGTGAAGGTCGTTTTATAAACGAACTTACTGAAGTGACTGATAACAAGTAGCAGGCAAAGATTATCCTACAGAAGAGCGTAATAGGTCAGAGGTGATCGGCGGGTCGCCGTAACTCTGCCAGCCGCGCCCTCTGCCGGACAATTTATGCACGTGCTCTTTTCTCGGACCAGTATGAAAGTGGCAGGTTGTAAGGAAGAGGCTTCTTCATTATGGGGTCATGTTGGAAAATTAATAAAGCTGTGTGTTTAATTTTAATTTAGGTTCTGAAGTAGATAATTGAAGTGGATTTTGCCTTCTTTTTACGATTGTATTTGCACTTTTTGGCAGCCATTGGCCGTCTTGTCGTCTTTACATTGTTTAGCGGTACAAATTGCACGGTTAAACAGTGTTTAAATCTTGTGTGATAAGGCGGTAGATTTTTAGTTCATACGAACTAAACGTAAAATTGCGATAGGTAGGTAAATGAGAACTCATGTATTTATAAATTATTTATTGCTTTCTTGATTTTAAACGGTTTATTAAATCAAATATTAACAATATCCTGAAAGGTTTTCGATGAAAAGTAAACTAAAACCAGATAAGCATACAAAATAGTACATGTTGTACTTGTAGATTTATCTTTTAAAATTGTACTAGTAATTCTCTATAGGTAAATCTCGCGAGCTCAAACTTTTTGCAGTAATATTTCACAGAGACACGGGATACCCAAATACCAATAATTTTGACTACCTATCTATTTATATGTGTTTCTTGAGAGTGATCTCAAAGAGTCAACGCGTCCTGAAGATGCCTCATTTAGAGGCAAAACACGTGTCGAATAGAGTGCAGTGAGAATAAGGGTGCTATTTCTAAATTAAATATTTTTACTATTTTGTAATATTACCTTGTTATACCTTGTTATTTAGCTTTAATCGTTACCTCACATATTAATGTCAATTCGTTCCTCGGTAACCTTTAAACGTTTTGCCAAAATCTGTATGTGCGGTGTGTGCAACTGCAACAAATGCAGACCTACCCGAATAATCCAATAAATCCATGGCCAAAATTGTCTCTGTCTGTTGGGAGTCTAGTCACGGACGCAGCGCGATTGAAGATGTCATTGTTTCAGTTTAAATTCCTACTCTATGACGCGACAAGGGGACTACTGTTGATTTTTGGAAATTGCTGCGTCTTCTTTTCATTTGGTATGGGGGCGATAGGTCTGACTATCACTAGCCTTTTATTTTTTTTGCCTTTTTCCCCTGCATCGTTTAGCCGAGCCAGCCCAGTTCTGCTGCGTATTGTTAAGAATGACAGTTTTTTATTAAAATAATACGCTTAAGTAAGAGGGTTGTACATAGAATTACTGTCAAAGGATATAATTGCACATAGAAATCACTGTTTTCCGTTCATGCAGTACAAAGTTTTTTTTTTTTTTCGATAGCTACTTTTTTTACCGACATCTCGGTTCGTCGCAAAAATGTTTAAAATAAAAAATGTCTTACCGATGCTACGATTCGCAGATAGTGTAATATAGTATAGTAGTTTAATATAGGTAGTATGTGTGCGGTAAATATTTAACTAGATATTGATAATATCGATGAGACTAGATGTGCAGTTGTCATCATGCTGATTTGATTTACGCTGAATAAAAAGCTTAAAATCAGTGAATTTCGTAGGCATAGAGTGCGTTGAAGTCTTTTGCAGGAGCTTACTAAAAACAGGGAAGCGTAGCACTTTTCGTCAGAGATTAGAACTAATTTCAAATGTAAATGCTTTCTATTTTACGTGATTGCTCGTAACTATTTACCGTTAGAACACCCTTTTTACTATTTTAGACCTAAGCGAAGCGAAGCTCTTTGCTCCAAGTCGACAATTTTGCTTTATCTTTTTTACTTATTCTTTTTTTGTTGTCTGTTCGATGTTGTATCAAGAAACAAAAAACGTAAATATATCAAAGAGATATATGTATATGTAAACCTCGAGGACAGCACTATTAAGATTTTTGAGTAGCCCCCCGAATCATTGATTGCGATTCTCGGCGCGGCGCGTTTTGCAAATGTTTTGGCAACTCGACACGTGTTTGTTTAGTTAACGCTTCGAGACCTGTGCCTGTAAATACGTGAGTGGTATTGTAGTAGTGTATTTTTTATTTAGTAGGTACAACATTGTGTATAGTGTACTCAGCGAGACATTGTCATCAGGCGCATGGCCGAGATTTGAGCAATCAATAAAACATTTTCCGTCTTACCACAAAAGTTTAGCGCACGCTTTAAACAATGTTTAGCAGTACAAATTGCACGGTTAAACAGTGTTTAAAGCGTGTTAAATCTTTTGTGGTAAGGCGGTTTATTTACGCTAAATTTTGAATATCTTTGACATCAACAGGTAAATTTTACTCTATGCCATTTTGAATATACTTTTTTTTTATTTCATATTGTTATTTCAAAAGTTCAGAATGTTATTTTAATTATCATTGTTTTACTGAAAAGTTAACTGATTTTTTAATACCTTTTATTGGGATTTAATTTTAAATTAGATCAAGACAATTAGACACAACAGAATAGTACACGTTGAAATCATTAACTTTTTCTACAGAACAAACATAAAAATTACTCAATTGCTGTATGATTCAATAGCCGTTATTCACGTAATAGCATACTAATACATGATTCAAAATACATGCAAATAGAACAGCTAATGACCAAACTTTAGACATCCAAAGCGCAAATCAAAGCGGAAAAGCGCGCAAAAACGTAAAACAATTGCTTACGTAAGGTTCGGCAGCCAAGGTCGAAGGAAAACAAAACCGTGCATAAACCGGCGTACTAGACCGGAACCCGCCCGGCCTAAGGAAATGACGCAGTCAACGGTTAAACGCAACAATACGCAACTATCTTATATTGCTGTACTAGAGGTGCTCTACTATAGTACTCGCCTCTTATAAAATAACACTAGAGGGCGACCGAGCTTTAATAACAATCGAAACTAGCGTTCTCTCGGCTTATAAATACCTACAGATAAACTCTATCTAAATATCTAATTTCGTCAAAATCTTAAAAGCTGTTTCCGTGAACCGAAATGTTTATATGTATATTAAATGTATAATGTAGGTATGTAAAAAAATTACTTGTGTGAAGCTATAAGATTTGCTTGTAAAATCTCGTTACACACTGTAAACTATTTAAGTTTTTCAACAATAGTTTTTGTATTGTGCTATCTGTTACTATACCTACTACTATAATGTATCGTGTGTATCGCGTAGGTATGAGTAATTTTCTACAAAAACACTGTGTAAATACTTACCCTTTGCCAGTTTTGGTAGACATGGTAGTCATGTAATGTTCAACCGTTCTCTGTTCAGAAGTGGATTGTATTTTTGTTAAAAAAAATGCTACAATGAAGTAGAGTTAAATAAAATATTTTCTTCAGGTAATTTCTTTGTGAAAACATATAAAATATTATGCATTTATTTCCAAAAACCTTCGTTTTTATACGGGTTTTTTAACTTTACTTGCCCGTTTTTGGGTCAAATCTAGTAATTGAAGTTTGACCCCCTTCTGGTGGACAGATCGATATGATATTTGATACACAGCTTTATTTTCGATGACAATACAATTTTTTGTATTCAGTATTAACGTAAATACAAATTAGCCACCGCCACAACATGGCGTTATATGGGGCGCAACGTACATAATGAAATCTTCCAGGCGAAGGCACCATGATTTTATTTTTGAGTTATTTTATTAGCTTTTATTAGGCCGTTTAATTTTAAAAAGTTTTGTACCTATTTTTTGAGATAACTATTCTTGTTATAGTCATAGCTAATTTTAATCAAGCCACGTTACACAGTAAGCTAGTTAAACTGTATTGCTACGTAACCCAAGGCGGAGTTTTCACTATCGGTGCTACTCGCTCTGGTGGCGCCCAGCAGCGCGTGTAAACGCTTTATACAATCAGTTGTACTGACAGCGAATTCGTTTTAATTTGTTAACTGCTTACTAATTAAATTAACCATGAATACTTAAGATGCACAGGCAGGGAAAATTATTTATAAAATATCAATATCCTTACTATAAATTTACTACGTGGGTTTACTCTGTAATTGTAGCGTGTAAAATGCGTGTAGCAAAATATGAATATTTTCCAATTGCATTTTAAATGTATTATAACTCGATGATGATGCTTTCTTTGACAATTTGGACTGCAGCGACCATTTTTTTTAATAGCCCACTGCAGGACGTAGGCCTACCCACGAAGGGTGATTGGGCCATATCCACCACGCTGGCCCAGTGCGGGTTGGTGGATTCACATACGCTTTCGAATTTCTTCTCCGGACGTATGCAGGTTGCCTCACGATGTTTTTCTTCACCGAAAAGCCAGTGGTGTTAGATTCCGTACATAAATTCCAAAGAATTCATTGATACGGGACCGGGATTTGAACCCACGACCACACGAATGTGAGGCGGGTGTCATTACCACTAGACCACCCACGGCTTCTGTGGTCACTGATGAGTCTTCAAATGGTTCATATATTTAATTTTAGCAGTAAATATCCTAGGATAATGGCTACATGTAAGGACTCCATTTATGTAGTTGATGTTGATATATGATGTTCGACGGTGATTTGTTTACATGAACTGACAACGATGACAATACGTCGGATTTTCATCAGACAGATTCTGTGCTATCCATTCTGTAGTTTTTTCTCTCCTTTATAATGCAGTAATAGGGTTCCATAAGCGCATGTTAACTTTAAACAACCTCAATGATTTAAAGTCATAGTCCATTCGGTGTGAACTAACCAATAACCGTCTTACCATAAAAGTTTACGCACGGTTTAGACAACGTTTAATAGTACAAATTGCACGGTTAAACAGTGTTTAAAGCGTGTTTAAATATTTTGTGGTAAGGCGGTAAGTGTGCCGTTTTTTTATTTCATCCCTTTAAAAGTTGTTTTTTTTAACAGTGATTGCTGTATATTTTTCAATGAGATGAGGCCCATGCTTGACAGTGGAGCACAAGTTAACCACATACTTTGAATTAGCATCTTTAAGTGACTAATAAATTTACTTAAGTTTTTGGTTTAAAATCCACTATAATTAAATCCACCACTGCAGATTAATTAGATAGTCGTTAAATTAATTTTAACCAGCTTAAACCTAAATAATTTGGCATATTTACATGCGTTTAATTGAAAATGGCGAATAAAATTACGTTCAGTACCAACACATAAGTGATTCTCGAATTAATTAGCTTTAAACTATAATTATTTTAAAACATTCAACTTAACCATTTTACAATTTACAACATTCACTTTGACATTTACTAATAAAATAGATAAATGTGTATAAAGCAGATAGATGCATGTTGAAAACTTTTACAGTTTATTCACAACTACAAATTAAGTAGGTACTTATTTAACATCATAGCAATTACTCGTAACTTCTAAGTCTTATAATCAATCATCAAAAATACTATTTTGTCCGTTTGAAATACTCGTAGTTTTCTTGTTTTTTTCCTGCATCTTTTTTTTATCATGTTCCCCCAAATTTTGCAAAAAAAATCTCCAACACAAATTGGTCTTATAACATCATTCTAATATGACTCTTCTCTTCTTTCCAGTCATTCTTCGGACGCTCCTACAACAACCTGAACTCTATCACGGAATGCAAGAACAACGGCGAATGTGTCATCAACAAGAAAAATCGCACCGCGTGCAAGGCGTGCCGACTGCGCAAATGTCTCATGGTGGGCATGTCCAAATCCGGCTCGCGGTACGGCCGCCGCTCCAACTGGTTCAAGATCCACTGTTTGCTTCAAGAGCAGCAGCAAGCCGCCCAGTCGCGGTCACCCCCGCGCGTCCCGCCTTCCCCTCACCACCACCTCGCACCCCCCTTCCCCCCTCATCTCTTCCCTGGACTTGCAAGACCGAGAACAAAAGAAGAACTAGCCCTACTAGGCCTGGACGACTACAAGCAACAGTGCTCTGGATCTCCCGACTCGCACAGAAGCGGCTCATCGCCCAAATTAGACGATAAGTCTCGATTAACGAATCGGCCGCAGGATCGGCCGCTGACTCCGCCAAGGGATCACTTCGTCCAGCTCCCGCTAGCCAACATGTCCTTGCCCCACTTCCCCCACTCGCCGTTCTTACCGCCGCCGCCGTTCAGCCCATTCGCCGCCAACCATCCCCTGCTGTTTCCGCCTGGTTTCCACCCGCTCTACTCTCGGCATCTGCTCGACCACGCCGCGTTGAGGCAGGCAGCTGAAAACAACAACGATGTTAGAATCGATGATCACAACACGGATACGTCGAAGCGGTTTTTCCTGGATGAGATTTTGAAGCAGCAGCGGTCGTCCGCGCCGCCGACGCCGCAGGAGGACGTCATATCGGAAGCGGAGTTTGTGCCAACGCCGCCGGCTGAGAGGAGAACCTCAGAATCGCCGCTGCAGGAGAATCCTATGGATTTGTCGGTGAAGTCGGACGGGCGGTCGAGCTCCGCCCGGCGGCGGTCCGACGACAGCGAAGTGATCGTGCCCGACAACGACGACGGAGACTCGGCGAGCGCAGCCGGTTCCGCCAGCGAGGAGGAGGACGTCTCCTACTCCCAGATCAAGAGGATCAAGCTCCACCCTCTCGACCTCACCACCAAAGTCTGACGCCACGCAGGAAGTGTAATGTCAGTGAACGCTGAAGGCCAGTAAATCGGATTGTGATGTTAAAATAAGTAGTGCGGACGTTACTCGTGAATTGTTATCGCTTGAAAGAGTCTATCCAAATACGTAAGTTAAGCCCTAGTTAGTAAATGTTATCGGTACTTAATGAACCCGGTTGATGGTTGTACAAATTGATCTGTAAATAAATAAATTATTCTGTATAGTCTAAGAGCTAGGTTAGGTATAGTTAGCAGTTTTATAATATATTTTTGTAAAGGAATCAGCCGGGTGTAGCCACATTCCAGTGTGTTTCAAAATACTTCTATTTTATAGTAATTCGAATATAATTTATTCAATTTAGTAGAATTTTTTGATTGAATCGTTGTTTGTGAACGAAAGTTTTAACTTCGGGTGCATTGTGAAACTTTTGTTTGTAATCTTTTGTTAAGCCTCCTTATTATTTCTTGACGCCTATTATTTAAGTATAATAATATTATTGTAATCACTGCTTTAGCTGCCTTGTTTTGATTAGATTATTATGATTTTCCCATTCTTTTTAACCTTTATACTGTCATAATTATTGTTAAACCTTAGTATGTGTAATTTCTTTCGCCTTAAAAATATATAAGGAAATTATAGATAAACTCATTGAAAAGATACTCGACTTTGTAAAAACATTCCTATTTTGCTCAATATTATTCATTTTTTTTAAACCTTACTTCATACTCAATGTGGCGAAATGTTCGCGCACTAATATAATATACTCAATCGTAATAATTCGTCAAACAACGACTTTGTAAATATTGTTAATGTAGATAGAGTGTTTAATTCATAAACAAATGTTTGTAATGGATGCATTCCAAGAAGACGTACAAAATAAAAATATTCGTGCACTCGATTTTTTTGTTTCCTTTGCAAAATAAACCCCTGTCTCCTGGAGTATAAAAGTAAAGTACCCCATAGAACATTCCGGCATGATGAAGATGCTATAGTATTTTATTTTAGAACATACACTGTTATCTTTTGTACAATACTTTAAAGGAGTTGTACTCACCGTTAAGAAATAAATATGAAATCACCATAAGAAAAGTATGAATCTGTCCCACACACTTTGTTGAAAATCAATAAGCTCTGTGTAGAATCGCTAATATTTTTCTGCAATGTCATGGTTTGCAAGTAGAGGTTTTTCAGAATGAAAAGTATACAGACAACAGTATTACTAACTAGCGTGTTATCCGAATCATGGCAGCGCTTAGTTGTAAATCCCGCTGTCATCCATTTGAAAGCTCCCGTCCTAGTAGGCGGACTTACGTATTTGCCGCCAGTAGATATCTAAATTCCACCCCAAATGAAGCCCACACATCATACCCTATACCTAATAGGCACAGCAAAGACAGTCTGCCTATATAATATTATCTATGGACAACAAGAAGTATTTTATCGTAACATAAAATATTATAGCATCTTCATCGTGATTGACCGTAAATTATAAAAGTAAGTGTGGTAATTAAGTACATATTCCTAAATAACTAGTCTTCAAGTGAAGATGCAAGAGCCTTTAGTACAGGTTTTACATAGTTTAGGTACTTTTTTAACAGTTATGACAAGTCCATAAATACTGAAGTAAACCATCTCAAGACCCTAACAGTCTTATTCCAAAAAAGTTCATTAGTACCAGGGCTAGCTGATCCACATTTGTTGCGGTAATATTAAAGTTAATCCAAGGATTAAAATACTTTCCTATTACAAATCATGGACCTTAAATCAGATAAACTAATGATAGTCCATGGTTTAAGCGATAGCCACAAATAAGAAATTACAATTATTCATTAGTTCTTGCATGTTTAAAACTTTTTTTAAACACTTCAAATGCTTAAATAATGGCGTCTTAATGCATAAATATATCCAAATTGTTGTTTATTTAGGTTCCATCGAATATAAAAACTTAATTCATAATTTATACATTTTTTCTCGTTGTTGGCAAACACGAGTGTAAGTGAGGCCAAAACCCAGGCAAGAAAAAAGTGAGACATTCTTTTTGTCGTTTTTGAACTTATTTAATAATACATTTTTGTTTTATAGGCTATTAATTACACAGAAATTTATTTTTCGTCAATTTCTAAATTCTTATTTATAATAAAAGTGCCGAGTGAATAATTGAAATAAAATTCTAGCAAGCTAAACTCTCTTAGTACCGTATCTTAGTATTAAGTAAAACCGTGTTTTGGAATAAGACTGTAAACGTCTCAATAATAAACACACAGTATAGATCGAATCATACTTCTTGGACTTCTTGGTGGATGTCAAGTTAGCTACAACCTACGCAAAACCGAATTCTCACGCAGCTGTTGAATGAGCTTCAGTCATTCAGTCAGGATTGGCTTTTTTAACCAGGGGAAATCTTTTATAAATACCACCACACCTCGAGGGCAGGCGGGTGGTTATGTGGGAGTCCTGCCGACTGGACAGTATACCCACCATAACCCCTGGGTGTTCCACCACTGCGCCTGGTGTCGGGGCTACGGGCACGCTTCCGCACACCTCCGCGGCACCCGACAGCGCTGGCCCAACTCGGGCCCCACCACGGAGCTTGCGCTCCCGCCAGAATGACGATGTGTCGAACATCAGACACATCGTCATCCACCACCTGGGACCAACCAGCACTGGGCGTCAGACAGCACCCGTATCCGACAGCCCTGGTCCCGATGCAACGGGTCAATTAAAGTGGCCCCGCGCCTGCCACTACGGCTGCAGAGGATAGGGAGAACGGCCGTCGCGATACCGACACTCCTCTTCCCCTGCAGCCCCGTCGCCTCCGCCAACACGTTGGCGGCACCCGTTAGGGCCGCTGGCAGGACAGATAGGCAGCGGCCTTCTCGCCGCCCGTCCATCCCGTCGCCGCCCCCGCCTCGATGGGCTCGGCCGCGGCATCGCGACAAGCGCGACACCGCAGTCCACCTCAGTCGGCAAGCCGACTTACTGGCCAGCCTCCGCACGGGCTTGTCTGGGCCCAAGACCCGGAGAGGCCGGCCCCACCTCGGGTTCCTCTTGGTTCACCAGGCTGGGAAGACCTGGCTACTAAGCCCCCCCCGCCACGACAAGGCGGGAACCTACTCGGGGGGGTTCAGTCAGGATTGGGCTAGGCTATCCGCAACTTACAGATAACATCACAACCGCCAAGACGTTTGATTCGACCTTTCTTTCTTTGGCATTTTTAATTCACTATTTTTACGAGCAAAAATGCCTTAACTACAACAAAATACAATACAAAAACCAATGATAGCAACAACAAAATACAACATTAAAACTTTACTACTTTATATGCTAAAACTACATACACTACTATATCAAAAGCAATTGGATCATCCACAGACCCTTGAAGGTCTAAAGATAATTTAAATGCTAAGGCCTCATGGCTAAACGGTTAAAACAACCGACTATAATTTAACGTATCATCCGAGCCACGGTAGCGTTCAGTTGGAAAATGCCACCCGTGGTCACCCATCTAAATACTGACCGTGCGGAACGTTGCTGTGAACATTTGTAGCATACTTTGACTAGGTCTTTGTCAGCGATTACCGAAATTAAGCAACGTTCCGCACGGTCAGTATTTAGATGGGTGACCACGGGTGGCATTTTCCAACTGAGCGGTACCGTGGCTCGGATGGTACGTTAAATTATAGTTCCCGGTTGTTTTAGCCGTTTAGCCATGTCAGAGGCCTTCAGGCGGCTTAAAATCTCTGAAACAAGGGCTAGCCACCCGGCCTCTACGAACATACTTACCTACTTTGATTCTCTTGTAAAAGACAATACACGGACTAACTGCTCCTAAGTTCGAAGTAGTGGTAGTTATTTATCGCGTTTAAAGCGGCAGAGGACGAACAACTTCACTTATCACTCTAAGAAATTGAAATCTCATAATTTGTGACTTAGGCTCTGAGTTAAGATACATTAGATTTTATTCTTTTAAAATAAAGGCTACAACATAGGTTAACATAGTCCAGCAGATTGTCAAGTTGAAATGGCAGTGAGCAGAGCATATAGCACGGAGCATGATGACCGATGGGGTCGAAAAATTCTCGAGTGAAGACCACATAACGGCATGCGCAGCGTAGGACATCCACCCACAAGTTAGATGACCACAAGATTGTAAGGCGGGTATCATAACTACTAGACCACCACGGGCTTGCGGTCTGTTTGGACTGAATCTTATTTTGTACTGTATTCAACATGAACTAATTTTAAAATCAACTTTTCCCAAAATGTCTGATATTCTAATTGTCATCGTTCCTGAATGACCAATATTCGAAATGTCTAACGGAACAGATAAGTAAGTAAGTTCGTATAGGGCGAGTGGCTAACTCTGGTGTCAGAGTTTTTAGGCCGCCTGAAGGCCTCTGACATGGCTAAACGGTTAAAACAACCGGGACCTACCGGATTTAACGATACATACGGAGCAGATACATTCAGAAACAATACCTTTCGATACATTTGGAGATCTACATTTCAGGATCTATCAAACATAAAAGTAGTTTATCTCCGTAACTGTCGATTCTAAACCATTGCTGTCTTTTGATAGAGCTCAATGAGTCAAACAAACAGATAGACATACAAAACTCTTTATTTACAACCAAAAATTAAAAATTAAAGACTAATTACACATATATGACGGCTCTAAGCTATACTAGCTATTATAATAAGCTATACTTACTAGCTAGTTCAATTCCTCTCGGTCACCGAAACCGTCCGAGCCGTACAATTATCACAACAAAATAGCTGTACACCTCTACATCGCTGGTGGAAGTCGCATGTGAGCGGCGAGCCTTGACCCAACACACAGGCTCATCTCCGCACCGTGTCATAAAGCCACTGGAAGGTGCAATATTAAATTACTACAACAAGAATAATAATAATTCATTCAATTGAGTTCCGATCTGAACGAGATAATTGTACTAAACATAGAATTACTGTTCTTCGTTCATCGATTTGGAGAGAAAAAAATCAACGACTACCTTAATAACTATGGGTTGCCTGGAAGAGATCGCTTCCAGCGATAAGGCCGCCTTGAGCTACACTAATAAGTTTTTCATGTATTACTGTTGTCTTATTTTTACTGTGTGCAATAAAGTGTTTTCTATTCTATTCTATTCTAATATATCGATAGTTCGGTTACGCGAAAATGTGTTAGAATGCAAGTAATGAATATTTAATTTTCACAGAACAATGATTTGAAAATAAGGCGTTAGTAGGTATATGAAGTTTAGTATGTAGGTATAGGTGGGTTCAAATCTCGGTCCCGTACTAATGAGTTCTTTGGAATTTATCTACGGAATTTTACATGGCTTCGTGATTTTACACCACTGGCTCTTCGGTGAAGGAAAACATCGTGAGGCAACCTACATACGTCCTTAGAAGAAATTCGATTGCGTATGTGAATTTAATAACCCGCACTGGGCCAGCGTATTGGATATGGCACAATCACCCTTCGTGGGTAGGCCTATGTCCTGCAGTGAACTATTAAAGAGGCTTGTACAGGTATATGAAAGACGACAGTGTAAAAGTATACATATAATTATGTAAAATTATTTCGTTCAAGAGTAAGTAATTCTAATTGTAGGTCCCGGTTGTTTTAACCGTTTAGCCATGTCAGAAACCTACAGGCGGCTTAAAAACTCTGACACCAGGGCTATTCACCCGCCCTATACGAACTTGCTTACTTAATTCTATTAACAGTTTGGAGCTCCATTCTACAATATCCTTGTAGTGCAAATTATCTTAATTTAAAAGCGCAGTATAGGACACAAGGCAGATGATGAAAGAAAAGCAGAATTCTAAAAAGTCAGACGTCAGATTAAATCGGATATTAGTAGGTATTGTTTTATATTAAGAGTTACAATAACCTAACTAATATAACATACTGAACTAACAAAGCGCAGTCTCGCGCATCAGTACAGTGGCACAATGGCACAATAGCCAGTATAGCGCTGTAGCACGCTGCGTTATTTACAGGGACGTGGTCGAGTTTTCCACTAACTCGTCTTGTCTTATATGGTAGTTTATTGAATCAGGCGTTCTTCTTCTTCTTTTCAGCCATAGGACGTCCACTGCTGGACATAGGCCTCCCCTAAAGATCTCCAATAAGACCGGTTGGTAGCGGCTTGCACCCAGCGCGATTCTGCGGTCTTAATGAGGTCGTCCGTCCACCTTGTGGGTGGACGTCCTCCGGTACGTGGTCTCCACTCGAGGACTTTTCGACCCCATTGGTCATCAGTCCTCCGCGCTATGTGCCCTGCCCATTGCCACTTCAACCTGCCAATCCGCTGGGCTATGTCGGTTCTTCTACGGATCTCCTCATTTCTGATTCGATCTCGCAGAGCAACTCTAAGCATAGCCCTCTCCGTGGCTCGTTGGGCTACTTGAAGCCTACTAATAAGGGCCATAGTGAGAGACCACGTATCTGTGCCATAAGTCATCACTGGCAACACACACTGGTCGAAAACTTTCGACTTGAGGCACTGAGGTATGTCGGACGAGAAGACGTTACGCAATTTTCCGAACGCTGCCCATTGAATCAGGCGTTACTTGCGGAAATTCTTGTTTTAAATCGGAAATCTTTGTTTTAAACGTTTAATAATATTTAGTGTATTTCCGCTATGTTGTTGTAGGCAAATAAGGGCCCTATTCAATACATCTACTAATCCAAAAAAAACCTTACAATAATTATATGTACATTCAAAAACATAATTTATATTAATAATAGAGTGTAGTGAAATTTATTTTTATTTTCTCAATTTTGTGAGATAATTTTTTTGAATGTATAATTATTGCAATGTTATTGTAAGGTTTTTTTTATTAATTAATGTATTGAATACAACAACATAGCGGAAATACACTAAATATTATTAAACGTTTAAAACAAAGATTTCCGATCACTCGTCTTGTGATACATAGACATTTACTTCTATATTATTCATAGTATCACCGTATATCAGTAATCAGTAATTTAATCAGGTGCTCGTTAGCGATCATCCAAGTTAAGCAGCGTTTATCACGCTCAGTCGTCGGATGGGTGACCGCAGGTAGCATTTACAACAGAGCGCTACCGTGGCTCGGATGACACGTTAAATACACCCGATTGTTTTTACCGTTTAGCTATGTCAGAGGCCATCAGGCGGCTTAAAAACTCTGACAGCAGGGCTAGCCATCCGGCCTATACGAACTTACTTACTTTAGTAACCTTTACAACATCTAGTAGCGTTAACTCCGAGGTTCCGCACGCGCTATGTTTCCGCGCAGTGCACTGTCCACAATGCGCCGTGCCTAGCCGCTTTAATTACAGCCTGCGCGAGTCAAGCTCTCCACTTCACTCGTCTTGTGGTACATAAACACTTTTTCTTCTACATTAGGTATATGCTTCAAAGTATCGTTGTAGGTATATCAACAATCTTTACAACATCTAGTATCCTTAGTTCCGAGGTTCCGCACGCGCTATGTTTCCGCGCAGTGCACTGTCCACAATGCGCCGTGCCTCGCCGCGTTAATTACAGCCTGCGCGAGTCAAGCTTTCCACTTCACTCGTCTTAAGATAAACATCTGATTTTCTATATTAACTGCTCACATTTCACAACATTAAACAACTTTAATTTATATTCAGTTTCTATCAAACAGGTGAGTTTAAAAATCTTAATGCAAGCAGTTGTCCTTCCACTTTATCTGGATCATAACAAGATTTCAACACCTACAAAATCATAGATTTTATTTAAATAGTCAAAAAACATCTCAGTCGCATATGATAATAAACAAATAAAACTGGATAATATTTTTTCTCAAAAAATGGCAAAACCGCCTTCCATCGTGTACAAAATTAGAATATTTCGCTAAAATTATTTATATTACTGTTGATTTTTCAAAAACGGCTCAGCGGATTTCTGGGAAACTTAAACAGGACCACCTCGGGGCCCTTTCGAACTAAAATTATAATTTTTTGAATTCAGTTCACAATTGGCGAAATTATCGATGAGTATGTTTATCGATAATTTCACCCAACAAAAACATACATACAGACGAACATAGAACCTCCTCCTCCTTTTTGAAATTCGGTTAAAAACTACATTGAAATCATTCCATTCGCTTGGTAAAGTTTATGGTTCCAAAGATAGCCACATACCTTTATATACAGACATAATCACACATATCAAAGTTGTAAGTAAACACCCCTTTCTTGGTCAGGATTAATAAACAGGCCAACAAAAAGAAAGCTCGTCAACTCGAATAATAAAGTGATTAAAAAATTTAATATCCATAGTAACAGTTACACAGCAACATTTTTCTCAACAGACCTAAAGGTCACAGCACACTGTCACACGCCCTAACTTTTCGCGTACATACGCCATTTTATAAAAATAATGAGTGTCCGCGACGCGCGAGCGCAGCGGGCACCTGATTTACCGTGACAACGTTCATAGATCACACTGTAGGTATTTACGTCTGTATGACATCTGAACATAACCGCATACACGGCGATACCTTTACTACAGCCATTCAACTGTAAAACTTGTGCTCCTACATTTAAGCTTCAGTTTAATCTTGATGTAGCTTTTTGCAAATGTCAAAATAATGCACTCCACTTGTCAAGTGAAGTCATTTAAATTTAAATTTTATGTCAATGTTGTACGGCATAATTCAGTTTGTAATTGTTATTTCTACAAGTGCAAGTGCATCGAGAAGTTAAAGTACAATTTATTGTGTTATAACACGGTTTTCGTGTGAGCCTGTGCATGTGGCGCCACAAATCATTTTGGGGCTGAAAAATAATGGCGTCCGCGTCAAGTGTGAAATATTGGTAACAATTAAAAGAGATATTGATGTTCGTCGCGAGACATTGTAGCTTTTATATAAATCAACTGCTGGGAATACTGTTTTGTGCTCGATCTGTGTTTGTCTGTGGTCTCGTAATTCCTAAACGGATAAACCAAGTTTCATTACATTTAATTTTGTATATTTATACGATTGCAAGTCTTCATCTTTTGTTTTAAATTAACTTAAGAATGATATTTTTATTGTTTAACACGACGATATGTTTTTTTTATTTTACCTAAAAGTAGTTTTACAATATTTTTCTAAGTTTCATGGCACCATGTCTGACCTGAAGCGAATAAGTAATTTGGATTTGAATTCAGTGATTGCGATAATTCCTTAAAATGTAAAAAAAATGCCACGTCGATGCTAAAATGTAAAGGCGAAAACATTTTTTAAAACGTTTTAGGAAAATCTAAGATTTATTTATTAAGGTGGTTTCACTTGATCAATGCGCAAATTTTATTTTTAATTTTATGGCATTTACACAAAAACTGCTCGTTGTAAGAAAAAAACTCAGCTAGCGGTATCTGGGTGTATATCTACACTATCTATAAATAAATAGATAGTGTAGATATACACCCAGATACCGCTATCTAGTATCGCTTTAGATATCTATAAATAAATAGATAGTGTAGATTTACACCCAGAAACCAAAATAGTGGCCAGTTTATGCATAAGGATCCACCTACTAAAAACTAAGGTGAAAATTAGTTGATGCAAATCAGTTCGTGCATAAACTGACCTTTAATTTGGTTTTAGGTGTACTCGATGTAACTCGTAAACACTACCTATTCATGGATGCTATACTAAGCGCCACATAAATCGACGGATGAGAAGTTAGCCGCAGACGACACTTCACCGTGATTCGCTAATTACTGCGCATGTGTGCACAATGCGTAGGGAGCGCGCGGGAGGCATGAGGTTGGCGGGCGGGTGTGACCCGGCGTCTCGTCTCTCTGGCTCCCACGCATTCCTATATTTCGGCTTTTGCGCAGCGTTCTGCGCATAACTTCCCATCCGCCGATTTGTGTGGCGCTTAGTATAAATTAGTTTTCATAAACTAAAAATTAGTAGTTTATCTGTAAAAGACAAGAAACCCAAAAAATAATTAATTTCACGCGCTGATCGAGACAATCAGTCTTAAAAGATGTGAAAGTAAAGCAGCACCACCGTTCCGAGTAGCCCTGCACAGTAAAGCTCCGCATCAGCACGGCAGATGTCGTCACAGTTGCGCAAGCGCAAGTGAAATACCTGCAAATGGCAGGCCGTAATTAATACCGCGGCCCAGACCTGGGGTCAACGGTCACCGGACCCGCTGCTTTTAGAGATCCGCGCGTGGCTTGACTTAGAATCTACGACTGCATCCAGATTAATACAATAAGGTAGGTATAGAAACTAAAGCTGTTTGTTTATGAGCCAACCAGACCAAGAAAATATGTAGTTAGTTCGGCCGTTCAGAGAATGCGTTCCTGACACGTCATCTTGAAAAAATGTTTGTTGGCCGAAATCTCGGAAACTATGTACTTAAGGGCAAAAAACATTAAGATTATTATTGTAGAAAATAAAATTTCGCATCTTTTGTTTCTTGCAAACTTTTTTGTAAAACTTACCGTTTACGATTTATGGCCCATTTAATGAAATTTCATTAAATGTACCTTAAAACATTAAATGGTCCATAAATCGTAAACGGTAAGTTAGCGAACTATAAATACTATAGTCTGAGACAGCTGCGGGCGGCGGGACCCGCCCGCCGCCCGCACCTGTCTCAGTCCCCTTTGTCGTCTACCCCCGCGCCTCTGTACCGCGCAGGCGAGGACTCAGTTAAACGGTCAGACTATAATTTCTTTATTTACACAATACTCATCAGTACGAACGAACGAGATAAACTAGCCAACATAAATCGCAGAAATATCAATATCCTCCAATAACCTCGCATTTCATTTGATAAAACCCAATAAACAATAGAAAAATTATGAAATTGTACATGTTAAATAAAACAAAGGTATCAGGTATTTTCCATCCCGAAACCAATTTTATTCCAAAGTATGTAACGTAAAATAATTTAGAAAAACTTAAGAAAACTACTAGATAAATATAAATATTTTGTTTTCTGTGTTGATAACTGAAACTATGTTGTAACTTACCAAAATTAAAACTTTTTGCAAAAACGTACGGGACCATAGTGATGGAAAACGACTCATTCTTGGTCGATTTGATTTTTAATTTTATGCATTTACATCGATATGGGTGTATGGATGTTGTTCGTCAACTTTACTTTGTAGTATTAAGCAATAGCAGTGCTTCGAGAAGATACATTGGAAACTCTTTATCCTACTACATATTATAATACCTACTTTTCCTTTTCAATACTTACACACGTCGCTTAACGGTGAGATGGTGGTCAAGCGTGGACTCATTAGCGAAAAAAAACCGTTTTATATTAAGAGAAATGTTGACACTAGTGTAATAGTAATTATTTTTCGCAAAAAATGGCGTGACTGACTTCAACCGTGCACAGAAATCGCGAAAATTTCGCACGGATCAGTGTAGCATTTTTCACATTATTGTTGATTTATCAAAAATAGCTCAGCCGATTTCGAAAAAATTTAAATGGGACCAATTTTGAAGTTTCCAAAAAAAAAAGAATATCATAATCGGACTGTTATGCAATAAAGTATGCGTGGTTACACATAAAAACAAATAAATGCGTCGTATTGAGGACCTCCTCCATTTATTCGGTCATAATGCGATCTTATCACCTAAAATAATCGGCCAAGTACGAGTCGGACTCGCGCACGGAGGGTTCGGTACTGTATGGGAGCTTCGCTTAAAAATTTACTTAATATTTATTATTAAAGTGAATATAAAACTAAATATTCTGTGAAAATTTCAAGCATCTACCTGTTACCATTATTAATATAGAGCGAAAAACGTCTAAAAAATCAGGTTTGTTGTATGAGAGCCCCCCTTAAATATTTATTTAATTCTCTTTTTAGTATTTGTTGTTATAGCGGCAACAGCAATACATGATATGTGAAAATTTCAGCTGCCTAGCTATCATGGTTCATGAGATACAGCCCGGTGACAGACAGACAGACGGACAGACGGCCATCGAAGTCTTAGTAATTGGGTCCCATTTTTCCCTTTGGGTACGGAATCTTAAAAACAATCCTTGATGATAATAAAATAAAATTGTTTTTTGTTTTTGCCAAAATAGCCATTTTCTACATGCAGTCATGCACTATATGTTTTTTGGAGTTCCAGGAGTTCCCTAGTTTAGAAGATCTAAGCCAACCAACAACTACACACGGGAATTTATTAATTCGTATCATCATCGCCATCATTTCAGTCATATTATGGTATTCCCCGTATTCCTTACACATGGGCATTGGGCATTCCTTAGATTTCCAATACGACCGGATAGATTTTACCATACAATAAATATGTTGTTGATTTTTCCTGCACGTTTCCTGAATTCCATCAATAATTTATATTACCTACTAATGCATTATCAATGTGTTGACATCTCCCACCTTACGCGGCAGCCGACCATAACTCATATTTATAAGACAAGAACATACAAACACTTATTCACTACAAACTCATATATTTATAAAAGTTAAATTACCGTAAAAGTGTAGACATTTTTACTATCATCTTTATCGCTCTGCGTCCAGAATAATCAAGATTTCTATAGATAAATAACACCATTCACTAAATATTCAACGATTTAAAATTTTAATTATTCTCCGAATACATAATTTCGTGCTAAGATATCGTTAGTCTTCCCTTATTTAAATTTTCTTGTATATTTAAATGTGACGCTCTTTCCAAATTAGAAATGATAACACAAATTAGGTGGTTAGTAAATTAGAGTAGATTTTTAACATTCTAAAGTATCGTGTTACTACTGGTTTTCCTTAATTAAATTAGTGTTATGTTGTACGGTTGGACTATGATGTCATATCGGAGTCAGTGACATCTCAAGTCAAATAAAATCAAAGTCTTACTTCTTCTCGAATTCCTCGCTTATTTGTGTTGTGTGGCGCCTATCTTCACGAAAAATTACAATGAAAATGTTTAAAGCAATGACTTCAATATTGGAAAAGTTACTACAAAATTTTTTGAAGAAATCTCATTATCTCGTTATGTTTTAGGAATGAAAGTTTCCCTGATTATCAAGTAGTGTCATTTCACAGATTTCACATTGAAGCTTGTAGCGAGCCAATAGAGCTTTTCGTTTGACTCAAGATTTCAATTCAAGTTGTCTTTCCCTCATTATTCTCTTGACGATGTCGTAAAAAGTAATTTTCATCACATCAACTGGAAAATTCAAACAAAATTAAAATTTAACTACAACTTTATAGCGTTTGTAATCGTGACATTTTGAGCGATCATTAGCAAGGGTATACTAATATTTCAAAGCATATCATACAAAGTAATCGCAAACACAGAGTAGAGTCAATATTTCGATAATATAATAGTGAATCGTAAATGGCAACTCGATAAACTCGATTGTAAACTTTGGAAATAGAACGTATCACGTTCACGACCAAATAAGACCAAATATTTCGAGAGCATCTTACAATAACTGCAATGCTACGGCACAGGGGAGGACTAAGACCAGAATATCTAACTACCTATACATTAGGAGTACTTCCAAAAGTCCACGAGTTCATTTTTGTTGTTGTTGTAGTACTTTAGTATTTTTTGAGTATCTTATTTTCCATCCATCAGCCATAGGACGTCCAATGCTGGATATAGGCCTCCACTATGGATCTCCAATAAGACCGGTTGGTAGCGGCTTGCATCCAGCGTGATCCTGCGGTCTTAATGAGATCATCCGTCCACCTTGTGGTACGTGGTCTCCACTCGAGAACTTTTCGACCCCATCGGTCATCAGTCCTCCGCGCTATGTGCCCATTGCCATTTCAACTTGCCATTCCGCTGGGCCAACTTTGGTTCTTCTGCGAACCTCCTCATTCCTGATTCGATCTCGCAGAGAGACTCCGAGCATAGCCCCCTTATTTTGCACCCTGTTTATTTTTTGTTTCGGTATCCTTTCCATACTGAGGTTGCCTGCAAGAAATCGCTTCCAGGTCCGATAAGGCCGCCATTTGTTTTAACTAGGTTAAGTGATAATTGTATTATTTTCTATTTTTGGTGTGAAACAATAAGGAATAACATATTATATAACATATTATACTCGTACTTATATTATATTACTTCTGAAATGTTACTACAATAATCATAGTTTAATCATCATTAGTACTTACTAATATTACAAATTCGAACGCGTGTGTTTTTTTTTCTCTTTCACGTGGTAGCAGAGCAACAGATCGACTTGATTTTTGGCATGGATAAGATTTTAAGATCTGAAAATGACATGGTTACTTTTAATCCCGGAAAAACAAAAAGTTCCTATGAAATAGTACAAAAATTAAAATATTACGCGGGTGAAGTCGCGGGAAAATGCTGGTATAAATACCAGTCTATTAAAATTTAACATTCAGATATAGTTTAATAAACAAATAGCATACATTTAGAATTATATATCTTGCAAATAAAACGTATTGTATGACTGAAGAAAGAATTACGTTTATTTTTATTCATCAGAGTTCGAATCCTGATTCTGACTTCTAACTTATTTACAATGAATGTTAGAATTTTTTTAACCACTGGCCTTTCAATGAAGTAAATTATCGTGAGGAAACCGGAGTACCACATTCTACTAATAGATTTTCCTCACCCATCGTACACGTCATATCATATCTAGTGGATACAGCGTAAAACGTCCCCATACTGAGCCGTCCTGCGATTAGAACCTAGTATTGAAAACGTTAAATTAAAAATCGGCCAAGTGCGAGTCAAACTCGCGCACGAAGTTTTCCGTACGGTGTTGGATCCCCTTTAGCCCCATTCCTCTTGCCATTATTAATAGCGAGCAAAAACACTCCTAAAAATCACGTTTGTTGTATGGGAGCCCCAATTAAATACTTATTTTAACAGAAATACATCGGTAAAAATTTCAGCTGTCTAGCTATTACGGTTCATGAGATACAGCCTGGTAACAGACGGACAGACGGACAAACGGACATCGGAGTCTTAGTAATAGGATCCCGTTTTACCCTTTGGGCACGGAACCGAAAAACGTACGTTGCGTTAAGTTTCTCGCTAAGACGATGGTTCAGATGCAAAGTAGCAGCGCGTAGAGGCCTGAGCGGTGTCTAGTTGAAATAACTCAGTGCGCCCAGTGTATTTGTTTGTCGGATTGTATTCCACAGAGACGTAGGTCACCGGTGCATCATGGCAGATGTGTTTAATGACTTATTCATGATCTGCCGAGCGATCGTCGTGAGCTGCGCCCGACCGCCTTCCTGCACTCGGAAGGTCAGGTGATGTTTTTAACATATAAACTACAAGTATTTTATGAAATATTGTAGAAAACCCTCTATCAGGTAAGACTTCGCCTATGTGGTATTTTTATCGATAAACCTATCAATGATACAAGTTAAATGTATTTACTTGCTAGTTATTTATGCTATATTAATAAATCGGCCAAGTGCGAGTTGGACTCGCAACCCCCTTATTTGTTTTATTCTGTTTTTAATATTTGTTGTAATAGTTGCAACAGAAATACATCATCTGTGAAAATTTCAGCTGTCTAGCTATCACGGTTCATAAGATACAGCCTGGTGACAGACAGACGGACAGACAGACTCGCTCTTCGGATCAGTCTAGTAATAGGGTCCCGTTTTTACCCTTTGGGTACGGAACCCTAAAAATGGAGATACATATTATATGTTTTGTATTGTTTAATATAACGCCGTTGCCTTAGATAAGATTGCGAGGATCATACATGCAATAAGGCTTTTGAGATATAATAAGTATCTACACAGTGATTTATATAGATTGAGTTACGCTATAAGCTCAGAAAGAGATAGGTTTTGCAGTATTATGCGTTTAATCCTACGGTGACTGCAAACTCTGTTAAATTCTTTATCTTGTGAGCTGAAAGACATGGATTTGGCATTGCTATTAATAAACCCACATCAGTAATAGGTAGGTACCTATAGAGGGGCGCCTTCGCGCACTCCTCTATTGTAGTAAAAAAGGAAACACTGTCTCTTTGTAGAATTGTTTATATCGTTTCGATCAGGTTACAATAATATCAATAATTACGTCCGAAAAACTACATTGGTAACAATTAACCCAAGTGACATTTCTTTTCGCGGGAAGCTCTCTTCTTGTCAAAATTGACGTTTTAGTGGTGTGACACTTGCATGGCTGTTTGACCGCTAGTGATGCGATTAACAATCGCTATATACCTACTTAAGAGAAGAAAAATTATGTCGATGTTGAAGGTAAGTTATTATTCTGTGGATAGAAAGGGATGATATTCTATTGCCGATAATATAGGATTTTTTTTAAACGCAAATAATCCGCGTTTGACCACCAACTCGCCTGATGGTAAGCGACGTTGTGGTCGAAGATGAAGCACGCAGACTTAGAAGATATCTATTCACTCTGACCTTGAAAAGCTTTAGATTATATCTCTTAGGAAACAGGAAAGCAGGAAGACTGTTCCATTTCCTGGCGGTACGAATCAGAAATGTTGAGTCAAACCGCTAGCTACCGCTTACCCGCTTCGCCGGTAACTGCCCTTTTGATCACAGAACTAAATCTAAGAATTCCTGCTAAAAAACATATCGAGCTGCGAAGCACAACTTGTTAATTTTTTACATGAAAATAACCTAACCTATTCACTTGTAAAACAACGTCTCATTGCTATTCAGGCATCAAGGTGGCGTATGGATTCTGTTCGTTTTTTCTCACCTAACCCCAAACATAATTTAATTTTTAACGATCACAATAAAATATATGACGTGAAATTATAGCTTATTGAATCATAAAACATATACAGTTATACATAAATCGGCTGTTTTGCATAATTATTGAGTTATGGCATTGGTATTTATAGATATTATGGATTCGGTAAGAATCTAGATAACATTTTCATTTATCAAAAAGAAATCAAATGTTTATGAGTGTAATAATAATGTTTATGTATGTTTGTGTGGAATTGGTTTTTGATCTGTCCGCGTCGATGGCTGACATTGTGTGGGCGTTGGACACATAATTTGTTCAAAGTTTTGTAAGCCGTGGTGGTCTAGTGGTAATGACTCTCGCCTTGCAATCGTGAGGTCGTGGGTTTAAAGCCAGGCCCGTACCAATGAATTCATTGGAATGTATGTACGGAATTTCACACCACTTGCTCTTCGGTGAAAGAAAACATCGTGAGGCAACCGTCATATGTCCAAGGAAGAAATTCCACGGCGTGTGTGAATCCACCAACCCGCACTGGGCCAACGTGGTGGATATGGCCCAATAACTGTGGGTAGGCCTACGTCCTACAGTGGACTATTAAAAAGGTTAGTACAGTATAGTGCGCGTTTGTGTGGTTGTGAGAATCGCTAATGCTATTTTTGTCAATCATGTAAGTAGCATCACTCTCTTAAATTGGCTAATAATACAACTACTGCGTACTATTGACTGATTCAGCCCATTTTCCGATTACTATTTTTCAATGGAAAAAAGCACGTGCTACACCGCTGTCTAGTCTCACTGAATATAGTTTAATATTAAGTTGATAACTGCGAAATCTTGTAAGTTCAAACTGCTTACGTTCCGAAGACGGGTGATAAGAACAAGTAACAACTATAGGCAAACCATTTAACTTGCGGAACGCCCGCGGGGTAGGAAGGGAGCGGGGGGAGATGTTACCGGGTGGGTGACAGGGGTACGCGGAGCAGAGAGCTCACATCTCACCCGGTAACATCTCCCCCCGCTCCCTTCTTACCCCGCGGGCGTTCCGCGAGTTAAATGGTTTGCCTATAGCTACTCAAGCATCAAGAGAAGAATATGGTAGATACACCGGTTGTGGCCATCTTAGTACCATTTGTGGCCACTTTGAATTTTAAGGATTAATTAGACAATTTTATGTTTAAAATCATATTTTTAAAGAAATTTTCAAACATTCAGATTCACACAAACAATAGTGTTAAATTGTTTATAATTATCATTTATGCAATAAGTTTGTAACCAAATGGCCACAACCGGGTCAGTGGCCACAACCGGTACACCTACTATAAATGTTTTTCAGCTTAACGTTGCAATTGTAACTGGCAATAATTTCGATTGTCTAAAGATCTGCGTTCCATTTTATGTAAAAACGTTATTTGCAATATTTATATCCTACCTAAAGTAATAAATTCTCTACATAAGTACCCCAAACTGATCATCACAAACCATCCAATTAGCAAGTCGAGAGCTTCTCTAAACTGTGTGCCCACTTCATTACAGCAGCAAGCTTCTCAAACACTGCGGTACGCAGGCTGGCGGACCGTTACCTTGTTTGCTCTACGATGAGGATGTTGTTCTATGTAACGATTTTATATTATGAGATGAAACAAAGAGAAACAACATGGTAGACCTATTTTTTTACAGGTTCAAGTCCTGCGTTTGCGACAATTTTCTGAAATAATTTTCACCAAAATTGATAATCGATTGTAAAGTGTAAGTGTTTGTTGTATGTAATATTATTTGATTTTGTCTGACACCTTTTAAATTATTTGTATTTCTACGCTAAATTATGACTCAGTGATTGGTCGAAATAAATGATTTTTGATTTTGATTTGATTTGAAAATAACTCTTTAAGATGGTAGACGATAGACGAAATTGGCAGATATGGAGTTCTTGAAACCATGTTGGTCCTGTTGTTATTAACACCCGTCTTATAATCGTGATGTTGTGGGTTTAAATCCCGGTCCCGTAACAATAAGTACTTTGGATAAGTACCAAATTTCACACCACAATTTTTTTAGTGAAAGAAAATATCGTGAAGCTATTAGTAGAAAATTCGATGGTGTATGCAAATCTACCAACTTACACTAGGCGACTAAACTGTGCTAAGTTCTGTTACTATCCTTTACTATCAGAAACACCAGAAAGAGATAGCGCAAAATAAAATTTTCGAATTGCGAGTATTTTTTAATGGCTCACAAAGTGGACAGATGACTTATTGCGCTAGATACAAATGACTTACATAAATCTTGGTTTTGAATAAATCTTTAGGGTATTTCCGCTCTGTTAAACTTACACTCGTATGCTTATAACAACAGAACGGAAAGGAACGACAGATTCATTCACAACAAAGATTTGATGTTGTACTTCCGTAAAGTAACATAAGTATGTGTTATTCTGCTGTTGTTGATGCGCCAACCGCTGTTTATTTTAAGTGCCTACCCTCGTTTAAATAGCTTTTTAATATTTTTTGTCAAAATTCTGCCGCAATTAATGCAATTCTAATCCTAAAGATTGCATAAAATCCTAAGTACATGTTAATTAAAAACAAATTATTCCCTTTTCAATGTTAACCACTTGACCGCACAGGGGTAGTAATGATCCCAAAAACAATCTGTAAATTAAATAAATTAAAAATCTTTTGTTTAGTTTCCTGACATAAGTTTATATAAGTTAATTGTTCTAGCTTGCAAACGTACCTAATGTGTTTTCTTGTTACCTCTAGGATTTAATTAACACTAGAGATGTATACAACTTATAATACTTTGAAATTAAATAAAGACCTTTTAAAAACAAACAAAACTTCCGTAAAGTAACGCCTGATTCAATCAACAAATGACTTACAACAAACGGAATTACTACACTATGGAATTTTTTAGGTTATGTCCAACTAGGGATGTCTTGTGACTGAAACGATGATTATGATACACAATCCAAAAATACTAGTTTTTGCGCGAAATTTACACTTTTTCTCTAACACTACTTTCACATGCGATGTCTACTAGCTGTTTTATCAAAGGTCTTCGGTCTACGTTTTCGTTCCCTAGAGCAGTTATCGCGGGTGGTCCGTGATTGGGGTCAAACAAACCCATATTTCTATGTTATTGTTGCTTATAAACTTAATCAAATTAATTAGGTTGTTTTGTTGGCTACAATGGCTGTTACTGGATCGGTTGGCTATAAGTTAAACATTGGAGAAGTTAAGTTGTAAATTAAAATGTTTGTTAAATTTGAAATTTAACGATGTTGCTAATAAACTATTACTTATAGACATGTTCAAAATATTCAGGCTTTATTGTGTATAAACAATATGTATTACTGTTGTCATAAACAAATATAATTAAAAAGAAGAAAAGGAAGACGCCACATTACCACCCCTACACTGTCGATTTTCCTTCAATACGTACGAAGCGGTTTGACTCAACATTTCTGATTCGTACCGCCAGGGAATGGAACAATCTTCCTGCTTTCCTGTATCCTAAGAGATATAATCTAAAGCTTTTTAAGTGTAAATAGATATCTTCTAGGTCTGCGTGCATCATCTTAGACCACAACGTCGTTAACCATCAGGCGAATTGGTGGTCAAGCGCGGACTTAATCGCGTTAAAAAATAACTCAAATGGAGACCACGTACAGGCAAACGCAGGATAATTTATAATATAACAGTTAAATAAACGTATTTATTTGCGTGCAAGTTCATAATCATGGTATCTGTAAGTACTGTGTTTAATTAAAAATTAATATGTAAATAACAAACTAGTCCAGAGCATTTTCAAAGCAGTGGGCGTTAATTTTTCTCGTTTAAATGAAAACTTAAACCACATTTTAATATTCAAATCTTGGTACTTCAGAATCAAATGATCTAATATTGAATGTTGGGCCCTGTTTATCGCAGAGGTATATCACAAGTTTTTTTTTTTATTGTGGCTTTTTTGTTTTTCTGGGTATGCATAAGTAACAGAGATGGCGAAGTCTATATTTTATTGGACTAATTTATATTATTATAGAAACTAGCGTGGTTTTCACACATTTTAATACTTTGTATAACGGGAATGCACTCACGTTTATTTTCATAGTCATTACATACCTAGTAAAACTATAGTTTCGATTGCATACGGCATCTTTCTCAAGTTGAAGCAAGTGCTAGCGCGTCCAGCGCATTGCGAGACGGCTACGCGCGCTAGCACCCACCTCAACTTGAGAAAGATCGCCGAATGCGAGTGAAAACGTGAGAACATTCCCGTTATATAAAGTATTAAGACTAATTTATGGCTTGCGAGTATTCTCGACTTCATCATCGACCATAGCCGTTCTTTATTCTCTTCGGAACAAAACTATCTTAATTTTTTTCATAGCAACTGAAGTATACCAAAAATCCAGTCATTAAAAATTTGTCGATAAACAATTTAGTTTTTTTTTCTTATTTCATAGTATCAGATTATTCATCCGATGATAATCAGTTAATTCCTATTTAATAGTATAAAATACAGACATTTGGTAGATTACCAGATTAAGACCACAGAATCGCGCTTAATGCAAGTCGGTTACGATGTGATTGGAAATGTCATCCAGTGGACGTCCTACACCTGCACTGACGATGATGATTTTAAAAAATAATCTCTAGTATATAAACATGAATCGTGGTTGTTAGTCTCGCTAAAACTCGAGAACGGCTGGACCGATTGGGCTAATTTTGGTCTTGAAATATCCGTGGAAGCTAAGGGAAGGTTTAAACGGTGAGAAAATATAAAAATATAGTGAGTAAAATAATAAAGATATTCATTGAATTTTCCCATACAAAATGTTCCTGCATGTAAAAGTTGTAATTGACAGTTGACAGATGGTGAGATGAAGTTCACCGGGGCAGCTAGTATCAAATAAAAGTTACAAGTCGTATTATCAAAACTGCATTCTAATCTATCCTCCTTGTAAGTGTGAGGAAGACGGAGCTTGATTACATTCTAACATTCCCCAATGAGCAGTCTGAGGATATAATTACCGGCGTGGCGCGGCGACGCATTATCCCGTCCAGGCTCGGACAGGGCGATTATCGGACTCGGCCTCCTGTAGCGACGATACACTGAGGCTCAGATCATCAGATCTTTTTCAATCAACATAGAAATATACCAAATAACTCACTGGATGGGAATTTAAACACAAACGATTTTAAGTTTGTTCTTAAGTATACTGCCCCACCACTACAACTTATTTATGTGTAGGTACTTTAGCTTTGATCAAGAATACAAGTGTATTCTTGATCGATGGTATACAAACTTTCACGCCACTGGCTTTTCGGTAGTGGGAAACTTCAGGAAGCAACCTACACCCTGCTGTTAATACAATTGACGAAGTTCGAATGATGTGAATCCAACCATAACAGGCCAAGCGTGGTACAATCAAGGGTAGGTTTAGTTCAGTACAGGTCGCGGCATATCAGTCTAGGGCTGGGCGAAGTGTGGAGAGGGTGGCTGCGCATGAGTTTACTATGGCGGTCAGCATGCGCAGCCATCCCCTCCACAGTACTGTCAACGCTAGACTTACGTGCCGCTACTTGTAGTATACTAACAAAAGGCCAGTTTAAAGTAGATAACAGTACACCCGCTTCTTCTATTCTTTGAGCTTCATAGCTCATTTTAGATTTATCAGCGCGTGCGCAGTCTTTCCAGTTCAGTATAAGCTTTGTCGCAATGTATTGGCCTGTTAGGGAAACTGTCTCGTAACATGCGTGGTTTAGGGGCGGGTGACTGGCACGGGATGGAATGTAAAACAAACATCTACGAGACACATGTCACTGCAATAAATAATAACATCGTCATTATTATATCAGCTGCAGTACGTTCACTGCTGGACATAGGACTTCCTTATGGTCTATTAAACTATCTCGTAACATGCGTGGTTTAGGGGCACATGTCACTGCAATAAATATTAGCATCGTTTTTTTATATCAGCCGTAGAACGTTTACTGCTAGACATGGGCCTTCTTTGTTTTCAAATACTCAGCGTAGTACGTCCACCCACAAGGTGCACGGATGACCTCATTATGACCGCAGGATCGCGCAAAATGCAAGCCGCTTCCAACCGGTCTTATTGGAGATCCATAAGGGAAACCTATGTTCAGCAGTGGACGTCCTATGGCTGATGGATGGGTGGTTGGAAGCAACTTGACGATGAGGCAGCTTAGGACAAGTTTAGCGTAAGTACTTACGTTGTCTCCAATGGGGACTATCCGGCCGCATCGCTATCCGTTCTATAAACTATGTACCCTGCCTACTGTCAGTCTATTATTATTTTATTGCAATTTTACAAGATTAAAAATACCCACAGTGATAAGTGATAATCTATAAGATGTACAGGATTACGCTGGCTACAAACCGCTTTCAACTGGTCTTATTGCGGAACTAAACTATAATACCCATCAGTGAAAGCGACCAAGTCTTAATCGTGATGATAATGAAGTGTAACTTTAATATTTTGGGAATCCCCGCCTAAATATTTTATTGTAATGTAGCTAAAAATCATAGCATTACATTATTAGTATCAGCACTCTAAATATCTTTCATCGAATTCCATGTCTTATTTAGACCATAGCAACTTACTAATCAAACTCTACTTACTTAACGTAACTTGAGCTTTATCTCTAACTTTACTTATTTAAACGTAATTTTAGCTTCAACTTTAATTAATTGAATTGGGGCTTAGGATCCTGTTTCTATAAAATATAACAATTTTAAACAAACCTGACAATCAAATATCATAACTGTTCTAATTAAAAACCTAATTCTGATACTCTGAATAATTTCTATTAATAACTCAGTCTATAAAATTAGCATCCCAATCCTATGAAACATCAAAAATATCTATATTGTTAAATTTTACTACCAAAATAAGGCTAAAGACCAACTAGGAGAAGCTCGTCTGTCTATCATTTATTAGCATGGATGTATGAAAGATGGAAGATCGGACGGACCATAGTAATCTAAGTAATTTCGTAAAGACCGGGTGACTAGCCTTGGTGTCAGAGTTTTAAAGCCACCTGAAGCTTTCTGATTTGGCTAAACGATTAAAACAACCGGGACCTACAATTTAACGTGTCATCCGACCCACGGTAGTGTTGTAAATGCCACGCCGGACACCCATCCGAAGACTGACCGTGATGAACGTTGCTTAACTTCGATGATCGCTAAACGAACACCTAGTCAAACTACGCTACTCATGGATGTATTAGGTATACATCCATGGGTAGCGTACCAGCTTTTTCCAAATTTCGATAGTAATTTGTATGTAAGCCAGATGACGTAAGTTCAACCAGAATAGGCTGAAATCATAAGTGTAAAAGTACCTCATGTTGTTGGCTTCAGCTCCACCAATGCCAATCTTCAATGTCGGGTCGAACCTGGACACAACTGGCAAAGGACCGAGGCAGATGACACAGCAGTGGGATAAAGAAGGCTGCGATCGATGATGTTGATGTGTGTTTTCGTCTTCATCATCAGCTTGTGTCGAAACACTGCTGGGTATAGGCCTCCTCTGGCCCACGCATGGCCTGCGATAGGTCTGATGTGATATGCTATTGGGAGCCACTAGTGTATTTTGTTCTCGCTAAACAAATGTAACATGTTTCCAAAGACCTTCGATTTGTCTGTTCCTATTTCAGCCCACACAGCTCCAATTAGTTCATAGTTCTTTAATTGGACAAATGGGTGTCAGAGACACACTTTTGAATAGTCAACAAAATCTACACAATGGTAAAGACTTAACAAGAAATCAATTACTTACATAAATAAATCATCCATTTCAAACTATTTCACACTCCACAATTAATTAAATCACATTACATTATTACATTAATTACAGTCAAATTACAGTTTACACATTAAAAACAAAACACGTAAACACAACAAGGTGCGAAGTGTATGAATGACGAAAACCTACCAAATGTATCCAATTTGGTAGATTTTCGTCAGTCAGTCAGTATAAATGAAATGGAATGTCGCAAAAGTAAAATTGATAAAAAAAAAACAATTACCATGTCAATAATTAAAAAAAAAAAATGTTATAAAATAAAATTACAAATTATGTCAACTGAATCTGGGCCAACTAACCTATCTCCTTTCTCACTTACATCCATGCCCATTAGCAATTCAGATAAACTTTCATTCAACAAGTCTGAATCATTTTCTTTAATATTGCAAAAGCGTGCAGAATTAAAACCAGTTTTAATCTTGCATTTTAAATAAACGGATTTCATTGGAAATGGTATGTAATTATAGCTAAATATGAATAATTAATAGAATAAAGGCGCCGGTGTCTATGCTACGTTAGACATTGCGTAAAAAATGCGCGCACGCAGGTTTTTACAGTTTTTTTGGCCTTCTTTCGCTTTTAGTTATACCGATACAGGTAATTTGACAGCACAATATATGAAATCTTTTAAATTGATTTAATGGCAATGACCTTGTATTAACCTTTTTCAGTAAGCTCAGTATTTATATTCTACTATATTCATACCTGTAAAACGTTTGTTGCGTATTACAGGTACGACAATACACATCCAATACAGTAAGTGGATACTATTCTAGGTAGAATTCGATTCGAAATCCATACAATACTACAAAAAGAGAACAAATTTAATTATAAATACAAGTACAACTACAACAGTTGCCAAGTATATCTAGTATAATAATAGTATAACTCCCTAAATCTTATGTAAACTTAGTAATTCAAAAGTCTTAGTTTCAGGAGAAAAGTATCTCTTAGCGACCGTAGGGCTAGTATTAGTTAAATATGCGGTGGCAACATAGCTCCCAACCAATGAACAGATTTTAATAGCCGCTTTTTGTACTATGTATTTGAAAGATGATATTTTTGATTGGTAATTACTACCTATAAACAGAAAATATGACAAGTCAATGGTACCTACCATAGAAAAATTACACGTAATTTTTCTATTACTATTACTAAATTTTCTATTTTATTTTATATTACCACTAGCAGCGCCCCGCGGTTTTACCCGCGTTGTGCCCGTTCCCGTGGGAATTTCGGAAATTTTTATACATATAAACCTTCCTCTTGAATTACTCTATCTGTTAACTATAGACGCGTCGACGATGAGGTAGTGGACTGTAAACACTATGTTGGATGGGTGTCCTAGTTAACAGTTATAAACAGTTCGTTTCGTACTTAATCACTTTATTCACACTTTACGCACAAAAGTTCACAATGTTTCAGACTTAGGGTTAAAGCACTATTTAAACTCTGGCTTTAGATCACTATTGAACCACTTGTTCAACACTGTTCAGACTTACGGTTCAAGCACTACTTAAATTCTGGCTTGAGATCACTTCGGAGAACTTGTTCCGATTGCGCGTACAATATTAGACTTAGTAAGATCGTAAGACTATACAAGACTGACTACTGCGCGCTTGCGCAGCCCTTTTATACTAAATCAACTACTTGGCGGTTCGTTCCCCTGACCAATCAGAGCTCTCCGAATGTTCGAGAACCTTCCCTTCTTTCTTCGGGGCCTGAGTAGGTAACGATGTAACGCGAAGGTTCTAGAACACATTTCTGGAAAGTTCTAAGAAACGAACATGATAAAACTCGAATGTTCGAGAACCTTCCCTTCTTTCCAAGTAGGTTACAATGTTTCGAGAAGGTTCTAGAACACCTTTCTGGAATGTTCTATGAATTATACTCGAATGTTCGAGAACCTTCCTTTCTTTCTAAGTAGGTCGAGAAGGTTCTAGAGCGCATTTCTGGAATGTTCTATGAATCGAACTTGAATGTTCGAGAACCTTCCTTTCTTTCTAAGTAGGTCACGATGTATCGGGAAGGTTCTAGAACACCTTTCTGGAATGTTCTATGACTCGAATTTAATCGAACGAAAAGAAATAGCTGGAAAACTAAATCGATTCTACATACAAATTAATGTTGATTGCTTAGGTTTTTTCTTGTATATCCGGCGCAACAATCCGTCGACTCGCCTGTCCCTAACATTCTCCCCCCGGCGAAGCCCTGGCGGAGCCCTCGATCTGTAGAATAGCGAGTCGTGGTGTGGGCCGTCGAAAAACTCCATTGCGGGTGCGTACTTCTGCGCAGCGCACACGCCCATCTGGTCCAGGGTATGTTTTCTCTACTATGCCTCTGGGCCATACATTTCGTGGTAGTCCAGGATCTACTACCACGACCAAGTCACCGACACTCAATTCCTTAGTTGGTGCCGAAGACCCTTGTCTTGGCACCAAAGTCGGCAAATACTCCTTCACCCAACGCCTCCAAAATTCGTCAGCAAGGGCCTGTCCAGCGCGCCATGTGCGACGGTCAGCGATATCGCACGGTCCGGTCAGCGGTAGAACCACTGAAGACCCCAGCAGAAAATGGTTCGGTGTTAGAGCTTTGGGGTCATCTGGGTTGACTGAGACGTGTGTTAGCGGCCTAGCGTTGATACTGTGTTCCGCCTCAGCCAATAAAGTTTGCAGCGTCTCATCTTTAGGCACCTTTTGGTTCAACGCTGCCCCAAGAGCCACCTTTACCGACCTCACTAGACGCTCCCAAGCACCTCCCTGGTTGGGTGCCCCTGGCGGGATAAATCGCCATGTCACTCGGTGTAGCAGGCCGTATTCCTTTAGGGCTGGTGTCCACTCAGCATAAGCGGTGCGTAACTCAGCATCAGCTCCCTTAAAATTTGTAGCGTTGTCTGACCAAATGACTTTAGGCCAGCCACGCCTTGCAGCCATCCTTCGAAGTGCCATTATGGCTGAGTCCGTAGAGAGGGAGTGCACCAACTCTAAATGAACTGCCCTTGTGGTGAGGCATGTGAACAATGCTCCCCACCGCTTCTCGTGACGTCTGCCTACTGCCACCATCATTGGCCCAAAAAAGTCCAGGCCACAATTCGTGAACGGTCGATGAAAGGGTTCCAGCCTCGCCGCTGGCAAATCTCCTGTTACTGGAACCTTTGGCTTTGATTTCTTTATTTTGCAGAGGGCGCAGTTCCTTGCAGCTGCTTTCACGGCTGGCCTTAGCCGCAAAATCCAATAGCGCTGCCTCAAATCATTAACCACGCGTTCCTGGTTCGCGTGCCCTGCTGCCTTATGCTCCTGTAGGATCAGGAGCTTAGTAAAGGGGTGTCGGCTGTCCAAAATGATTGGTCGCTTCACAGCTGATGATACATTTGCCGCGCCGATCCTTCCATTTACGCGAAGAATTCCCTCATCCAAGACAGGATCCAGTTTGTAGATCCTACTCCTGACCATGACGGTTTTGCCTTTTTGGAGAGCTTTGATCTCTTCTTCGAAGCTCTCTTCTTGGCTCCTTTTTATCCAGAGCCGTTCTGCCTCTTGTAGATGACGGCTCTCCAGTCCTCGTGCCTTCTTCTTGCAGGCATCTATGAACGCCAACACGTATCCCGTTGCCCGTATCAGTCGTTCATAGTTTGAGAATCTCCTTACGTCTGGGAGACCCTCCCATGTCTGACTGGCTTTGTCGATGTAGAGAACCTCATTGTCCTCTTGCAAGCTCTCAGGAACACCGAAATGAGGCCATGACTCCCTTGGCTCCTTAAGGAACTCTGGTCCTGAAAACCACCAGTCCCCATTTCCCGGTATGTAGCCTGTGCGTGTTGCGAGGTCAGCTACATTGTAGTTCGTCGGGATCCAATTCCATTGCTCTGGACCCGAAGACTCTGCAATCTCCCCTAACCGGTGAGCAACAAAGGGAGTGTGCTTCTTGGTTGACTCGTTCTTGATCCATTGAAGCACCGTCGTAGAGTCCGTCCAGAACATTGTTTTGTCCGTTGGCCATCGATGTCCTTCTTTGACAGTGGCAGCCAAACGAACCCCAATGAGAGCAGCTTGTAGCTCCAGTCTTGGTATTGTTTGGGCCTTTAATGGAGCTACCTTAGCTTTAGCGGCCACCAACATCACGTCCACTTTTCCATTCTTCTTCTCGGTCCTGTAGTACGCTGCTGCTGCAAATGCAGTTTCGCTGGCGTCGCAGAATATATGGAGTTGTCGGCTGACAACTCCCCCCGTTGGACCGTAGCATCGCGGTAACTGCAGGTCCGCTATCCTGCTCATTCCTTTCAGCCAGTCCATGAATGGTTCACCACATTCTTTTGGCAGCGTCTGATCCCAGGTCAAGTTCTCTCTCCACATCTGCTGCAGCAAGATCTTCCCTGTAATGCTGTAGCAGCTGAGAAGTCCAAGAGGATCGTAGAGAGACATCACTGCGCTGAGTGCCTCCCTCTTTGTTGGTGGTCGTCTCAACTCTCTTACGTCTCGACTGACGCGATTGAGCGCTGTGTTAAAACCCAGTGTGTCATTTGACGAGTCCCAAGTCAGCCCCAGTGTCTTTTCAAGAGGCTGATGTCCGGAGAGCAGCTGTGTTCTGGTCTTTGCTCTCAGCTTCTCTGGAATCATGTTCAATACCATAGTGCTGTTCGAGTTCCAGCCACGTAGCACAAATCCACATTTTCGATGGATCTCGTCAACCTGTCGGATTATCGTAACTGCTTTGGACTCGTCCGTGTAGCTCTCCACGAAGTCGTCCATGTAGTGAGCCTCCTTTATCGCTAGTGCTGCCTCTGGATACTGCTCCGCATATTCCTCAGCGTTCTTGTTTCTAACGCTGTGGGCTAGAAAAGGTGAACTTGATGCGCCGAAGATCATTGATGTCATCTTGTACTCCTTTGGCGGGTTTTTCCTGTCATCGCCCCGCCATAAAAACATCTGGGCCGGCTGGTCTTCCTTCCGAATCTTCACTTGGAGGAACATCTCTTGGATGTCAGCTGTTACTGCGATCTCGTTCTCCCTGAAGTGGAACAGTATTTTTTGCAGCGACTGCAGCAAGTCCGGTCCCTCCAACAAGAAATCGTTGAGACTAAGTCCTTGTGACTTTGCTGCAGCGTCGAAAACCAGGCGTACTTTTCCTGGTTTGTTGGGGTTGGTAACTGCAAAGTGCGGCAGGTACCATGCCTTTGGGTTTTGTGGCTCACTTCCTTCGCAGGGCTCCGCGTAGCCCTTTTGGAGCAGGTTCTGCACTTGCTTTTCATATTCCATCTTAGTAGCAGGTGCCTTGTCCAGCTTCTGTTCCAAATTTCTTAATCGCCTCCATGCCATCGCGTAGCTTGGCGGCATTCTTGGTTCATCCTCCTTCCAAGGGAGGCCCACCTCAAAGTGCCCGTCGACTCTCTTTGCAGTTTGGTCAAATATTTCGACGGCGCGCTCCTCAGACTTGTTCTTTTTTGCTTTGAGAGATACACCCAAAGCATCGATCTCAAAATGGCGTTCTACCAATTCTTCCAGACGGTTCCCATTCATGCTGAATACATGAAGCACTTCGTGTGGTCCTTGTTTCAGCACCGTCCTCGGTAGTGTCCCATGAATTACCCAGCCGAGATTTGTCCTCGATGCCGCCGGCTGGTTTCTTTTCCCAATTCGCAACTCCCGGGACACGATCAAGTCCCAGTTGTCCGCCCCGAGGAGAAGTTGTGGTCTGCGCTGCTCATAGCAGACGCTCTTCTGGTCGAGATCCATCAGATGGTTCAGTCGCAACAGCTTGTCTGGGATTGTCTGCGACCGAAGCTCCATGTTCTTCATTGTCCGCGCCCGAATAGCGTGGACCCTTCCGTCAGCGCCTTGTATCTTGAGTTTCACCTGTCGACTCGAAGTATCCTCCTTCTTCATGGATACTCCTCTGATGCTGAGAGGTTTCTTCGGACCTTCAGCCCCGATTTCCCTTGCTACCTTGTCGTCCAGCAGACTGATAGTAGACCCTTCATCGAGCAGCGCGTAGATCTTCTTCTGTCCTCGTGGTCCAGAGACCGTGACAGGACAGATCTTCAGCATTACCTCCCTAATCGTGGTTGTCGTGGTGGAGGTCACTGACTCGACGTCCTTTTCCTTTTCGCTGGCTTGTGGCAGTTCGTCAGCGTGTAGCAAGGCGTTATGTGGTCGTCGACATCCATTTACCCCGCAAGGTTTTTCTTTGCAGTTGATACGGCGGTGACGACTTGCTATGCATTTGAAGCATAGCCCCTGTTTCTTGGCAAAAGCCCAACGTTCATTCACTTCCATTTTCAGGAATTTGGGACACTTTGCCAAGACATGTTCTCCAGTGCACTTGCCGCACTTGTACTTCCGTTTTTGGGAGTCATCACTGTCGGCGTCGGTCATCGTGTACACTGGCTTCTTTTTGGTCACTGTGACAGTCTTCGCGACTTCCTTTTTCTGGGTTGCTGCTTGGGTTTCCACTGAGACGTACCCATATTTTAGGGCTCTGTCCGCCTCTTTCATGAGAAACCTTGAAAGGACGATGATTTCCGGATCCAACGTTCCCGCGTGTTCTTCTGCATACCTGCACCAACTTGAGTGCAGATGAGGGCTAAGCTTGGCCAGAACGATCCTTGTCAGCGTAGGATCACCGATGTACCCCTTGTTGTCGATGGCACGTAGCACGCTGACCGTGTTCTGCACCTTGACTGCGAACGTGTTCAGCTCGGTTGCAGTTGCACCTGGTCGTAACTGCAATTGTCGCAGCTCCTGGATAGCTTTATCAATCAGCACTTCTGGCCTTCCATAGCACTGCTCTAGGGTATTCATGATGATTTCTGGATCATCCACTGTATGCAGGAGAGAACTCACGTGTTCTCTTGCAGCTCCTCGTAGGCAGTTCCTAAGTCGTGCCATGTTCTCAATTTTAGAGAACCCATACATACGAGTAGTTTCTTTCATTGCGGCTTTGAAAGAAAACCATTCACCGCTGGCGCCTGAAAACAGCGGTAACTCGTAGACCTGTCGTGGTGGCGGTCGATTCTGAGAAATCTTCTCTAATGCTTCCACCAGCTGTTCGATACCTCGTGACCTAGAGGCTGATCTTGATGGCGTTGGTGACTTTGTTCGTGAGCGTCTGTCCCTGGAATGGCTTCGAGTCACCTCCTCCCGTCGTTCGCAGGGAAGAGTTCCGCGTTCAGGATCTGCACGCCGTTCACCATCCAGTTGTTCACCAATCGTCGTGTTCTGTATCCATTGTTCGATGTTCGAAGTGCCAGGTCTGTTCGTGTCCACTTTGGACCCATGAATAAGCTCGATGTCAAGGGCAAGTTGCCGCTTGATCCGCTCGGCTTCCAAAGAAACGTGCTTCATGAGCATCTCCAGGCGGTCCGCCGCATCAGTTTGAAGTTGGCGTATCCTGGATGCACTGCCCGTTGATCGCACAGACGCCTGTGACCGTGCCGGTGACACGTCGCGCTGTACAGCCGTAGTAGCGTGAGGAAGCATTTTTTCCCCCTCCCTGGAGGGTCTCACATTCCCTCCGATCAAGGAGTCCTCCCCCCGTGGTAAGGTGACGAGAGGCACGTTAGTTCCACGGTGTTCAATCGAAGAGCATGGTGACTCTTCAAACCGTATAGCACGGCGCGCTTCAGCCGGGTTGGCTTCTTGTAACCCAACGGCCGGCGTACTTGACGCGTCTTCAGGTCCAGCTCCACTTCGCGTTTGGACCATTTCACAAAACTCAGTTGATCACTCAGTCAAAATCTGGACCAAGATACTGGTTCACTCACTCTCAATCCGGCTCGAAGGACCAAGAAACTGTTAACTATAGACGCGTCGACGATGAGGTAGTGGACTGTAAACACTATGTTGGATGGGTGTCCTAGTTAACAGTTATAAACAGTTCGTTTCGTACTTAATCACTTTATTCACACTTTACGCACAAAAGTTCACAATGTTTCAGACTTAGGGTTAAAGCACTATTTAAACTCTGGCTTTAGATCACTATTGAACCACTTGTTCAACACTGTTCAGACTTACGGTTCAAGCACTACTTAAATTCTGGCTTGAGATCACTTCGGAGAACTTGTTCCGATTGCGCGTACAATATTAGACTTAGTAAGATCGTAAGACTATACAAGACTGACTACTGCGCGCTTGCGCAGCCCTTTTATACTAAATCAACTACTTGGCGGTTCGTTCCCCTGACCAATCAGAGCTCTCCGAATGTTCGAGAACCTTCCCTTCTTTCTTCGGGGCCTGAGTAGGTAACGATGTAACGCGAAGGTTCTAGAACACATTTCTGGAAAGTTCTAAGAAACGAACATGATAAAACTCGAATGTTCGAGAACCTTCCCTTCTTTCCAAGTAGGTTACAATGTTTCGAGAAGGTTCTAGAACACCTTTCTGGAATGTTCTATGAATCGAACTTGAATGTTCGAGAACCTTCCTTTCTTTCTAAGTAGGTCACGATGTATCGGGAAGGTTCTAGAACACCTTTCTGGAATGTTCTATGACTCGAATTTAATCGAACGAAAAGAAATAGCTGGAAAACTAAATCGATTCTACATACAAATTAATGTTGATTGCTTAGGTTTTTTCTTGTATATCCGGCGCAACAATCCGTCGACTCGCCTGTCCCTAACACTATCCATTAAAAAAAACCGCATCAAAATCCGTTGCGTAGTTTTAAAGATTTAAGCATACAGACAAACAAATAAACAAACAAATAAACAAACGAAAATAGCGACTTCATTTATACTATGTAAGGATTACCATATTTATTTATACGTATATTTATGTGGATATGGGTTTATTTTTTTACAATTTTTGTATTGTTTTTGTGTCAATTTTTTAACCAACTGATTAAAGCATTACAAACATATAATTGTGTATCAGCCACACATTGTGGCGCGCCCACGCGGTTTCAGGTTGATAGCTCAATCCTCTCGTAAACTACACTCATGAATAAAAAACATATTAAACCGATACCGTGATAAACACAAGGTGATATAGTGGGCCACTTCTATATCTACCACAGAGAAGGCGAGAGATGACATTTTTTTTATTCTGAATAGGTTTGCGTTTGACCACATACTGCCTGGTGTTAAGCAGATAAGCGGTCTAGGTTGTAGCACGCTTACCTAGAAGATACATATTTACTCGGGATTTGAAGACACCCACGTTGTACTTTAGCGGGAAGACAGACCCAGGCAAAACGTACCACATTCTGGATGTTCGTATGAGGAATGAGGATTCGAAACGCTTGGTTCTAATGCGCGGAATGTCCACCATAAAAGGGTGGCGCTTTGTTCGCGTCTGTCTAGCCGTACGATAGAAGAAAGGGGCAGGGGGGAACATGAACCACATAGCATCGTAACTTTTAAAGCATTTATATACGCCATACAGGCTGGAAGTCTGTGACGCCATATTCCATCTTGATCGTGCAATTTTATTTTACTGGATGTATGAATAATTTTATAATTAGCTTAACAAAGCACATATGCTTGGAAAATTTGAATGAAGAAAATAGAATTTAATAAATAAGCGTTATTTTATGCATTGTCTGGATGTTTTAGGCAATGTACGTAATGCCTAGATATATAATATTATCTACAACAACAATAATATTTAAAAAAATACTCACAAAAAATGTATGTAGTGCCACTACTACTGACATTGTGTAATATAAAATAAATAACCTATTACTATTATACCTATTATTATACCTCCCCTCAAATATTTATTTTATTCTATTTTTAGTACTTGTTTTTACAGCGGCAACAGATATTCATCATTTGTAAAAATTTCAGCTGTCTAGCTATCACGGTTCATGAGATACAGCCTGGTAACAGACAGACAGACGGACATCGGAGTCTTAGTAATAGGGTCCCGTACATTTTAGGGTCCCGTACATTTTAGGGTTCCGTACACAAAGGGTAAAAATACCCTTTGTGTACGGAACCCTAAAATGTGACTTTTTCAACGAATCTTGACGAAACTTGGTACATTGTGTTATCGAACTCTTCTGAAACAGCTTTTGAGTATATTCGACAGGTCTGAGAATAAGACGTAGGATACTTTTTGGCTTCATACTTTTTGGTGATAAAGGTATGAAATATTTTTTTGTTATGGCAAAACAACTTTTGTCGGGTCATCTAGTATAGTTCATAATAAAATTCGGAGTACTGACGCTAAAATAGTGATAATGATTTTAAATAATATTAGAAAACACAGCAACAACGAGGTTGAGAAAATTGTACGGAAATGGATCAGTAATTTTGACTACAATGGGTCGAAGATATTATGTTTTTTGACTTTTACATTAGTTAAATAAACACACATATTATACTCATATCACACACACACACACACACACATTATTTTGCACAATAACTGAATGTTTTAAGTTGTAATATTGTGTAGTTCGTATTGGGTGAGTCACGATGTAGTTTGTACTACATTTTTTTTTCGTTTCGATAAATTAATCTAAATTGATTTTCTAAATTCCTTTTTGTTTTGTGTAACTTTTTATCCCAACAAAAACATGGCATGTAAAAAGTACAACAAGTCGAGCAATTCTTCAGTAAAAAGTAGTGAGATCAAAATGTAAGCACAAGGCGGTTTATTCATTCAGTACTTAACTATGAGAGCATCAAAGTTGTAAATATGCTCTTGTTGATTTATCACCAGGTTGCTCTACCCTGTCTCTACCCTGCCCTCTACGGTGCCCCCACCGCGGCCCTACTGATTCCCCACCGAGCCCCCATAAAACCTCCGTTGTGCCCCCACCACGCCCCCACTGAGTCCCATCAAGCCTCCACCACGCCCCTACCGCGGCCCCACTGAGTCCCTACCGCGCGGCCCCACTGATTCCACACTGATGCCCTATCAAGCCCACACTGCGCCCACATCAGGCCCCCACCGTGGCTCCACTGAGTCCCCACCAAAGCTCCACCACACCCCCACCGTGCTCCCACCGCGGTCCTACTGAATCCTCACCACGCTCCCACAGCAGGCCCTCTGAATCCCCACCGAGCCCCCACCACGCCCCCACCGCGGCTCTACTGAGTCCCCACCAAATCCCCACCGATCTCCCACCACGGCCCCACTGAGTCGCTACCGAGCCCCCATCAAGCCACCACTGCGCCCTATTACGCCCCCACCAAGGGTCCACTGATTCCCCACCAAAACCCCGCTGCGCTCCCACCGCAGCCCCACTGATTCTTCACCGCGCTCCCACTGCAGCCCCAATGATTTCCCAACGAGCTCCCATTAAGCCCCCAACGAGTTCCCATCAAGCCCCCACTGCGCTCTCACCGTGGCCTCACTGCGTCCCCACCAAGCCCCCACTGCGCCCCCATCACGCTCCCACTGTAGCTCCACTGAGTCCCAACTATGCCTCCACCGCACTCCCGCTGAGTTCCTACCGAGCCCCCATCAAGCCCCCACTACGCCCCCACCGCGGGCCCACTGAGTCTTCACCGTATCCCTCCCGCCAAGCCCCCATGACGCCCGTACCATACCCTCACCACGCCCGCACTACGCTTCCACCACGTCGCCACCACGCCAGCACCACGCCACCATGCGCCACCGCGCTCCCTACCCTATTAGTAGCCTACCGCTGCCCTACCCTTGCCCTAGAGATTAAAAAATTGAATCTAGCAGGGACATAAACTGAAACCGAAGTATATTTCACGTACTACAATTAGGATTACAAACTTATTTGTGTAGATACTAAAATAAGAAAACTAGACCAAAATTAATGTATGTTTGATTTTTTCCTTGCTACTTAGGCTAAATGTTAACGTTCATCAAAATTACAAGCTTGTATGTCTGCTAGAAGTACCTTAGAATTATGATGATCGTTGAGTGAGTGAGTGTATACATATATGAGTGTGTCAGTGACAAAATCAAAGAATTTGACTAGCAATAATTCTTAAATGAATGGTTCGATTTTTATGAAATTTGGAAATGTTCTTTGTTAAATGACGTTCTCTTGATAGTAAAAAAATCAGTTGTCTAGCTTTATCCAGGCCAAAGTTACAGGGGGTTGAAAATGGCCTGAATGGCTTCGGGAAAAGTATGCCTACGGCTGTGCTCGACTTGTTTGGGTGCACTGCCGTGCACCCAGATTGCTGCAGATTGTATAACGGAAGAAGCCATTGGCTCTGAGATACAGTTTTAAACTAGTTCAGAACCAATGGACAAGTGTATATGGGTAAGTGTTTTAACGCAAATAATGTTATTTATTTATTATTAAATGATAATGTCCTATCGCCGTAAATAAACAACGTTATAAATAATGATGGGTATTGCGCGATATGGTCCAGGTCGCAGGTCGGCCCTCAATAACCTCCAACGCAAATATATTGCCCCACGTCCGTATGTAGATTTGTATGTTGTAAGGTACATCTGTATACAGAGTGTTCTGTAATCAAAGCCAAAGACCTAGTGAAAAAAACGTTTGTCAATCGTGAAAACTTTGGTTTTAATCCCAGCCCAGGAAACTTTAGTTCTATAAAGTAATACACTAATTTTCATATAAGTTCTGTCACCACCTGCGACTGCGAGGGAGTTTGGGGCTTCAATTCAGTAGTTTTCGTGGTGTTGATGAGACCGTTTACCTACCCCTTCGTCAGTGTAGGTCCTTCGCTATACTTGCCAGGTGTGCGCTTTCCCTCCTTCAGCTGTGAATAGAAGACAGCTTTAGGCAGCTTGGAATCACTCATACGTACAAGATGACCGCACCATCTCAATTGTCCTCTTATAAGCATAGACTCAACAAGTTCGGTTTTGCGAGCCATGTAAGAGCTCATAGCCGTTAACAGCTAGCCAGGGATCGCCATTGACGGACACATCAAGGAGGACGATATATACTTGCCAGTAAATTGTGTAGTGTCTATTTTAGAACGACCATAGCAGTCATATTAGTGCAACAAGCTATGTGCCCTAGGTACTGCCAGCTCTATTGTTTTGTTATTTTGGTTTTGGTTGGTATAGTCGACGTACCACTTGCTCGTACTAAACGATTCACTTCTTCCTTCATAATGCGGACTGCCAGGGATTGGGATGCCCTGCCTCCGTCATTGTTTCCTGACAATTACAATTTGGATATCTTCAAGTCAAGAGTGAATAGGTATCTTCTAGGTCTACATACTCCTACATAATCTTCGGCTACGACTTCGCTTTCCATCAGGTGAGTTGGTGGCCAAATGTAGACCTATTCTACAAAAAAAAAATCATAAGTTGGGTTTCTTAAATTTAAACTTTATTTTTATGATTGGTTGCCATGTACGCTTACTAATGTATAAATGAACACGCTTAAAAAACATGAATAGTGCAGAGTAGATTAGCCAGTTTCCTGTGCAAGAGTCACACGCAAAATTGCACGAAATTTGAAACAATTTGCGAAAGAAAAATAAAAATAATTATTATTTTTCGCAAAAATTGCAAGACCGACTTCCACCATGTACAGAATTCGAATAACTTGCACGAGTCGTTGTGACATCCATTCCTGCATTTTTGTTGATTTATCAAAAACTCAGCTGATTTCGATAAAATTTAAATTGGACTACCTTGGAAGTATGTATACTCTTTTGAACGAAAACAAGATTTCTTTTTAATCGGTTCACAATTGGCGAAAATATCGATGAACATACACAAAAAAATATATAGACGAACATCCTCCTCCTTTTTGGAAGTCGGTAAAAACTACATAAATTGTAGCTTGTGATATTCGTGGAGAATATTTTCCAAATTATTTACTCTAACACCCCGTAGAGTGATCTTGTTTCCGCGTGAGATATCGCCATCATTTGTCTCACTCGGCGTAGCTTATTCCATACTAATTGGTCGATGACGACCCACTGCTCCCCACTCCTCCACGATTTATCATTTACCCACCAATACCTACTACCTTTTACAACCTTGTCACTATAACTTCATCTTCTTTGAGTCAAAGAAAGTCAAAGACGCGTTGATGTCTTTTATAGAGACAGGGTACGTAAGGCAGGCTAGAGGTTTTACAGGGACAAACCGATTGCTGCCATCGCATGAACTTTTCGAATATTGGATTGGATTAATACTGTTGAATATAAATAAGGTTTGCTTTTTAGATAATGTGCACTTGATTTGTTTCGAAATTAATTTTGTGGTGTTTAAAACAGTAAATAAAATACATATGTGGACATATTTAAATCTACGGTAAGATTTTTATATTTTACTAGATTTTGCCTGCGGCTTTGCCCGCATGATATTTCAAGGGTCTACCTTACCACCCTAAACAGGTGGAAAATAAAAAACAAAAAAATGATTTAACATTTGTTCTTTTTTGACATTTCTTGGAGCGCACGCTAGAATAGCTCGCAGATGGCAGAATTTTTCCTACTTAACACTTATTGTTATAATATGGAAAATTTACGCAATATCATTATAATTTATAGCCTATGTGATATTCTGATATTTAAGAGTGCAAAGTTTCATCTCAATCCGTTATGTAGTTTTTGCGTGAAAGAGTAACAAACATCCATGCATCCATCCTTACAAACTTTCACGTTTATAATATTAGTAGAATGTATCAACATCGTCATTCAAGCCCCGTTTTCACAGTACGAGTTGACTCGAATCAAGTGCACTCAGATGGCTACTCTCAGATGCCGATAATGTAGGTACATACGAGTACATAAATTGTCTACACAATAGGAGTAGCGTCAATGTGGCTTTGTGAGTGCACTTGATCGAGCCAACTCGTACTATGAAAACGCAGCTCTACAGCCAGTTAGCAGTCAAAAAATATTTTTTATTTGAATAAAATAAATTAATATAGGCCGGGTAGCCCTAGAAAATTACTAAATTACTAATAGACTAGATCGAAGCAGAAATGAGGAGATCCGTAGAAGAACTAAAGTTACTGACATAGCCCAACGGTTTGGCAAGTTGAAATGGCAGTGGGCAGGGCACATAGCGCGGACGACTAATGACCCATGGGGTCGAAGTTCTCGAGTGGAGACCACGTACCGGCAAGCGCAGCGTAGGACGTCCACCCACAAGCTGGACGGATGACCTCATTAAGGCCGCAGGATCGCGCTGGATGCAAGGCTCTTCCAACAGGTCTTATTGGAGATCCATATGGGAGGCCTATGACCAGCAGTGGACTTCTTATGGCTGATAGATAATTAAGCTAAAGAACCGGTTTCCTTATATCATCGGTTTAAAATAACACCCATTCAAAGATCACTAATTAAATGCGGCACTATTTCACAGTACAATAATTAACTAATAACACTAAAAGTAACAGTCCCTCTAGAACTCTATTAAAGAAAATTGCTCATTACTGTTTGTAGCGAGTGATTTATAAGCTCTACTTTAATATAAGGGCCTAGCGGCTATTATCGCTATTTTCTACAATAAACCAGTCGTTAAGCTAAACCTAGTATTTAGTCTGATCAGGGCAGTAAAGTTGAACGCTTGGACTCCTATTATGGCGCTAAGTCTGAAAGGGATCCTTATTTTTAGTGTTCTTTCGACCTTATTTGGAGACCGATGATGAAGGATGGGATTTAAGCAGTAGTTGGATTGGCATGAAATAATAAATCTGGAGAAATATTGGTATAATTTATTTATTGAAAACTAGTTGACCCGGCGAACTTCGTTTCACTTCTCGCCTTTTAAACCTTCCCTAGACCTCCACGAACATTTCAAGACTAAGATAAGATAAATCCGTTCAGCCGTTCTCGAGTTTTAATCAGACTAACGAACAACAATTCATTTTTATTTATAAAGATGATCATGCTAAATTATCTCTAACGTATGGAACTAGAGCTTCTTCTAAATCTTTTCGAAATAAATTGTATATAATCTAAACATAATGAGAATGAGAACACATCAAATTGCAACGAATCATAATTAGACCATTTTTGAAGAGTGTGTGATGACCTATATAACCTACTTAGGACATTAGTAATGCTGGAAATCAGGCTATTTTTGAAGAGTGTGTAATAATCGTGTAATATCATTTACTAGCGACCCGCGCCGGCTTTGCACAAGTTTATTATACATATAAACCTTCCTCTTGAATCATTCTGTCTATTAAAAAAAACTTGATCAAAATCCGTTGTGTAGTTTTAAAGATATAAGCATACATGGGGACAGCGGAAGCGACTTTGTTTTATACTATGTAGTGATGAATAAAATGATTAATAACCTATATCAAAGGTAACTTCTTAGGACATTAGTAATGATGAAAATTATCTGTTCAATACTGAATTAATAATTTCCACCAATTTTCATAATATGTACTTATCAAAAACATATAAGAAGAAGGAGGAGACATGCACACGGCCAAAAAAGATTGCGACATTCAGGTGAAGCCTACACCCATCAATGAAAGGACATAGTCTGATTTTAATCACGAAATAATTTGTACTAAGCATTCAGTTAACCGTTTAGCCACGTTAGAGGCCTTCAAGCGGCCTAAAAACTCTGACATCAGGGCTAGCCACCCGGCCTATACGAACTTAGTTAAGTTTGTTTGAATACAAAAATTAATTGGCTTGTAAAGAACACGCCTAGGAAGTTCACCACCGCATAAACCGCGTCTACCACAAATGGTCAAAAAGTCAACAGATAATTTCGAAGTAGGATCAGACTGATTTGGATGAACAGTTCAAAGGTCTTTTTTGCGGAAATTGTGGGCCATAAATGCTGTCAAGATTTGCAAAGATACCCAAGGTTAGTGCAAAAAGGTTACTTTTACAATGGGACAAATTACAATAACGTCTAACGAAGTTTTTAGGGTTCCGTACCCAAAGGGAAAAACGGGACTACTAAGACTTCGATGTCCGTCTATCCGTCTGTCTGTCTGTCTGTCTGTCTGTCACCAGGCTGTATCTCATGAACCATGATAGCTAGGCAGCTGAAATTTTCACAGATGATGTTCTGACTAAAAACAAAATAAAATAAATATTTAAGGGGGGCTCCCATACAACAAACCTGAATTTTTAGACGTTTTTCGCTCTATATTAATAATGGCATCAGGTAGATGCTTGATCACAGAATATTTAGTTTTATATACACTTCAATAATAAATAATAAAATTAAAATAAATATTTAAGGGGGGCTCCCATACAGTACGGAACCCTCCGTGCGACTCGTACTTGGCCGATTTTTGTGTAATAAACTATTCAAATTATATATTACACTAATTACTACTCTGGTAATAACGTATAGCCCAAAAACTTTTGACTACCACTGTGCAACTTCACAGCATAAGTAGAAACGATGGGCCCACCAAGAACTCAGGTGAGGTAAGAACTCAAGATCCACCGAGTGGACAAAATTGTCAAAGCTGGCTGCCTGCAGTGCCTGCTGAGGAAGCATCTTCTAATAGATAGATGTCTATGGCTATGGCTGCAGAAGAAACATCTTGCAAAGTGATAACCGCTACATGCATGACGCTACTATGGCTTTGTCATCAGCATCGACATCATCGTCCTCATCGCTATCTAGTACACCATCCAAGCCACTGGAGCAGTTATGCCAGCGGCCCAGAGCCACGCTCCGTTATTTTAAGGAGCTGGGCTGGCTCGGGTAGGCGCTGGAGGGGGAAATGCACAAAACACCCCATGCGGGACATCAGTGCAGGACTTATCGCCCCTACTTCGAATAAGAATAAGAAGTGATAACCGCTTGGCCACGAGTTCGGGCTTTAGCGGCAGCGGCAGCGGCGACGCGCGGCGGCAGGGGACATCGTGGCGTCATTCGAACATTTTAGTACATTGGTTTCTTACCGCTCGCTGCTCCGCACCCCGCTACCGCTCGAGGTTGTGGCCAGGCTAAATAGATGCCTCTACGGCAGTGTATCGCTATAAAGTACCTATAAATATCAGTGAGGTTATCTTCTTCGGGGGGACAAAGTGTAGTGACGTGTCGTCATGTCCGGGACATGCAAAGCGGCTGTGAGTTATCTCAATAGGCCATAACTCTCGGCCGGGACCCGCACCGTTTTAATAAATAACTCGGAGATTTGGCGTACTTTGAACGATAAGGTTTTCCGAACCATTTTCTGACTGGTCAGTGTAGATGGGCTGGAGGTAGAGAATACAGTGGAGGCTTTATAAATTGATGAAAAATTATCAACTTTGTCATACTAGAAAGGCCAGAATAAAGTGTCTTAGATACTAATAATATGGGTTGAAATCTTAGTCATCACCCAGATCGATTTGTAATCTATGTTTTTGCTTAGCTCTAATTTCTGAACATGATAAGTTACTAGCAGATATTATTATCGAATTTGTGAGCGCGGTTAAAGTCGTCTTTAACTAAGATTAAAATCAAAGACATACAGGGTACAAATATACATGTTGAAAAGCAGACGATAAGTTTTAATGGGTACAAAAATTTGAAGATGTTCTTCGCCAACTTAATTAGGTTTCATAACGCGGTAATAGGATCAAAAACATTATACCTATATTTTTGGGACAGCGGCTAAACAGATCTACTTTAGACACAGAGCATTTTATGAACTAGGGCTGCAGAGGTTTGCCAGCATTGCACTACTCTGCACAGGGCCGTAATGAGTCCATTACGTTATGATGCCGGCGACATAATAATGGGAGCGATCACTCAACCGATCGGGGGTAAAGGACACGGCTTTCTCAGACTCTAGGGCTGGCAAACGGCCTATATTTCTATAGGCAGGATATTAAACTACCGGAATAATTTTTAGAGCCTCTAGGATTTTTACAAGAGTTGCCAGAACCTGATTTTATTGGTAAAGTTAATGTTAAACCATGTTAAAGTGTCCATTGAGATTTTAAATTTTAATTAAATATTTGTCTGAAATTATCTTTTTTTTATTCTGGAAAAAGCAACTTAAGCATCGAGTACTTTAGGTGGGGCTATACGCCCACCCGGGACATACCTGGCTACGCTAATGGCAAAATTGTGTTCATTTTTGTTGATAACAATACTTTTTCAATTGTTTTCTTGGATTTTAGCCATATACAATAAACACTAACTTCTATGATTGGCAGCAAATTTTACTGAAATTTCGACCAAATACTACGCAGGTATCTAATTATACTGGATTCTATAATAGAATTAATCTATATTAGACGCGTATTTTTTCTTTTGTCAATTAAAGAAACATTGTCGAAGATATAGTCCATTATAGTTCCGCGCGACGTCACGTGTGCGCTACAAATTTACGGACTACGTCGCACTAGTGACGTCACGGCTCTCCACTCCCAAACTTTGACCAGGTTTATATAATTGTCGTTTATGGTTTGTTTGACCAAAGAAAAAACACGTGTCCAATTTTTTTAATAATCTTATTAACGGACTAATTATAATACTGTTTTTTACCCAGTATTATGACTGGCACAAAAGCTCAAAAGTCAAAAATGTATAAAAATATTAATAACAATGTTTTTCATCCACTAGTGCCATCAAGTGCCAACCCTGACTCGAGTCGCCCCGGGCTGACGACAGATGACGTTAAATCTGCTTTGTTTACCTCGACCGGCAAAACGATGCGACACAACTATTATACCTTCACGCAAAACGAAGTCAGAGTTCAAGTGCCGTCAGAAACTGACTGACTTGACTTCTATCAAAAAAAATGTTACTAAGGCATTTATTTCATAGCAAAATTTAAAAGAAAAGTATATAGTTTTAAAACTTTTTACCGAATTCTTTTTTGTTCAGAGCTCTCGATATTTCGGTATAGTTACCTACAATATCGTACATAAAATATAGGTAGTATAAACAATCTCTGTAAACAACCCTTTAGTGTAAATTTAAAAAGCCGTTATCATTAATTTTACTATGTTTATAGTAGAAAATTATCTCAATATCAATATTCCTCGGTACGCACCTGTCCTTGACGTCACGTGAAATTAACTTCACAAAGTTTAAAACGTAATGTCTTAGTCTTGAAAGAAAAAACAATTTGGTTCTTTATCTGTATTGTACAAACGTCTTCTTTGCATGTAAAATTTTAAAGAAATTATAGTGCCACCAACTTAGTCGTTTAAAAAATTGGCAAAATTGGAATTCTACATGTGCGTCAGCCGCCATTTTGAATTCGTCATTTAAATTTGCGCCACTAGCGACGCCGTTAACTGTGTTGTTTGTTGTCCCCTGAAACACAAATCAATTTTCAACTAAAAATAATAAACACTAGAACAACACATCAATATTTTAGAAATAAATCTCCGCTAACATAGCCCATCCAAACTAATGTCTCTTTATGTCATCTCGACAAACTAGGAACAGTTCCGAAGCAACAAATCAAGGCGGTCGTGCCCTACGAGACCGGGGACCATCGCCACAATTACTTACCGCTCGTGATCAAAATATACTCGTAAATCCTTATCGAAACGAGGGCGAAGCATGCCGATGACAATTATCCGCTATTACACGTCCATTCCATAACTAAAACCCAACTTAATCCTGCCAACAAAACGTATCACGCCAAATTGAACAACTTCAGTTTTCAAACGAAATTTTCTTAAAGTTCACTTTGATAGCAGCATTGATAAAATTGTCGAACCATTTCAGAATGTTCCCTGTTTACATGATTCATAAAATTTTATGTCGTCTTAAGTTAATCTTCGGGTTAGAAGTGAATTGTAATACGTGGTGAGATGATGACAATTCTTTTGTTGTGATAGATGCAATGGTTTTCGGTGGCTGCTTTAAAGATATCAAAGTCATTCCAATACTTCATGTCAGTGCTTCTAACTCTTGAATTGAAAGACACTAAAAATCCAATCAATGCAACAGTGAAAAAGAGACTATAATAGTCTCACCAATCGCTCAAACTTTCTTACTGGAACCTAAACCTCGACACAAAAGGTACTGTAAGAGTAAGGTTTAAGGCTATTGTGGACCGTGAACTTCTATCTCATCTACCTCTAAATATTATCCGATTATAGTTTTTTTTTTCATGTTATCAATACTTTAATTAGTTTTTATATTGCATTTGAACTTATAAGACTCTAACTAAAAAGTCACATTTTTTACGCAAAAACTTGGCTGAAAAATATGCAGAAACTAAAAACTTTTCTGAAAAAAATAAGACCTAAGTGTGAAATGTTTCTTATTTAAGCAATTGACACCAGATACATAACATTTAGATACCATTAAAGAGGTGAAAAGAGTTTTCTCCCGGAACGTAATTTTAAAATTTACCAAAAATGTTCACCATGTTCTACAGAAAATACGAAAACAGCGTTCGATTCTCACTCTTCTTAAAAGTAATAAATAATCAAATCAAAATTAAATGAAAGATTTGAAAAGTGGCGGAGCTTTCATGTCTTAGTGAGAAAATCACGGTGAGATGGACAACGTATAAATATACGTATAATAGACAATATTCTAAATACCATTATTTTGAAATGAATTTGAAATGGATTTGAGAGATAGAAATTCAGAGGCAGAAAATAAGCATACATTTGCCACCATAAAAAGATGTCATAGCAACAAAATTGTTACGAGAAAACATCAACAATTAAATACTTAAATTTATTCTCAAAATATTTCCAGAACGAGCTGTAATGTTAATACTAAAACAAATAAAATACATCCACATAAAAACCAAGTCTAAAATTTTACGATTTAGTAAATCAAAAAGCTCAAATACAAATGTGTTCCGATTCGAGAGTTATCTCAAATATGTAACCAAATTATCTGCTCTGTCGTCTGTTCATTATTAATATTAGCGATTACGATCTGTGGGAAAATAACACATTCATTTATTTTTGATAAGATTTATAAAAGTTAGGACACGAAATACTGAGAGTACAGAGGTTCAACTTCATACAGAGCGCGTAGGTACATATACTTACATACATACATGCAGGATATTGAACACGGACACACAATCTAGGACATTCTAGGAGCAAGCTGAAAAAGTTTAAACGCAAAATAAATAAATAAATATTTAGGGGACATCTTACACACGGTCTCTGACCCCAAACTAAGCACAGCTTGTGATATGGCCGCCAGAGACTGATATACTACATATACATATTTTAAATACATACTTACACAGATAGTACCTAAATAACACACAGGCACAGAGCAAACATCTATGTTCATCACACAAATGTTTGCCCTGGGTGGGGATCGAACCCACGTTCTTTCACCCAGAGGCAGGATCAAAAAAGAATCCCACAAAAAATATCTTAATGACATTTTTGTGCAGAAACGAAGCAAAAACAAAAAACAATTATAAATAGCGCTTTGGTTAATAGTGATAGTAGTTATGAGTTTTCTTATTTTCTTTACCGTGTATAAATAGATAACACTTTTTGTATTTAAAAGTAATCCCTCAGATGTATTACACCAATTGTCAAGGAATATATAACATTGACGTTCGTAAATAGTGGCCTTGTTACTACAAAAGATCTTTTCAATGGCAGCGTAGCTCTACCGCAGCACCCGGTCTCATACATATGCATATAAAAGTAGGTATATGCATGAGTTTTGCTTTTATTCTCTCTTTGATTTGTGTTTTCGATCTGTAAAAAAACTCTTGAACGAGTTCAATATTCTATGCATTTTGAAACAGTCTTGTGGTTGATTGTTTGTTTTGCATTTTTATGTATGTGTGTGTTTTTATGTTAATTTATTATAATTTTGATAGTTTTTGTCAAAATATAGTTTCAATTGTAAATAAATCACCGTAAGTTAATTTCTGACTCAATATGTCGTCATAAATAAGACGTCCAAATAATATACCTAGCCGAATAATTCAGCACGGTTGACTCATTATAATAGTACTGCATCATTCCATGGATAATAGTTTGACAGAAAATTAATAAATAACGATTCTAATTAAATACAGTTAAATGGATAATACCTTAGTTGAGTTTAGTTACACTTACACAAAAAGTTAGCGTAAATATTTTTTAATTATAACTAAATTAGCTTTTAGTTTTAAAGTGACACACGCCAAAGTTGTTTTCAAAAAGTGAAACAATAGGTAGCTATCAGGGGATTCGATACTTAAGTTTGGCTATAGTTTTATCAGCATTAGATACCATTTAATAATACTTACAAAACAAACTTGCAACAAACTTTGAACCTTGCCCTAACCGAATTCTGTGGTTCCATCAGTCTCGAGAAAAGAGTATTAATGCCACTAATTTTTTTATTGGAAATTAATCAGTTACAAACATAAATTCTTACCATGACAAGTTTTATTTATTTTTCTTCAAAAATAACAATAGAAATAGTAGTTTATGCAACTGTCATATAATGAAGTATTGTTTAAAGTAATGTATTAAAACACTCGTTACTATTATGAAACACTCACACTCGTGTTTTAATACCCGTGTTATATGCAGTTGCATACACTACTTTATCTTCACTAATAAAAATAAAAAAAAACATATTGCGAAACATTAAATTCACGCGTACGTGTATTGTCACAGTGAACTTGCCGCCATTAAAATCTAAACAATGAGAGCGCAGCTGCGCGCGCAGGGCCAATCAGGAGCGAGCGCGCGCTGTTCTTTTTTTAGTTCATTGGCACAAGATCTTACCAAAGAGTTTTGTGTATGTAAGTTTAGTAGTTTCGACGAAGTTTTCACGTATAACCCAACTGTTTTCAAAAGCCAGCCTAATTTCAAAATTTTATACAACTTGTATGAGGATTTTGACATAAGGCTCGCCAGGTTAATTGGTCGCGTTTTATTGATGTTATAATGAGATTTTACGATATCGATGTGGATATTATAAAATCATGTGAAATTGCTTAAATTGAGTGTTTTGTTGTCTGCGCTGTAACAGTAGTCATTATAAGTCAAGTATTGGAAACATAAGTAGAATGTTACAACATTAGTGTAGATAAAATGTGTTATTTCGAATTAGAAAAGTTTAAAAAAATGACAAAATTATGTCAACCAAAAGTAAACCCTGTTTCCCATATTATAAACCGTGCGCCGGTGTCTGTGACAGCCTCAAGACAAAGTTATTGGGATTTGGCAACAGTAATGTACCAAATTTTTGACGTGACAACGTCTTATAAATTGGTTTGCCGGGTGACACTTCAAGAAACTGCGTTACGCTCCGCTCACGCTATGCGCTCACAATGAGAGCGAGTGAGAGGCACTTACGTGCCTCTCATTCATTCGTCTCAAAGTCGTTGTCACGTAAAACTTTCGCCCGTATACCGACTTTACAGGCAACAATTTTTTTTTTATAAGTATTGTACTTTCGAGATCATAAAAAATATCATAATTAGCTCAACCAAAAGTTAACCCTATATTCTATTCACTAGCTAGTATATCTGGCGATCTAAGAACGTTGCGCGCCCTGCGGCTGCGACCACCTCGAGACAAAACTATTGTGATTTGGCAACACTACTGTGTCAAACGATTGTAAACATTGTACCTTCGAGATCAATCCTGTAGCTGTGGTCTTCATCAAAGAGAAATCATAAAAAAATATTCAAAATTAGGTCAACCAAAACCTTAACCCTAAAGTTCCCATGTCATAAACCGTGCGCCGGTGACACGGACGGGACGCGCGTAACTCACGCGTATATCTGGCGATCTGTGAACGTCGCGCGCCCCGCGGCTGCGACCGCCTCGAGACAGAATTATTGTTATTGCCACCAAACTAATGTAATTATTTTACCTTCGAGAACAAATGAGGCGTGGAGACGACCAATGTTGATTTTTGTTTCTTCGATTTTGGCATACTTAGTTATAGAATAGTAAGCTTATCAAATTATGTAAGAAACATTTACCTATAGGTAAATAGGTATACACTACATAGAAAAATAGACAAAAACCCAAGTGATATTTTGTAATTTGATAAATTTAGTTCTTAATTATTTTGAATGTTTTTTTAATTGTTTCTTGTTTCGATACTTCCTCTATACCTGTATTAACTACTAAATTAATTACTAAATTAACATTCTTAAATGTTCTCTTAATAAATCATTTACTTTGGCTCAGTTATGTTAAACTTTTAGAAAATGTAAGAAAATTGCAGCGCCTTAAGAAACTAAATATCAAAATCATTATTTTCGCTTTTTCTGACTTGAGTTCGATTTCATAAAGTTAGATGTTTCATTTCAATCATAAAAGTATGAACAGCATCCAACTCCACAGGTCGAAACAATCTCGAGCCACTAGATACACATACACAGGCCGACATCGGAACACGCGTAATATAATTTATGCCACCGTCCGCACCCGCCGTCCGAGGCCTCCGCGTCCCTCCCAGTGGGACGTCACTGGGACACTTGTTCCCGCGATTTATAAGCGGGACAGCCACCTTTATTGTCTATACCCCGTAATGTCCCTGTTAGAACCAACTTTTATTATTTATTAATTGATTCCAAGCGCTGTGACGATAGAATATAATCTTTATTTACGTGGCATCTCGCTAGACATTTTTGTAGGGTAGTTTATTAATTTTGAAGTGTACGTTAATAAAGAAACAATCTCATACTTTTATGAGGTTAATTAATTTATTTATGGATTTTTTATGTTTCCATCTGAACAGTACTTTTACGTTTAATTACCGGTAGGCATGAAGGAGATGAAAGTAGCTAGAAAGCAATTATAATTTATTGGAATTATAAATTCTATTAACTTTATCAGGCTGAAATCAGAGAAGTTTTAATGGTGGATTCCTTTCCTTGTAATGGGTTGATTATTTTTAATTCGCCTTTGGATTACATTTAGATAAATTTAACCTTCAACCAATAATGACACGAATTTAACATAATTTCTTATTTCAGAACTTCCCACGCAGTGATCGGTATCACGTAATAACGTTTGCTCATGCTTGCGCTTGCACATGAACGAGATTTGGTCCATTAGACTGCAAATTGCGGGTGTTTGGCGCAGGGTTAACGCGGCGGGGCGCGCGTGACACGACACGAGAGGGTTAAAAATGATGCACGCTCTAATTGATAACCTTTCACCTTGCATTAAAAACACTGAATAGGATACTGTACATTAGAAAAGAAACGATCTGTTTCTCGTAAGGGGATCGTGAATCGACCACTGTTTTCGCGTTTTCTGTAGAACATCGAGAAAATTTTAGGTACCCAACAATTGATAAAATTTACGTTCCGGGAGAAAACTCTTTTCACCGCTTAAATTTTAACAAAATGTTATATTTTTGGGGACAATCGCTTGAATAAGGAATATTGCACGCTCGTACGTCTTATTTTTTATCAGAAAAGTTTCTAGTTTATGTATACTTTTCGACCAAGTTTTTACGTTAAAATATGACTTTCTATGGGCTCGTAACTTGAAGGTCTTTTAAAACCCTGTAAAAGCCAAGACGTTTAATCCTAGTAGTTAAAACGTTCGGTTTTTTAATCATTTACCCATGTCAGGGACCTTCAGGCCGCTTAAAAAACTCTTGACACTAGGGCTAGCCACCCGGCATTTACGATCCATATACAACCGTGTATCAGTCCGTCAATCGTGTGAACTCGTGTGCAAACCGCATCCGTGATAGAGTGAGATTGAGATGTGACCGTCTGCGCGGCTGTCTGCGCGCGCGCATCTCGAGTTAAGGGTTACTGGATCACTGCACGCTGTAATGACCTTAAATAAATAAATAAATATATATTAGGGGACATCTTACACACGGTCTCTGATCCCAAACTAAGCATATCTTGTGATATGGTTGTCAGAGACTGATATACTACATATACATATTTTAAATACATACTTATATAGATGGTACCTAAATAACACCCAGACACAGAGCAAACACCTATGTTCATCACATAAATGTTTGCCCTGGGTGGGGATCGAACCTACGCCTCTTTGACCCAGAAGTCAGAGTCACTAACCACTGAGCCACCGAGGCAGTCTGCCCCATAATCAAATGCTGTGGTCGGTTGATAGGTCGTAACACTGAGGGGTACTTCTCATCGACGCGATTGTCAGCGTCACTTGATGATGACGAGAACCATTAAATAAGTTCGTGTAGACCGGGTGGCTAGCTCTGGTGTCAGAGTTTCTTTCTAAACCACCCAGTGGAGGATTTACATATTTGCCGCCAGTACGCTGTGCACCACCCCTACCGACTTTGATACTAAGCTGTAAAACTAATCATTTATGTTGTTTTTCTCTGTAGACTTTATAATGTTTAGGTTTACAAATTAATCTAGCATTTTTGTCAATTGTAACATTAATGGTCCGAAATTTGCCGCCCCTTAAAATCTGCCGCCCAAGGCTTCAACCTTCTCAGCCAGCTGGTAAATCCGCCACTGAAACCATCTGAAGACCTCTGAAATGGCTAAAGGGTTAAAACAACCAGGGCTTAACGTGTCATCCGACCCACGCTAACGCTCAGTTGTAAATGCCACCCCATCGGAAGATTGAAAGTGTCGAACGTTGTTTAACTTCTGTGATCGCTGAGAGACAACTAGTCAAACTACGCTATGAGCACTACGATGAAAACCATTGCCGTCTTACCACATAAGTTTTACGCACGCTTTAGACAATGTTTAACAGTACGAATTGTACGGTTAAACAGTGTTTAAATCGTGTTTAAAGCTGAATATAGGTAATAATTATGTATTATTTTTACGACTTGTGCCAAATTATTCAATAGATTTCAACTGGTTCAATCTCAGCGGTTATGGAAAAGACTTTGTAGTCGTTTCATTTACTCGTACCTAGCTCGCTCCACTAAGTCGTTTCCACAGGAGCTGCGCTATTTCAAATAATGTAATAGTAATACAGCATCCTGGGTCCCAGCACTTAATCCCATAGTGAGAATATTTTGTCGTAAGCGATTATTAAACCTCCACATTTATATAAATGTGGAGGTTTATAACGTTAATTACTCAAAACTCAAACTCAAATCATTTATTGCAACATATATTATGAAATGTACATGCGGTTCTTAATTAACATGTTTTGTATAGTTTTATATTTGAGCCTGATAAGGGTATGGCAATTTTATTATTTGTATTGGAATGATTTATAATTATATTTTCTAGAATATTTTTTAGTTGTTTTACAAAACTGTTTTCCTTTTATCATTATTACTTTTTATTTATTTATTATTATTATTGCGAGCAGGGAAGCGACACCCTTTATCTGCGCCGTGGCAATTTTTGCAGCATCATATATTACAAACTAAATAACATTTTTTTTAAAACTTAGGTATTACGTTATGTTACAAGACATGTTACAGCTGTTAAAACATACATTATGCCGATCCCGAGCTGCGACTTTGTATGGAATAGTAGATTTTTCTCCTCGAATTCAAAGTTGGCCCCATGGTAAAATATGTTCGTGATGGTCTGAATTACCAATATCCAACATTCTTTTCTAAATAACTTTGAATTCATTTCTTAAAATAATGTAATAGTAATGCAACATCCTGGGTCCCAGCACTTAATCCCATAGTGAGAATAATTTGTCGTAAGTCGATAGTACATTAAATATGTGGAGGATAACGTTAATTACTGCGGGCAGGGAAGCGACACCCTGTATCAGAGCCCCGGCCATAAACAACGCTGCGCCCGCGCATATGTTTACAGAAACGACTCATTTGTATTCGAGCTCAAGGAAGTAAGGAAATCTTTTTGATCGACTTCTAAAAATGAGGAGGAGGAGAACAACCTTAGAACTTGTATGTATTTGTACTGTACTGTATCAGCCTTTTTAATAGTCCACTGCAGGACGTAGGCCTACCCACGAAGGGTGATTGGGCCATATCCACCACGCTGGCCCAGTGCGGGTTGGTGGATTCACATACGCCATCGAATTTCTTCTACGGACATATGCAGGTTGCCTCACGATGTTTTCCTTCACCGAAAAGCCAGTGGTGTGAAATTCCGTACATAAATTCCAAAGAACTCATTGGTACGGGACTGGGATTGAACCCACGACCTCACGATTGTAAGGCGGGCGTCACTACCTCTAGACCACCACGGCTTAAAAAAACAAATACATACTACTACAATAGTATGTATTTATTTTTTTAAATTTATTAAATAAAAAAAAATTTTCGGGCTACGGGGCCCATACAAAACAATTCATTTATTGTGTATATTCATCGATATTTTCGCCAATTAATTTTGAAGCGGGTTGGTGGATTCACATACGCCATCGATTTTGTGCTATGGACGTATGCATATTGCCTCACGATGTTTTCCTTCACCGAAAAGCCAGTAGTGTAAAATTGCGAACCTAAGATCCAAAACACTCATTGGTACAGGACCAGGATTTGAAACCACGACCTCACAATTGTAAGGCAGGTTACTATCACTAGACCACCACGGCTAATCTGTTATATTGTATGAGACGAATTTTTTTCTGTGTGAGAGTTTATTTAGGTATTTACTTATTGAATATAAATATGTATGATGTATGCCAAAATAGAAATTGACAGATATTAATTTATTTTTTTAAATTGAATATTTTATTTATTTAAAGAAAAATCTTTTGCGAGAGAGAAAACTCGTATATGAAAATATTTAAATACTCCATTGAGGTACTACTATAGCTCAATGGAGCAAACAAAATATAAGCTTATTTTAAACAAAACATGATTTATTGTTCGAAAAATTATTTTGCGTAATACCATTCATATAACAAGCTTTTAGCAAAGAGAAACTACATATTAGATTGACATAAAATAGTCGTAAGTCTTGATGTCGAAGAGGTTAGAAGTTACGTCAAATAAAAAGCTTCGCTATCATGTTAACGTCTAAATTACTATTTATATATTAGAGACGGGTCAATCGACAACTATAATGTTAACTTAATCGCTTGGCTTTTAGCTTGTATTCAAAAAAACAAATATCTCTTATAACTCACTCAACTTGCACCAAAAGCTCATTTAGAAGATCACGCGATACCTGGAATAGCCATTAAAACACATAATCAACTACAAAATCGATTCCAAACAACTCGATTCGTCACGCCGCGAGATCGATTAGCCATCTACTCCAATTAATCGACGACTATACCCTAATAATTATGTAACAATAAATCGTTTTGCATTATAACCAAAGTTATTGATCTAATAAAAGCAAGCACCCAAACTTAAGGTGTTATTATAGACGGTAATGTCTTCATCTCTCACATGCAAACCGAAGCGAGATTGATGGGCCGACTATCGATAAAATATCGATAAACTTGTCGATGATAATGATATCAATAAATAATTAACTGTTATCGACATATTTGAAGACTGTTAAGTTTATGGTGTGATATGTAGAAATGTGTACGTTATTAAAGTGCCGAGCGCGAAATAAAAAAATAAAAAGTGAAATAGAGAGGAGGTATAAAGTATCGATATCGGTTCGTACGTGCCTAATCGGAGAAGTAACAGGTTGTAATAGTTGTAATGGCGTTAATAACTATGATTAGGTTTACATTAGCCCGTGCGAGCGACGCCATAAGTAACGCCTCTCGGTCTCGTTCCTTAAAAATAATATCGATTAAATTCACACGCTTTTTGTGGTGTACATTTATTTTTATCGATGACTGTTTAAATTCTCTCTCTGCGAGATCGAATCAGAAATGAGGAGATCCGTAGAAGAACCAAAGTTACCGACATAGCCCAACGGATTGGCAAGTTGAAATGGCAATGGGCAGGGCACATAGCGCGGAGGACTGATGACCGATGGGATCGAAAAGTTCTCGAGTGGAGACCACGTACCGGCAAGCGCAGCGTAGGACGTCCACCCACAAGGTGGACGGACGACCTCATTAAGACCGCAGGATCGCGCTGGATGCAAGCCGCTTCCAACCGGTCTTATTGGAGATCCATAGGGGAGGCCTATGTCCAGCAGTGGACATCTTATGGCTGATGGATGGATGGATGGTTTAAATTCTAATGTCTAATTAAAAACAGTACATTTAAATAACACTTTTTAGTAAACATAAATTTAAATAAAACTTAAACTCAAATTGAATTGTATTTAGATACCTAAACATTTTGTAACTAACGATAAATTTTCGAGTATTTATAGTAGTTAAATGCTAAAATCAAACCCAATCGTAACATTAGACCTACCTACTTATTACATTTTGGATCGTTTAATAGCATCGACTTTAAATCATTTATTTTATCCTGAAATAACCATTACCAATAATCGTATCGGAATTAAAATAATTATTCTGGTTGCGTTACCGTTGTCCATAAATATCGATAATTAAATATTGATTCGGTTCCATTTGGATCGGACTCGTTACGGATAATCGATTCGGTTCCGAGGAAATATTTATAGAAATGTACAAATTGTTCACAAAAACTCCATGAAATACGTTCGGGAAGAGGAAATCTGTATTTGTTCTAAGCTTAGGGCTGTCAAAATGGACACGATGGAATCGTTTTTTTTTTGAGTCAGTATTAAATTAATGCCTTTTTTAAATAAGTAGTAGTAGGGTAGTCGAATTTGAGACATATTTATTTAATACTAGGCAAAGTGTTTAATAAACAATATTGCATGGAGCATCCACCAGCTCGTTGAATCAATGACATGGTAACTTCGTGAGACCCGTGAGTCCAATCTAGCTAATAGTACAGTCAAGACGTTTCTCGACTCTCTCCTGACTTATTGGAGATCCATACGGAGGCCTGTGTCCAGCAGTGGATATCTTATGGCTGATAGATGGATGGATGATCGACATAATATTTTAACACCTATTAAGAATAGATATTGATGAATGTTGTTAAATATAAAGAAATAATAAATAAGGAAGATTTTTTTTTTATGGACAATACGTAACGTCTATTCCCATAGTCGTTTGCCCACCAACTCGCCGATGGAAAGCGAAGCTGTAACCGAAGATGGAGTATGTAGACCTTTTTTTTTACGAGAGGGAAATCTTCTAGAGATGCCCTAACTGCATTGGGAGTATGTAGACCTAGAAGATACCTATTTACTCTTGAAGATTGACTTGAGACTTGAAGATTTATTATTGTTAACATAACGTTCTTAGTCATTTTAACTTTCCTTATGTTTAACTTGTAGTACAGGGTTGGCACACCCCTAACCGCCTCCACCATGTTGATAATCATAATCGGTAATAGCTCGATGTAATTGAAACCATTTATCTGTATCCACACATCGCATCGGTAACGTATCATCCGGCTCGTGAGCGATTCGAATCGATTCTACTATCGATACATTGGTTTTGGTCTCGTCACGCAATCGATACGGTGGGCGATCGCATGACCGCTCGCATCACACACTTTCTAGAGGTAATGTACCTGTGTACGCTTTAAAAGCACACAGGGTGTGAAGCCTTGGTGGTCTAGTGGTAATGACACCCGCCTTACAATCGCGAGGTCGTTGGTTCAAATCCCGGTCCCGTACCAATGAATTCCATGGAATTGATGTCCGGAATTTCAAACTAACAGCTTTTCGGTGAAGGAAAACATCGTGAGGCAACCTGCATACGTCCGTAGAAGAAATTCGATGTCGTATGTGAATCCACCATTCCGGACTGGGCCAGCGTGGTGGATATGGCCCAATCACCCTTCTTGGGTAGGCCTACGTCCTGCAGTGGAGTATTAAAATGGCTGGTACAGGGTGTGATATGAACGGTGGTACTCAACCGAGAGTAAGGCTATGTTTCTTTAAGTTAGTTTTTGTCTTGTATGAAAAAGAGACCCTCAAAAGAAAATAATAAATACTTAGTAGCGGAGGAGGTAATGCGGAAAATCTTAAGAGGACTTTAAGGACGGCAGCAGGAGATTAAAGAAGGACGCCGAACTTGAAAATTTGGTTATTGAACCCAACATCATCAACATTTATGTTTTTTTTAATTTTGTTCACGATGGAAGGCGGTTTTGACATTTTATTATGGAATCTAACGTGGTTTTCACACATTTTAATGTTTTATATCAGTGCATTGCGAGACGGCTCCGCGTGCTAGCACTCGACTTGAGAACGATCACCGAATGCGATCGAAACTATAGTCGCACTATGTAATGACTATTAAAAATAAACGTGAGTACAATCCGGTGATATAAAACATTAAATTTTTTCGCAAAAACTGGTAAAACCGCCTTCCATCGTGTACAAAATTCGAATATTTCGCTATTATAGTAGATTTTTCAAAAACGGCTCAGCCGATTTCTGTAAATTTTAAATACCGCTTCGGGAGTATACACTTTCGAACTAAAAAATTTTTTTTCGATTCGGTTCACAATTGGCGAAATTACCGATAAACATAAACAAAAAAATACATACAAACGAACATTGAACCTCATCCTTTTTGAAAGTCGGTTAAAAAGCCCTAAATACTACCGTACCTACTACTGTAAATACGGAAAGTCCAAATCGTGTCTCAGGAAAATAGACTCCATTTCGGCGAGTATGCGCTCGAACTCCATGGCCTGATTCCTTCATCTCCTTTTCACAACAGAACAAGCCGGAAGTCGCATAAATACCATACCTACATAGTCGACGTACCACCTGCTCGCACTAAGCGATTCGCTTCTTCCTTCATAATGCGGGCCGCCAGGGATTGGAATGCCCTGCCTCTGTCATTGTTTCCTGACAATTACAATTTGGATATCTTCAAGTCAAGAGTGAATAGGTATCTTACTTCATCTTCGGCTACAACTTCGCTTTCCATCAGGCGAGTTGGTGGCCAAATATAGACCTATTCTACATAAAAAAAAAATAGTAGTGCATAGGTATAACCGTTATACCGACATGAGAAACATCTCACTCCAAATGCCAATGAAGTCACCCACCGCATCTCCAAATGAACAAACATCCAATAGAGACCTCCTCGAGGATCCGGGTGAGCGTCATCGCCATTATGCCAATTAGGCCACTTAACGCCGCCCGGCTAACCCGCGATATCCGATAGAGCTTAGTCTTTATTTACCATGTCGATACAGACAGACGATTAAACATTTTCATCATCATCACAATTATGTAGCGCTCGTGGCGTTTTATTTTTTGATCTTTTATGACGAAACTATAGCAGATTTTATTTTTACTTTTTTAGATTTTATAGGTAAGTCTTCTATGTAAATTTGTACCTAGTATATATTATGTTATCGAAAACCTTCCTGTAAAAAGACGATTCTAAGCGCATTTCTATATACAGAATTAATTTACAGAAAGAATTTATTTATTTGCCAGAATGTAGTATACCTATACAAGGTGATATAACAGTTTACAAATTTCCTTACATTTTGTCATTTCTGACGAAAATATTTTTACATTCAATTTATATAATTTACATATTCTTAAAGAGCCACAAGCTTTACTATGGCCACAAGCCACAAAAATACGAATATAAAATAAATGTCATTACTTATATTTTAGAATTATTTAAGTCAATATTATACAATGCAATGTCACCATTTTAGACCATTTAACCATTTAATTTAAAGCACGATATCAACTCGACGTAGTAGAGCTTAATCTTTATTTACAATGTCTATACATGACAGACGATTAAACATTTTCATCAATATCATCAAAAAAATCCATATAATAATTTAATGTCACTAAAATCGGTACATATTATTTATTTTAAAACGCTATTCTCCGAGGCAAGCCAACTTAAGCACCTGTGTCTTGCACAATAGGCCTTCCCGTCGATGTATGCCATTATATGTAGAAATTATTATCCACTTTTTTTTAATTAGATTTTTTTAAATAATTAAAATCAGAGTTAAAATTAAAATGAATACCAAAGTTAAAATTAATTCTGTCATCATATCGTCATCTTTTTGTAGTGACCAAAAGACTTTAGACTACTCACTGGCTGTGGGGTATTTATCCATGCAGCATCGACTTGTCATTTTTTCTTTAAATGGCCATGCTATTATGCTAAATGACGTAAAACTGAGCGCTACTGTAGCTCGGATGACACGTTAAATTGTAGGTCCCGGTTGTTTTAACCGTTCAGACTGTCAGAGGTCTTCAGGCAGCTTAAAAACTCTGACACCAGGACTAACCACCCGGCCTATACCAACTTATGTATTTACTTATGATGTAAAAGCGATTAGATTAGACGAAAAATTCTTAAGATTCAGTTCATATTTAGCGGGATTGGCCCACATATTATGTTATTTAGCAAATATCGATGGAAAGAAACGATTCCGTAATTTCAATTAAAATAATAAACCATTTACGTAAACTGCGTGTTCTTTTACCAGGCAAAAAATACAAATGCAAATGAGTGTCACAGTGTAAAAGTTCAAAACACCATGAAAAACGCATACATTACACTGTCTTCTTTAGGTAACCGCATGGAAACTTTTTTTAGTTTTTGTTGGAGCAAATTTCAAGCAAAAACGTTTAACAATAAAAGCCGTATTTCAATCATTATCTGAATTACAATTTGAAATGCATTTATGTTAAAATTTATATAAGTGTCAGTTTTTGTGAAACATTGTCTTTTGGATTCAAGGCTCGTTCTGACGCACTTTATTAATATTGAATTTACTGCTACTGACAAGTTACAAGATCAATGTAAGTATATTATTATTCTTATATTTATCCACTAGGGCCGTCGCTTTCTAAGCAATTACGAAAATTTTATGACAACGCGCACGACTCGCTTATAAAGGACCTACCGTGGAGAAAAAGACGTTATCGTCTCTTCTCGTGGCCCACTGTAATTACACAACAAAACCTTAAATAAGTAATCATATTTGAAAGTAAATGTCAACCGACGTCAATTAAAATAATACATAATTCGAAAATTAAAAACGGGCACGTCACCAAACGCCTACGAATACATCAACAATAAAATAAATTAAGCCACAATCAACGATTAAAAAATTATCACCGATTACGCAGCCGCGGGTCGCCGAACAATGTTCCGAATTTAAATACTAATCGAGCTGGAACATTGATTGAATCGTTTGAAATCATTTGAGTGTTTATTAAGTGTACGTCTTAATTGTGCACGTCGAGGATCTCGGAGCGATTTATCGAAAAGAGCCGGGTCTTAATTAGTAAGTACCGAGGTGCGTCGATAGGATCACGCTCGCACCTCGCTCCTTAGCCAGCGTCGGGCGCGCGTCTCACTTCCTCGTCCTTATTTAGAGAAGGGAAGATAAGGACGGCAGTATTTCCGAGATTGTGATCGCACAGGCGCCGGCACCCAACGTTTCTAATGCGTGTTTTAAATGTTTACTAATGAACACGATTATTTAAAGTGACATTTTCGGATTTTCCCGTGGCCATAACGAAAGATGCTTTCGATGTTTGTATCGAGTTTATACGAGGCATTTGTTCGGCGCGTCGGCATTCCTACAGTCGGTATTGGAGTAATCTCTAGTTGTCTGATGACGATTGTCGTCGAACTTTGACATCGATCGAATCGAATTACGACACGACATCGAGAGTAGAGGTGTAAAGATTGGGAATCTATTCGAAAGGTTACGTTGTTCGAGGCTATTCAATGTTGATTGAGATGATGTAGGGCGTTGTATTACTTGTATTGCTGTACGAGTATTGAATTCCGAACGATAAATTCACTATGTGTGTGTGGCAAGCAATATACTAAGTTAGTAAGTAGCGAAATAGCCAAGCCATATATTTTGACTAAGGTGTAGAGTTGGTCAAGTTAGGGTTCGTAGAGTTTAAGATCTAGAAGCTTGGCTCTACATGAGATCTGATACCTTTTGATATTATAATACGTTTGAGCAACCTTTTACCAGAGAATATTTTTGGTACAGGTCGCGGCATATAAGTCTAGCGCTGAGCGAAGTGTGGAGGGGGTGGCTGCGCATGAGTTTAGTATGGCGGTCAACATGCGCAGCCATCCCCTCCACAGCACCCTCAGCGCTAGACTTACGTGCCGCTACTTGTATCATGGCAAATAGACCAATTGTCTTTTTTGACAGTATTTAAAATGCATAAAACAAGTATTACATAGTGTAATCCCTTTGTCATACTAGGGATACATAATGAAAGTATTTCTTCTGCCTCTAGACGGTGGACATATTCTAGCTAGGATATCATTGTCCTCATCATTACGAACAACTTTGACTACGGGACTAACCTGAAATCACGTTGCCAAAAAGACAGGTGTACAATTTTGTCGAGAGTTTTGAATATTTTTATAGAGCAGTGGTGAACAGGATTAGTCCCCAAGTAGATAGTGTCAGTAATAATGAGAAGGATATCATTGCCTAAAATACGTCCGTTGTCTAGAGTTACACTAATCCATCAGCCATATGAAGTCCACTACTGGACACAGGCCTCCCCTATGGATCTCCAACAAGATGCGGTCTTGATGAGATCATCTGTCCACATCGTAGGTGGACGGCCTACGCTGCGACTGCCCCATCGGTGATCAGTTTTCCGAGCTATGAACCCTGCCCACTGCCACTTCAACTTGCCAATACGCTTGTCTATGTCGGTAACTTTGGTTGTCCTAGAGTTACAACCTGGGGACTCATTTTTAAACTTCGAACGCCTGGGAACGTATACGGAACTTTGACAGATTGTATGAAAACACTCTATATTGTCTATGGAAGTTACAAGTGCTCCACACAAGTTCCGTATACGACCAAGGCGTGCGAAGTTCAAAACTGAGTCCTAAGTATAATTGATTCTTTCTTTTAATTTCCGTTTAAAGTGCAGTCACGTCCAACCATAGACAATACATAGTCGCGGTAGAGGCGGTACCCTAATAGCGGCCATAAAGCCCGCGCGGTGACATGTGAGCTCTAATTAGTTTTATAGCTCTGTGGTGACATCTAGCTGCGAAGATCACGGGACACGCTGGAGGCACACTGAGACAGTTTTTTTTTATTTGTTAAGGACGCATTAGTACTCCAGCCAGTGTTACTTCTGTCAGGTGATTCTAATAACTATTGAAAGTGAGGCTGATTTTTAACCAGCTTTAAAATTCTGAATTTGTATATATTATGTTTTGTGTGTATGTTATGCGATTACAACACCAATTATGAATCGATTTAGACTTTTTTTTTGTTTGGTAGATCTTACTTTAGCTGTGGTTTTATTTCAATGTTATCGAAATCAGCTAAATCGTGTTTGAAAAATCGACAAAAAAGTATTTTATACATTATTGCTATTTTTCTAAAATGATCTAAAAATTACAATAACGATATATATAAACCATGTCCACACATTTACATAAATCAGATCTAGTGGAAAAGCAGCCTGATATGGCAAATCATCCTGTAGAGCAAGTAAAACATTAGAAGATTTACTGGTGCAATACCTATTTTCTTCACTGAATACGATCTACGTTACTACGAGTAGTAATCGCTGTACATCTTTTCATGCTATTTTACCGATTCTAATATTATTCCAAAATCCAAACAATTAATGAATGATGAGATTGTCCGGCTTTTATCCCTATTATCATCATCGGCGTTTCATATTATCAGTCACGATAGAAGAATACATTAATTTATAAGATCTTACATAGATCCTTTTAAGATCCTTAATACAGAACTCTTGCTAATATCTAGTGCGAAATCGAAGCCTGGATTCTAGACTAATTATGTAAATATAAGCCGTTTACATGTTGATGATCTTGTAAATTGATAATTTATAATATCTGTTTAATCTGGTTCATTGATATAGGCTAGATGTGAGTAACAAGACGAATATTTTATATGGTTTTAAATAATAGACCGACTATTAATTTACCGTTTAAAAAGCTTATTTGTGGTGTTGAAGTATGAGAACAATGTGGAATATTCGATTAAGTTAAACTACGAGGATTTTTAGCAAAAAGTTTTGGTTAAATAAATAACGCTTCACAATAATTCCACTAAAATATCTACATACTTGCACACACAAGACAATTAGCGCATAGACTTAGAATAGGCATATAACGTGGGATAATATTTTTTGACATTTGTATTAAAATATCAGCCCGCTCGATAATTGAACCGGGAACCCCTTGTTTCTACCAATTAGAACAGAGAGGTTGTCTAGCTCAGCCATTCTCAAAGTGTGCTCCGCGGAGCCCTTGGGTTCTGTAGAGCTTCTGTGGAGGCTCCACGAGAATACTAATTTTATAAGAATAAACATAATACAAAATTAAACTAGTAGCGACTCAGAAATATTTCAGAATGATAATTATGTTTGAAAAGTTGGGCCAATAATGTCTTAAGTAAGTGTGCTTCTTTTAAAATATGTTAAAAAAGTGCTCACATTTTTTTTTATTATTTTGAGGCTTCATCAAATATTTGACTTCACAAAATGGTTCCGTCACTAAAAAAAATTTGATCCGCTGGTTCGGTAAAGTCCAGTATAAGTTGGGTAACCGGTATAAGTTGGGGTAATTTAGGTGTGTTAGAGATAGGCAGACAGAAGTAAGCGAGAGGAAACAGTTGCTTCAAAAAAACTAGGTCCTGTAATCTCAGTGTGCCTCAGGTTTTACGTTCTCGGATAAAACCGCAATAAAATATTAATTCAATTTGGGTGTTGTTCAAACAAGTCATATTTATTTAATCGTATGCATCGCCAAGTGTGGCGGGGCCCTAAATAACGCTGTAAAATAAAATTTTGTTTGTTTTATACCTATATTAATAACTTTATACTTGATTAATAATAAAGTGCGGCCACTTAATTAAGATGTCAAATTAACAAGCAACCTTGTTAATTTGAGACTTAACTTTTGTGAGATAAGTTTATCTGCTGACGTTTATTTTTGTGTGAAATGTTAAACACGAAATTGTGCTTAGTCATATCTTGTTTTACATCATTCATAATTTTGGGATTCTCGGTCTGGTTATAAAGTATCTTCAATAGCAAAGGACAGTTTGCAGTTATTGCAAATATTTATTAAATAAATAAATTTTATTAAATAAAAGGAAATGAAATTCAATCCATAAAACAAGCGACATCTACAATTTCGTGTCCCAAACACCTATCATTATCTGGGGCATTGCACCCGATCAAGTCGAAAAAAAGCGCTGTACCTACATACTTTTCTCGACATAAAGAAATACATTACTGCAAATGTTTCTTTGAACATAAGATGGTGATATTAATATCAAAATACTAACTAAAAAGATGAAAACGATCAATCTCTGCGTTTACGTCCTTAATACAAAGCTGTCTTATATCTTTACTCATCAAATCCATTTCTGTAAACACGACGTAAGTTGTTTTTTAGGATTTAACAAACCATTACAGCTTTATATCTCGAGGGTCAAAAAGGGGTCTCAAAAACAGTCCACAAAGCAATAAACTTGCTGAAATGCGAGTAGGTAACTATTTCAACCAATAATTACCCTGAGGCAGCTTAGGAATGTAGCTTATTTTTATAAAACGCACTAAAAATCTCGTAAAATATTAATATCTTATGTGGAACGCCCTGAGTCATATGCTCACCATCTATGCAAACTTATAAAAACTGTCTAAATGGAATTCGATACTTTATATTAAAACCATTGACATAACATCGTTTCATAGGAGCGGGCAAATACAAACTCTACCACCACAGCACCGCACCGTAGCGGCTGGCGTGGCGCGAAAAGTTCGACATCCTTACATAGTATAAAATAAAGTTGCTATCTTTGTCTGTTTGTCTGTATGCTTAAATCTTTAAAACTACGCAACGGATTTTGATGCGGTTTTTTTTAATGAATAGAGTGATTCAAGATGAAGGTTTATATGTATAATACACCTGTGCGAAGGGGCGGGTCGTCTAGTTTTGTATAATTCTAATAAGAAATTAGGCCCGATTATAGAGACGCCAGCGTAAATTTAGTAACAACGTAAAAAGCGTTCTCTCTATCGAATGCATAAAGTGAAAAAGAAACAGAACTATGCTATTTAGCTATTATAATTACGACGGCGCCTCAGCAATCGGGCTTATTGTAAGCCTGGTTATAATCAACCTATGCTAGTAAGAAAAGTCAAATGTAGTGCTCGTAAGATAAATTAATTTGATAAAAAAATTACGTTCTATGGATCAGACATCGCCATAAAACGTAAATTTTTAAAAAGTTTGATATTTTATGTAATTTATAAAAAAAACTACTGCACTTATGGACTCAATTTGTCAAAGATGATTATTATACGGGATCAAGGAGCAAACTTAGGCAGTTTTCATATTTTTAAAACCTCGCATTTAAAAGTGAACTTTTGCGTAACATGACGCAGTTACGTTCTATTGGTGCTGTCAAAAAGAAAATAAACGGTTGGATCTATTATAAGCACATCTCGCTCAACTCGCTATTATTATATACAGTAGAATATACAACGAATTATGCCTATTACTAGAACTCTATCAGTGCAAGTCAATAGTTTATCAAGCGTAAAGGAAGCCTTAACATCAGACCAATAAGAGATCAAACGCAAACCTAATCTGAATTAAAAAAACATCAACATTGTTAGTATACTAGATTGATATTTTATGTCTGTAAAACAAAAGAGTCTTGAGATCGATGACAGTGACAGCTAAAAATATTTGCAGCGCAGCGACTACACAATGACATCCTACGAATTATATCCTAATGAACCACAGTCAGAGAGTCGTTACCCGTGGTCCCGTTAAGAGACGTTTAGACTAAAAACGCTAATGTTAGCCTGACAACTTCGTTTACCTGCGTTCCTGCCAAAGTTACGTACCATCTCTGCACGCATTATGTCAATGAAGCAAACAGAATAAATCTTTTGACAGTTGTTTGCTTCACTGACCTCATGTTCGACCAAAAGCTCCATAAAGTTATTTGCAACACAATGAATAAAAGACCTCGATATAGAGAACAAAGACTTCTCAATTAACGTATTGACACTAATGTGATACATTGTGCATTATTATGTTAAAGGTAGGTGAGGCTAAATGACGGATTCTTTTATGATCCCTGCGTTATAGTGATTAGAACATGGACTTATAAGCAAATATATGTCAATGGACTGTGTCTGGTTCATAAACCGCCGCGCGTAGGTTCAAGTCCCACTAACTAACATTTGTTGCCAAATGTATTATTTTATTAGAAATCGGTGAGCCTAGACTCAATGAGCTGATGTAGATATATGTGTCATATAATCAGAATTCTGCAACATCAAAATATAATCAATCGATTCCAATAAAATACTCGTATCATCACCTCAATAAATACCAACATAATAATATAGTTCAGTAGCTTTATTTACAATCGATCTAACTGTAGAACTTGTTTGGAACATGCCAAAGTCATATTTAAAGTCCAAATTAATTAATTAAAAAGCTTGTTCGAGCCCAAAAGCCCACATGTTGCTTTATGTCATCAAAACAACTCATTATTTTTTATTACAATTAGCAAACCCATATTAAACCCGTGCATGTATTTTTTAACAAAAAGTTTGTTACCACTCCTTTATGTACTTACTTTAAACATATAGGATGTAAACACTACACAATAATAGGAAGATAAGTTGCTGATATATAATAGAACTTTAGGTCTCTTTTCACCTCAAAAATTGACACGATTCAATTAGGTATTGAATATTTCTTATCATAGAATCTGGCTACGCCATCGAGATGATAGAAACTAACCGCATGCGTCATTCTAACTCTTGCAGTTGTAAATCAATGGACCTCTTTAGGACCCTTTGATCAGCCACGTTATATTCTTGATAATTCTCTATTCTTTATCACATTTACTAGGTATGCTTAGGAGTTTCTTCAATACAATTGAGGTAGGCCTCCGAGATTATACGTAAACCGAATTTACACAAGTTTTCTTTGAGTTTTATACATTTTTGTAACAGTGCCTTTCGTGGAAACGAAAAACTAACAAAAATGTATGAATCGAAAAAGAAACGATAATGTAGTTTTCGTTTTTTGTAGCCATGGTGGTCTAACAGTTGTACGCTGGTCCGTCATATTAGAGGTCGTGGGTTCAAATCCTGGTCCCGTACCAATAAGTTTCTTTGGAACTTATGTACGCAATTTCACACCACTGGTTTTTCGGTGACGGAAAACATCGTGAGGCAATGCCTGCATATGTCTGTAGAGGAAATTCGATGGCGTGTGAGAATCTATCAACCAGCACTGGGCCAGCGTGGTGGACATGGTCCAATCACGTAGGGATAGGGCTATGTCCTGCAGTGGACTTTAAAAAAAGGCTGGTACAGTTTTTGTTTACCATAAAAGATTTTTATACATTTTATTGCCCCTTTACAGCATCCAATTTTATTGAGTTATTTTGTATTATTTTTAATCAGTTGTTTTAAATATGTATACTCGATTCAATTTTGTATTTTATTAGTTGAATGACGAGACCTATTGTTGGCGGTACTATGTATTATTATACAGATTTTGTATTTTTAATTATAGTATTAAGCTCGATACGTCAATAAATGATTCTGATTCTGATTCTCATACGAATTCATAAAACTCTGTAATCGACAAGGTTCAAAATGTATATAGCTTTATTTTGAAGACTTCGCAAGGTTGAATTGCTTTTAGGATGATTTTACGACATTTAAATTGTCAAAAATAAACACAACAGTACAGTGAAGTGTTTATAAACGTTTTATAGTATTGTAAACCTTTTAAATGTTATAATGAAGTGGTTTGAAATTCCACTTTTTGTGTTCAATTGCCGATTCGTTTTATTTTGCAACCGTCGTAGGTGTCATATTCGTTGACATTTTGAATTTTATATTTTTGAATTTTAATAAATGTTTGAGTCGCTAAATGTTAGTACAGTACATTCTAGCTAATCCGCCGCTCGATTATCCGACAAGTAATCCGCCGTTTTTGGACTGGAGATTGGTCTTGATTAAAATGTGTAATCCGCCAACACTGAAAGGTAAGCGTGTTACATCCTAGACCGCATATCTGCTTAACATCAGGCAGTGTGTAGTCAAACGCAACCCTATACGAAATATTTTTTTTTATTTTTTTATTTTTATTTTAGCTTTCATGTTTAAAGATTATCAAGTCTTCGACTCGATAAACCGCCGTCGTACCTCTTTTTCATGCTTAAGACAGAGTTCTATACTCCGCCGCACGTTGCTAAAGCAACCACTCTTTAGTCCGACCACGAGATCTGGGGTGAAAGGTCGCGCGCGCATTCCACGCTGCGTTTCGTGAAGTAAAGCGTCCAAAATGGTTTCCCAAACAATCCACAAAACGAACTTTAGTGCAAAAGATGGAAATTTTGAATTTTTTTGTTTTTTTTTATCAATTTGTTTTTACTGTACATTAAATCCGCCGTTTTCAGTAATCCGCCGATGGTTAGGATTTTATTGTGACGAATTAGCGAGAGAGTACTGTAATTTGCTTTGTTATCAATGCTTCAGCCGTAACCCTCCGCCAGTAGGTAGCTATAAGTTTTAGAAAATCATTATTTGCTAGCAACATTCATTTATTGTTTTTCTTTCAATTATTTTCAGTTTTTACGAGATTATATTTGTCAACTTTGAACGTAAACTTCCTAATTGCAAATCTCTTCAATATCATTGACAGCATATAAAATGTCTTGTAGGGCATAAGTATCTTTCTTCGTTCACTAACAGTTCACTAACAATTTTTTATGATATACGTAAAAATGGATTTCGTATACCTACTCAATTCAATTTCAAAATATCTTTATTGCATACAAAAACTTATAAAACATTGATCATCTCTAGTGAACGTTATAGGTAATCCTAGATGATATCGTATATTATTATACAAGTGTACAATATCCATTTTTTACTATTTTGTTACCAGTGCGCAGTATTTCAAACACGTATCTATCACCGTAAAATAATACATCAATCTTAGATCTACTTATCTAGCATTAATAATAGAAATATCTCAACCCATTCCGCTCTCTACAAAGTGTCTGACAACATTGTACGGTACCAGAGCACCATAATATTACCTATTTAGTGTCCATTACGTCCGTCCTTACGTAAATTCGCCGTAAATCCGTCTTGTCCGTACTTAATCTACCGTAAATCAGGTCCCTTATCAAAAAACCTTTATAAAATGATTAATAGAACATTATTTCACAGGATTTTACGGACGGGTTCTGGGCAGTAAACCCGTATTTTATGCAAGCTCTTATAAAATTAGCTGGGTGGTTATTTATTGACTGTAAGGTCGGTAATGGCGTAAATTAATATTCTAGGACCTTATCTACTTTCTGCTGGTTAACAGTGTCTTCTATAGTGCTTACAAACTTGCGCTAGAATGTGTGAATCACTTTTGTTTTGTGGTAACATCGTTTGGGAGATATTTCCCATTCCCAGCTTAATTTTCCACCGTATTGAAATTACACACAAACACACACCATTAAAATCTTGTTTATCACCATCAGCAGCCTTCAATAATACACTGTTGGGCCTCGCATTGTTTATATATTAAACTCTCGAATTTTTGAAAATCCTTCAACAACTTAAGACTGAGGTAGCCGAATTTATTTCAAGATGAATCTGTCACTATTAATTTCCTATCATTTAGAAATTGCAATAATTATGATATTTCATAAGTAGGATTACCATGTTATAATATTCCTGTGACCCACTGATGAACATGTGGGTCTCTTTTCATTACAGAAAGTTTGTAGGACCGTGTAAGTATGAATGAGTTCTTTGTCACTTGAAATGATGTCCATGGAGTCTTATCTATATATTCGAAAAATAGGTATGTAAATTTGTCAAAAAGCACCCTGACTACTTTAACAAAGCGTCTGATAAATCGCTCGAAAATTAGATCACAATACAGACATAAACTCGTGGGATCGAAGTCCAATTTAGCAATGCATAGTTCCAGCCCGCATTATATGGCTATAAAAATATTTAGTAAACTGCCAAATAATCTAAAAGATTAAGGAAAACTGTTTTATAAAACAACAAAAAAATATTCTATTATACAAATGCTATTATAGATTAGACGAATTTTTTAACGATAATCTAGAAAACATAATAATAAATCGTTCCATTACAAATAACAAAATTGCCATACCCTTATAGGGTCATATGTATAACTATACAAAACATTTTGCAATAAATGATTTGAGTTTGAGTTAGGGTCGATGGACGATGTCGTAATTGGGATATTAAGGGAAAATTAAATAGGTATATAAAGACAAGAATTGTCGTATCTTTTCTACGGACTACCACCCAGTGTTCGGCAGCTCCATGTAGCCAAGCCACCAACCATGCCGTAGAATCAATTAGGAAGTAAAACGCGCCTTGCATAAGCCCGTAGTTAGGCCCTTGATTTATTCATTAACTTGATCTAATTAAGTTGGTGTACAGAGGCGCCAACAATTGGTGACCCCACCAACAATTGATAACCCCGACACCAACAAGTTCAACCAATTGGTAAAATGCCAATTTTGTCAAAAGTGCAGATAGACCAGTTCACCAAATTGGTGAAATGCGAATTGTCAGAATTCGCTGTGTAATATTATACTAGGGCCTATTCTGTGGAATTCATATAATACCTCAAAATCATGAAAAACTTCTCGTTTTATGAAATCATAGCACAGCGGTAACTTTCTAGTTGCGAGTAATAAATGCTGAAGATTTCTAATTGAAAATCTAAATCGTCTATCTAGTCGAAACGTAATAGATAATGCCTGATTACGAACAACATTTGGTAGAGAACTTTCACCTACTATATTGTTTGACTACCTAAATAATTAAACTAACATACAATTAGTTGGGAGCAGACATTAGATAGATAACGAGCTATGGAGAGGTCTATGCTTGGAGTTTCCCTGCGACATCAAATCAGAAATGAGGAGATCCGTAGAAGAACCCGACAAGCTGAAATAGCAGCAGGCAGTGCACACAGCAAGGAGGACTGATGACAGATGGGATTGAAAAGTCCATGCTCTCGAGTGGAGACACGTACCGGCAAGCGCAGGACGTCCACTCACAAAGTGGATAGATTACCTTATTAAGATCGCAGGATCGCGCTGGATGGAAGCCGCTACCAACCGGTCTTATTGGAGATCTTTAGGGGAGGCCTATGTACAGCACTGAACGTCCTATGTCTGAAACGATGACAAAACATTATATAAAAATAAGTTTTACAGCTTCTGTTTAAAGTTTAGATTGTACTGTTAATTACTGAATATGCTGACCATGAAAATATTTCAAATCTATTCCATTTGTTTCAAGTTATTGCAGATCGCGGCCCATAACTTGTTCCCACATCTAGCCGTATCTCCATAAAACAGACAAATATATTCCGAATGCAATTTAATATTTCCACGCAATATTTTTCTATCTCGCCCATTATCTCGGCAAGTTCACATAACAAGCCCAACTTTTCAACTTCAAGTTAAGAACGTTGTAAATTGTACACATTTATTGAACCTAAGCGCGCCCTGGGTGGCGGATTGTACCACCGCTTACATGTCTACCAATAAATATCTTACACGACCTTATTATAGAGATATTTAAGGTGGATTTCAGCTTGTCTTGTTTTGGATTTGATTGCGAATACGCGTGGCGTATGGAAGTGAGTTTCAGAAAGCATTATGGCTATTGTAAATCTATCGGGCGCTAATGACACAGGTCACAGATTAGGTTAGTGTGTATTTTTAACGCCTCGGTTACTGGCCTGTGCTAAATGTGGACTACCTCTAATAAGTGTAGGCCTCACTCCATACGTTCATCATATGTACTTTAGGACGTTGGCTGATGTAAGCCTTTCTAAGAGATTTCCAACAGGGCCGTTTGTATTATCTTGTATCTAGCGCAACGAATAATACCGTCTGTCCATCTTGTGGCTGAAAATTCTATGATTTGGTTAGATATGTTAACAACACTGAAATTCATCGTCTTGGGGAAGAAATTGGAGGAATTAAAATAAATAATCAAAAATAATCATCATAGCATAGTCTATACTCCATGGATACACGTATACTATACCTTTTTTTGCGAGGGGGAAAGCTTCTAAAGATTTGCTGATGCTGATGAACGCTTTGGGGTGCAGTCGGGTTATGTAGGATTGTACCCACTTAAACCTCGGTGGCCAGCCTTTGTGCCTTCTTGGGAGCTCCGGGATCTCCAAAAAGAACGCACCGGTGCTCCCAGCAATTTGTGTAACCACTCGCCTGGTACTAGGACCAGGCTAGTGCGGTCCTCTACGACAACGTTGCTACACACGCTATCGTCCTCCTCGGGCTCGTTTGATTGGATGGCCAGAGCCTCAACCCTGACCACCCACGAGCCCAGGGGTTCCTTTTTAGTAGGCTCTTACTACAGGCAGGGGATACTGATACCGTATTCTAGTGCCCCGGCATCAGGGCAAACACGTATACTATACCTAGAATAATCAATAATTCGATTGTACGCGACTTGCATACAACGTAACTTTCGGCCTTTCTCAAGTACGTTTCGGTTTAACGGCCATTCTGCAAGTACCTTGCAAATGGACTGATGAATCTGATGATGTGGTTTTTAATTGTAAGTAAAAAGGGAGTTCTCATAGGCCGTACAGCGGGCGAGTATAGCGAGCATTGTATGGTGTAGAGAATTTTTAGCTGCCTGAAGGTCGGGCCTCACAATTTAACGTGTCATTCGAGCCACGGTAGCCCTCGGTTGTAGGTACTTCAGTGATAGCAAATTTACAGTTACAACCCGACATTTACAGTCAGGCTTTGATTCTGCTCCTACTGCTGCTTGAAATATTGCCCTAGGCATCAATATGGAATAGAAGAAATGCCAAGAATATCGAAGCAAGTGATCTATTACCGAACGTGCAGCTGAGCGGTATGAACAGTGACAAAGCAGTGACAGAGTTCCCTATTACTTATTTGCGCTACCTACTTTCCTGACCACCTTCCCTATACCAACTACCTCCCTTACAGCTGTTTAATAGAGCTGAATGTCAACGTAGCATAAGACTATTTCGAAATACAAATTCGAATAAAAGCCAGACAAAATATTGTCACTGACCCAAACACGGGCAGCACTTTTACAACATCAATTTTTATACACTTGATGTAAAATTGATTTTCTATGTTCGTAAGATTAGAATAGTTTACGAGGGACGTGGGCGGCATTGTGCTAGAGGTCAGATGTGGCGGTGAATTGATATGAGAATGTGGTGCTAAGCTCTAGAGCCTTTATTATGGTAAAGAGGTGAACGGTAGTATCGGGGACATGTCGAGCGCTTGTGAAAAAAGTTACGCAATGGTGCTGTTGTTATGACCTACCAATTTGTACTGGGCTTCTGAAATACGACGTGTATAATGTGACACGTGGATCTTCTTTTTTTTTACTATGGCTTTTTGACTTAAACAAAACACAATATAAGTAGGTATATACCTAAGTACAGAAATCAAGTAGACCAACAGTGTAAAGATAATTTAAAAGATCAAGCCTACTGCCCGTTGGTTGAACTGAATTAATAGTCTAAATAAATGCAGACAATAGATTTTGTTGAAATAGATACTGCTAAAAACCATTATGTTGTTTTTAAACTTTCTCGATTTGAACACATTATTATTATGTACCTACTACGGGACTAATCGTGCACTCAATCATCGGTCGTGGTCACGGGTAGACACCCGTACGGGTCTGTACGGTAATTTGAGTGCGCGATTAGTCCCGTAGTACATAATAATAATAATAAAAACCATTTTGATCACATATTTTTTTTTGGGAAAAAATTGTACCAAAACTATGCCGACACATATATAGGTATATGACGTTTAGTAGTTACAATGCCTCAGACAAAGGCATAAATGCACAGACAATTGGATATGAAGACACACAGAATAACAAAGCCTCACTAATATTATAAGTCGGAAAATTTGTTGGTTGGTTTGTTATTTGTTACTCCTGCATGCAGCAAAAAAGCAACAGCACGACTTGATTTTTGGCACGGATATAGTACAAAAAATGTAAAGTGCTAGTTTTTGCTACTGAACATTTTTAATGGAAAGGATGTCCTGAAAAATCCCTATGTTATATTCAACGTAATGAAAATTTAAGATTTTAGCAAATTCGACCTTGTTTGATTGACAGGAACTACCTTATAGGATAGCGCAAAAGATTCAATATCACGCGGGCAATGCCGCGGTCACAACGCGGGCATGGGCAAAAAAAATACGTTTTTCGAGGAATAAAAAGCCAGCATCAGAGGTTTTACGTAAACTTACGACAGTCTAACTTAGATACTATTAAATTTCTAATCCAGCAATCCTGGTTACCCGAGACACGCACCTCTGACTTTCCGAGCTAATGTGCGTATTGTTAATTGCCGTCAGTTTCTAATGGTGAAGGAAAACATCGTGATTCTCTAAGATATGTTTGGCCACTGGTGATAATTTCCAGAGTTCCTATACATAACTAGAAACAAAACTTCGGTGAACATACGTATTGAGGAAACTGCATACGTTTAGAACTTCAGAGATTTAACTTGCTATACGTATAGCGTACATAGTAATTATACGCAATCAAGACAAATCTCTGGAGTTCTAAACGTATGCAGTTTTCTCAATGCGTTTCCTTCACAAAGTTTTGTTTCTGTGTGAATGTGAATCCACACTACTACAGGACAGAAAGCTGGATTTAGACCATGTATCCTCGAGGGTATGCCTAAATTCAGCAAGGAACTAAACACAAAGGACTAAAATGGTATGGTACGCGTGTATTGTTAATTATGGCTAGTTCCGAGCTATTATCAGATTAAAGAAAATCATTGATAATTTTTAAGACTTGTAAGACTGGTCTGAAGAATTTCTGTAATTTATATAAATACCTGGAAAGCGATCTTCAACCTTTTTAGTAAATCTGTTTAACATAAACACTACTGTTAACTCCAAATCCCCCCGATCCCCATTCATCCAGCAACTCTCATTGAATCTGCCCAACACCCGAAACTTACATCAAAAAACTCAATTTTAATGTAAAATACGACCATAATACCCCGATCCTATTCGTACCGGCTGTAACACTAGCAACTTTACATAAATTACATTTCAAAACGCGCTGCGTGTGCGCACTTGGTGTCATTTACACTAACGCTACTGAATCTTTACCAACTCTCACAAAATAACAAACTAAACCCTATAACTAATAGTCAAAAAGACGGACAGGACTGTAGTAGAAATTTTGGTAATTTATGGTAACAATATTGGGTATAATATGTAAGATAATACCGATTAAGGAGATAAACTCAATACAATCAATTCAGTGATATTTATCGGTAATGTGGTGGCAGTTACTATGGCTGAGAACTAACTTGTATTAAACAGGCAATGTTGTCGGCGTTTATATGGTGCTTATTACGGGTACTATTTAAATTATGTGTTTCAAGGCTTTTGTGGAACTGAGCGGAGGATTTTGTGTACATTAATTAATGTAATTAATTCCATAGACGGAGATTACTTAAAGGAGATATTGCAAAAATATATATAAATTGGGCCACCAAAGGGTACAGTATTTCATAATTTGCTTCGTTTCTTTCGGATAATTATTTTCCCGTTATTTTTTAAAATAACAGTGTCCATTAAAAGTAATTTCATGTATTCGGATTGAAAATTACATTGACATTGTTTAAAAATAAGGCAGCCATACTCTTCTTCTTTTATATTTTGGTGTCGCATGGTTTATGCATTTGCTAGTGTTACCTATAAGTATTGAACCTTTTTTTTGTATTTAATCAAAATAGTTACAGTCTAAGTCACGTCATAGTCCGAAAAAGTCGCGGTCAAGTTAGACCTCAGTAAAGCATCGGCAAACTAATAAATTATCCCTGATAGAAACATATTTCACAAAATAATAAAATGCGGCGACATGATTTTTCCCCGTTCCCGCCAAAAACCACCCGGCCATACTCGACTTGAAACATTAATAAAATGTCACAAATAACAAAAATAGGCTAAGACCTGTTTAAAACCGATTTCTATATTATCCTGGATTCTTATAACAACGAAAAGAACACGTTTCATTGCAATTCGTTGGATGATTTTTTATTGTTAACTATTACAAGATTTAAACACCTCGTAGTCAAAATATTTTATTCAGCATTCTCCGATCTTAGAAATAGGTATATAGTTACAAACATTTTTTATTCTTCGCTCCATTTTCACATCATTGATCCTCCTTAGTTTCTTTCCCGCCAAAAAGTAAGTATTCATCCTTCATTCTCCTTTTTTTTTTAAAAATATGTAGATCCCGAGAACTTGTCCCATGAGTTTGATTACTAAAGAGGTTTCTATGTGCTACGTGATCTTCATACACCATTATAAGAATACAGCAATGTGAATGCGGGGCAAGTTACTTCGAAATAATTCACAGCTGTTTAGATCCATTTATACAGAAATATGATATAATATAATACTTTTAAGAGAATATAAACAACATTACACTTATCACACTATTAATGATGGTTTTACAAAATTAATATAACGACAAAATGTTCTTGATTATTTACGATAAACAGGAAAATAAAAACAAACCTATTACACGTTTGCCTTCGACTTTCTCGGTGACCCGCGACTTCACCAAGTAACAACTTAATCCTCCTCAGAGCCAGCGCAGTGGATATGACTCGTAGGCCTAGCCTATGTTCAGCAGTATACTTTAAAAATTACAGAAACATGAAACGTAGATACATACATATACCGTGTGTCTCTCAGAGATCTAATAATACTGAAACCACTTATATGTAGTAACTACGATATTATGAACAACTGAAGATTGCTGTTGGTCCCATAATAAAAAAATCAACGAAATATATGAAACAAAAGAAACGTATAAAGTCTTGATCGAAGTATAAAGTACCTATAAACGTATCAATTTGATGTATCATTAACGTCTGAGAAGTTTTGCTAACAAAACTAAACTCCTCAGTGCATTTTTTACACGTAGGCTATTAATTTTATGTAGGTTATTTAAAAAAGGTTATATGTGACCAAAATGGCAGTAATTCAATAACTGAGCAAAAATCAAATTGGAAAATGTGAAATTACTCATAAATTAAGCATTTAATGCGGTTGTTTTACTCTGCGCATTTATTTATCATAGTTTATCGGATTTTTTGAGATACTGTACCTAGTCTTAGCCCTTTTTGCAATATCACCTTTGTTTCAAAATAGGCTTACTACGATATTATAGCTAATAATTAAGATACAAATTTTAATTTCTTGTTGTGTATAACTGAATGATATAACATGAACTCACACTGGCTTATAAAATTAAACAGTGCAATGATTTTGAGAGATTGTTAGGTAAAAGCGTAGATATGTTCACATAAAATTATCTTGTAATTTTAATTTTATTTTCATTGCATGAATTGTGGATAAAATCAATAACTAAATGAACTTGAATAGTTAATAATTTGATTGAAATATATTATGATAAATAAACCGTTATGTGATAAAAATAAAGCTTGGTTTAAACTATTTAAGGTCTATAATAATTGTATCATATTAGTTATAACTTCAGGCAATATCTAATCAAATACGTTGAGCTACGTGAGAAAGCATTTCCATAATATATTAATATATTTATAGCCATTATAAATCTCGATACATAGTGATGCATCTTAGATGACACTCTAAACGCAGCCCGTGGCAATTCGATACTTTATTTAGATTCCCATAGTTTCCCTGTAAAATATAGGGTCTGTTAAATTTTGATATTTGCATACGATCAACAATTAGTGGACCTCCCGTCGAGCTATGGTTCGGATATGTGTGTATGTCATCGACATACGAGTATACTCGTACATCTGGACACGGCGACGGATCTGGACGAGGTAGGCGATTATTTGCATAGTATGCTGATGATTTGTCTTCGATACGTGTAGGCGGCTTGACTCAACGTTTCTAATCCGTGCTTGTAGAATGGAACAAAATGCCGGCTTTTTTTGTTTCCTTGGAGATATAATCTGAAGCTATTCAAAGTCAGAGTAAATAGATATCTTTTAAGTCTGCCTGCTTCAAGCGAATTGGCGATCAAGCGTATCCGCAAAAAAAAACTTATTATGTGCTTGTATAACTATTTTCTGGAATTTCTATCGTGTTCCATACCCTCCAATGCGGAAACATTACGAACAGTAAGTCATTTTAAAGCGATATTTGCTTATCATTTTCAATATTTTTTCACGATATGTGCCGATCTGTGTCTGTATGTATTCATTTTATCATGCAAGCATTGCAATAAATGTATGTAAACAATAGGAATGCAAAATCCCAGCTTATATTGTTTTATGTTGTATTCTACTACAACTTCTATGTTATTTATTTTCTTTTTTCTCTTTTATTCACTGCTTTTAATTGTTGCTATAATTTATTTTATAAGTAGGTTAGCTAGAATCTAGTAACTATTATGATGAGAAGGGCACTTTTACCAATGCACCTCTACAGGGATATGTCAATGGCACGTATACGTATATTTATGGAGGTTTGTATACATGTGGATAGTTTGGTCGCGTGTTCGTCTGCTCGTAGCTCTAATGAGTCTTAGATATACGGTGTCATATTTTAGAGATTCACGTATAAGTACTTAGGGTTGTCAGCAGTCTAGACACGTCCGGACTCTGCCCGTTTTCTCTCCATACTTAATTCAGAAAAAAATTATTCATATTCTCAAAGATGTGTCCAGCATGTAGTGCAAAGCCTATCTATAATATAAATGAGAATCTAATGAGAAGAGGCTGATATTTATAGCAAGAACTGACGAAATACGAGTTATAAAACTGTTTGTTTAGGGGGTAGCTCCCATACATGTAAAGTAGGGATGAAACTTTTATTTCATACCCCACCCCTTCGTGTAGGGTATCGTTGAATAGGGTTTCTAAAATGAATGTAAGGTTTTTTGAAGCATTTTTTGTCACATGTACCATTTGCGAGATATAGGTCGCCAAAGTTGAAAAAAAATGTTCCCCTCTCCCCTTAATTTCTAAAGTGTATACGAGATAGAATAGATTCAAACTTTCTGAGCTCATAGACCATATTTAAAACTTTATCTTTAAATAGTTTTGAACACTGTGAAATATAAACTTTATCTCAAAATGTTATTGTTTTGAACACTGTGAAATAATAACTTTTTGAGTTAAAAAGAAAAATTGAAATTCTTAAGCTTGCACATAGCTCAGAGGTCATAGACCTCACAAATTGATTTTTTTGCCATTTATGTTTTTCTAGCACTCAACCATCTTTTGATATTATAAATTCAGTTATTATCATCATCGCAATCATCGTCACCATCTACGGAAGCCTATCATACGTGTGTCTCGACGCGCACTTTACAAATTATTTTAAATAGCAGCCAGCTTAGGTTTGGGGCTTACATAGAACACGAGCACGATTACAACAGTTCAATACAAATATATTAAATACTCACACTTGACTTACTTTTGTGCACTTCAGAAATACGCAGTCTCTTAAAACTTTTAACTTGATTGATATATGTATTGATTTTAAAAAAATCCCTGAGGATTCACAATGGATTTTTTTTTATCAATGACTTACTACTACTAAGCGGTAACCCTAAATTGACATCAACTTCCTAACGAGCGTTAAGATATGCTTTAGATGATTAACGCAAGAGATATTAATACGATTTACTAAATATAGCGGCCAATCGATATTATTTACATTCCGAATGTGCTTTTTATATGGTTTTATGGATGAGAGTAAGATATAGGCATTTTTCTGTTCGGTTGATTTCTTATTAGAACGATACTGTTTGTTTGCCATCAATTTAGAGTATGGTTAGTGCAACACAAGTCGGCGGATGAGACATTAGCCGCAAATGACACTTCGCCGTGATTCGCTAATTATTGCGCCTGTGTGCACAATGCCGACGCTGCGTGGCGTAGGGTTGAGCACGGGCGGAGGGAGCGCGCGGGAGGCATTAGGTTGGCGGGCGGGTGTGCCCCCGGCGTCTCGTCTCTCTGGCTCCCGCGCATACCTATGTTTTGCCTTTTGCGCATCGTTCTGCGCATAACTTCTCATCCGCCGACTTGTGTGGCGCGTGGTATACAACGACATTTCGTGGAAAGCTCATTGCAACATAAACTAATGTTACAAGCAAGCTAATCTAATATCATTCATCTTTGTAATTATTTTTTATATTTATTGTACAATTAACATTACTGTAATTTTAAGGAAGGATATCCATCAATATACCGGTGTTTTCACACTTACTTTGGTTGCGATGGCGACAAAATCATGTATTGTATAAAAAACTACAAAATTATACAGGTCGGAAGGTATAAAAAAGCTGAATTATTTTTCACAACTTTGAAGTTTCCCAATGTAAAAGATGTTCACAATGATGACTATTCTATGCAGTTTTCAAATTAACCTGGTACAAAGCAAAGCAACTGCAGCTGCAACTTTAAACTTTATGAACCCAAACCATTAAATATTATATAACATCGAAATCGGTATGTGAATGAGTTTACAGCGGGATACAGGTGTAATCCGCGGTAATGACGCTGATTGCCGCGCTCGCCTTGACCCGGCGCCATTCCATCTCACACAGAGGTTTCTTACCACAGGATTTTATTATAAATCTAACCTATTATATTTATTCAAATATGCTGGTCTAGAATGAGCGTTTGATTTTGTCCCGTTGACGGTCAAAACAGCTGGAACATGGTGCTCCGAAACTTGGAGGTTCGTGCGGGAACTGGGACGGCAGTTCAGAGATCAAGATTTTCACTCTGGCTCATATCTGGTCCATCATATTCCATCCTGGGTATCCAGTACGGTAACGCCGCTAGCCTATTACTTTCGGATGGAGCATAGGTCATAATAGCTATCGTTTCTTTTCTCAATATTACTAGAGCTACTCGTACTTTTACAATCTCAACTTTTTTCAGTAAGGTAGAGAAGTGTCTAATTATCCGTTATCGCGAAATCCGTAGGATTTTTGGGGAAAACTGGATAATCAAGTGGTGACTGCCTCGGTGGCTCGGTGATTAGTGACCCTAACTTTTGGATCAAGGAGGCGTGGGTTCGATCCTCACCCAGGGCAAGTATTTAGTGATGAACATATTATGTGTTTGCTCTGTGTCTGGGTGTTATTTAGTTACTATCTATATAAGTATGTATTTAAAAATATATATATAGTATATCAGTCTCTGGCAGCCATCATTTCACAAACTTTGCTTAGTTTGGGGTCAGAGACCGTGTGTAAGATGTCCTCAAATTTTTATTTATAATTATCCTACAACATAACTTTATTCTGAAATTAACATATACCCGATATCGAAACTATTACACAAATCTTATTAGAAAACTAAGACGTAATTTTAACAAAGAACAATTAGACAAATCGAAAGGCAATCCTAAAGAAACATGGAACACCATTAAAAATATAGTTTGTCTAAACACTAACGTCTCCGGTTCTGCAGATCTCCTGAGCCTAACATATGATCCTGTATCATCGGTAGATCAGGTGAATAATTTCTTTGTAAATGTAGGCAAAACTTTAGCAGATAAAATTGACAGCTCTAGCCAATCTTCCTCATGCAACTCTTCAATTGTTTATTCCTCCCAGAGCGTTCAAAACTCCATGGTCCTATTACCGACTGACTTCAAAGAGATTGATTCACTTATTATCGGACTACGCAATGACTGCGCTACAGGGTGGGACGACATACCTTCCAAAGTTATAAAATTCGCACGCTTCAGTTTAGTACCACCAATAACGCATGTGTTCAATTTGTGTCTCTCTTCAGGTGTTTTCCCAAAAGCATTCAAAAGAGCACTAGTACACACCATCTTTAAAAATGGGGACAGGAACAGTGTCAACAACTACAGGCCTATTTCAGTTCTCTCTACTCTCTCCAAACTTCTTGAGAAAGTTATGAACGTAAGATTAACCAGCTATCTTGACAAGTATGACATCCTCGCTAACAACCAATATGGTTTCAGAAAAGGAAAATCAACGGAAGACGCTGTTTTGGATTTAACTAATAATATATTACGACATATAGAACAGAAAAATAAAGTTCTGTGCATCTTTCTGGATCTTTCTAAGGCCTTTGACACTGTTTCTGTTCCTATCTTACTCAAAACAATGAACAGCTCGGGAATTCGTGGCGTGGCTCACGAACTCCATAAAGATTATCTTACTGATAGGAAACAATGTGTTAAAATAGAAAAATATATCAGCTCAGATAAAGATGTAACACACGGTGTTCCACAAGGAAGTGTAGTCGGGCCTACTCTATTCATTGAGTACATAAACGAATTGTGTAAACTTTCTATACCGAATTGCAAGATCTTCACTTACGCTGATGATACAGCTCTGCTTATACATGGTGATAGCTGGGACTCAACTCGCGAACTTGCTGAAAATGCTCTTAGGACTGTCATGAATTGGCTAACCAAAAATGTTCTTACTCTTAACGTTGATAAAACCAAGTTTATAACTTTTTCCGCAAATACCAATTCCCAACCCGCAGAATCTTTCGAAATTAGAGCCCATATTTGTGACATTATTTCAAAATCCCCATGTTCGTGTCTCAAAATAGCTCGATGCACACAGCTCAAATATTTAGGAGTTACGATTGACAGAACTCTTAACTGGAACGAGCATCTAAAAGTACTGGTACCTCGAGTTAGAAAATTATTATTTGTCTTTAAAAAACTACGATCAGTTGCACCGGCTGAAGTGCTTCGACAAGTTTATTGTGCGCTGGGACAATCTATCATATCATATTGCATTCCTGTGTGGGGCGGTACATACGCTACTAACTTAAAACGCTTGGAGGTGGCACAGAGGGCGGTTCTGAAGGTAATGAGCGGCAGGCCATTCAGATATCCGACAGTCCAGCTGTATAAAGAATGTTCCGTACTCTCAGTACGCCAACTTTTTGTCCTACAAGTGATTCTACGCAAACACAAATCTTTGTCATCGACTATCGACCTAACACTACACGAAAATAAACGTAGGAAAGATCGTGTCTGCGTAATTGAAAGGCACAGAACTGCTTTAGCATGCCGTCATTTTGAAGCTATAAGCACTCGCTTATACAACGCTGTTAGCGTATATTTATGTCTATACCCGCTCTGTTATAGAGAATGTAAAAAAATCTTAACTTCTTGGCTGAAAAGTCTTACTTACGATGAAACTGAAAACCTATTTAAAATCTTGCAGTAATTTGACCTATTTTCATTATTATCGATACTTAAAATAAGGTTTTATTATACCGAACTCTAAGCTTACCTCTGTATCTATTCATTAGTGTGTGGAAAACACTAAACAAAATAATTATCTATATTGTTTATGTTACAGTTCAATAAATTATATACCTTATGCATTATGTTATATCTTAAAATAATATACTTAATGTCAAATCTGTACTACATATTTCTTATTCAATTTCTTCTTATTTTCTAATTCTAATGTTCAAAATAAAAGCAAAAACCTAAATAAATATGTACACAACAAAATACTGTTCCTTGAGTAGGAACTAGTTTCCAAAACACGGGTTCCCTACACCCAGTTTGGCAGCTAGAGCCTCCGAAAACTTGATGTGCTTTCGTAAATAAATACTTTTTGAATTTTTTTTTTGAATTTTGAACATGTCCATTCTCCATTTTACGTTATTTTTTTTATTGGAAGGCAAATAGAAACAGATAAATATTATAAAACAATAACCTACAGTCCATCCATCCATCCATCAGCCATAAGAAGTCCACTGCTGGACATAGGCCTCCCCTATGGATCTCCAATAAGACCGGTTGGAAGCGGCTTGCATCCAGCGCGATCCTGCGGCCTTAATGAGGTCATCCGTCCACCTTGTGGGTGGACGTCCTACGCTGCGCTTGCCGGTACGTGGTCTCCACTCGAGAACTTTCCGACCCCATCGGTCATCAGTCCTCCGCGCTATGTGCCCTGCCCACTGCCATTTCAACTTGCCAATCCGTTGGGCTATGTCGGTAACTTTGGTTCTTCTACGGATGTCCTCATTTCTGATTCGATCTCGCAGAGAGACTCCGAGCATAGCCCTCTCCATAGCTCGTTGGGCTACTTGGAGCTTACTAATAAGGCCCATAGTGAGAGACCACGTTTCTGTGCCATAAGTCATCACTGGCAACACACACTGGTCGAAAACTTTCGACTTGAGGCACTGAGGTATGTCGGACGAGAAGACGCTACGCAATTTTCCGAACGCTGCCCAGCCGAGTTGGATTCGGCGATTGGCCTCTTTCTTGAAGTCGGACCTACCTAACTGTACTACTTGTCCTAGGTAGGTAGACGTACGAGTCAACGACTTCAAGAAACGAGTTCCCAACAGAGATCGGGGTGGGTACAACATGGGAATTACACATGATTTTCGTCTTGTCCATGTTCATCTTAAGACCCACCTGTTGGGAAACCCGATTGAGGCCTTCGAGCATCGTGCTGAGCTCTTCCATCGATTTTGCCATGACTACTATATCGTCGGCAAACCGAAGGTGAGTGAGGTATTCGCCATTGACATTGATGCCGAATCCTTTCCATTCCAGGAGCTTGAAGGCGTTCTCCAAAGTAGCCGTAAACAGTTTCGGAGAAATGACGTCTCCCTGTCTTACGCCTCTTTTTAAAGGGATCGCCTTGGAGCTCTCTTCCTGTACTCGGACCGACATAGTGGCGTTATTATACAAGCACTTCAACACTTCGATGTACCGATAGTCAATACGGCATCGTTGGAGAGACTCGAGCACAGCCCAAGTCTCGACCGAATCAAAGGCTTTCTCATAGTCCACAAACGCTAAGCAAAGTGGCAAGTTATACTCTTCGGTCTTCTGTATAACCTGCCGCAGCGTATGAATGTGGTCCATGGTGCTAAAGCCCTTTCGGAAACCGGCTTGTTCGGAAGGCTGGAAGTCATCAAGCCTGCGCTCGAGACGGTTCGTAATGACCCTTGAAAACAGCTTATAAACATGGCTCAGAAGCGAGATGGGTCTGTAGTTCTTCAATAAGGTGTTGTCACCTTTCTTAAAAACAACACCACCACGCTTCTGTTCCATGCTTCTGGCGTGATGCCCTCGAGGACGACGGTGTTGAAAAGCTTCTGGAGGACTTTTAGTACCGGTGTTCCACCCGCTCTCAGAAGCTCTGATGTGATACCGTCATCACCCGGCGCCTTGTTGTTCTTAAGCTGATTCAGGGCCATTCTAATCTCGTACAGGCTGATGTCCGATGATTACCTACAGTGTTTCAATATAATTATTTAACATTGAAAATACCTAATATTGGATCAAAGAAAAATAAGCTACATAATTATATGTCAGGTAACACGTCACTAACATAATTTGTTGATAGTATTATAAACAAAATTAATCAAACCGTAACTTTGAGGCAAAGTGCTACGCTTTACTTGAACACTCCTTTAAAAGACTTCAACGCACTCCCTGCCTACGAAATTTACCGATTATAAGATTTATATTCAGTAAATATAACACCGAGATTTGTAGCATCCATGGTATGGTTTAACTAGGTATTTCTTAACGATCATTGAAAATACCTCTAAGCCACTTTCGGCATGGTCAGTCTTCGGGTGAGTGATCGCGGGTGGCATTTACAACTGAGCGTTAGTGTTGCAGATGGCATGCTGAATTAAAAGGTGGTTTTAGCAACCCAGCCAGAGGACTTCAGGTGGAATAAAACTTTGATACCTAGGCGAGCTACCCAGTCCATACGAACCTACTCGTACTTGCTTATATATTGAGATTTTCACTTTTATGTGCACTAAAAGACGCAAATAGACAAATAAGAATATTATATTATTATACAGGTTTATTTCTAATCAATTGCCATCTTTTTAGGGGTTTCTTCTGTACGTCAAAACTTTTGTTCTGCTACTTTTGTCAGAACTCAAAAAAAAACCAGCTGTCCAATACATTTTGTCGCGGGTGAACGATATTTTTCTATGGAACAATATTTTTTTTATATTTGACTAAAGTCGCACAACAAAAGTTGTTTGTTTTGATGTATAGAGTAAGCCCTTAAAAGGATGCTAATTGATTAGAAATAACCCTGTATAATTTCACCAATTTTTTCTACTCCAAAACCAACTAAAATTCAAATTAACAACGCCATACTTATTAATAAAAAATACCTGTTAATTAGGAATCATCTCTAATATCTGAGTTCAAAGCCTCCAATATGTAAATGTAAGAATATTTATCATTCCTACCTATAAAATGTTGAATGAAACTGTTGAATGGACTATACCAACCGCTAACACTTGGCCCCAGTCCTAAATTATATTAAGCCAGATAGATTGACAGTTTTATACCTTTTCGATATGAGGCACGCCTATATAAATTATTATTTTGGACTAGGCTTGTGACCCGACCTCGCCCGGTTGGCCAATTATTGCCTCCGCCTACATACTCATTATCATATGCATATCTTTATAATATTCAAGTTTGTGTTCAAAATTGTAACTTGTTTGAGTTATTGACGATATACAGGGTTATCTGTTTACGAATGAAAGGGGGTAATTAAGACCATAAATGAAAATAACTTTTACTATGAAGCCATCTGAAATTTCGAGAAAAAAAATCTGCTGTTCCCTATAAAAATGCTCGGAATCGACAATATGTTTAAAACCGCTGTTTTTTTTTCGAATTTCGAATTGACCCGTATTAAAAGTTGTTCGTTATGATGGTCCCTTTTGTCTTAGTACAACTGTACTGTACTGTATCAGCCTTTTTAATAATCCACTGCAGGACGTAGGCCACGCTGGCCCAGTGCGGGTTGGTGGATCTTAGTACAACATTTCTGGATAAACCTGTATTCGGCGTGGTAGTGCCCTGTAAGCGGGGTTTTTTTTTTTTTTTAATTCTATATAGGTTTGCGTTTGACTACATACTGCCTGATGTTGAGCAGATATGCGGTCTATGTATGGGTGTGAGTTTGATTCCCGACTAGGTTATTTTTTTTAATGTCAGATTAAATAAGTTATTGGACCTAGATTTTAGCGCCCTTAAATGCAATCCTCGGATAAAAAAAGTACAAAATGAATCACATCACATAAATTCTACTTTCTCCAGCTCATCAAATGATTTTGTACTGCATAGTCCATGAATAGTTTACTAAGCACCCTACGAGTATTAAATTTCCTAATATATTAGTAAGTAAGTATTAAAAGAGTTCCTAAGGGATTCTTAATGGAGTTATGACCACAAAATTAAATCAAAATGATTTTTTTAACTTCATTGGCGAAACGTATGTGGACATATAATCCTACTACTTAAATTGTACAGTATTCATTGTAAGCTTCATTAAAATTTCCAAACAAAACACCTTTTACTAGGTAGGTGTAATAAACTTTTTTTAAATTAATAAGTTTTGGGAATTTGGGATTGTAAGAAATGACATAATGTGTAAATGCCAAAATGTATAAAAAATACTCACAAATACATCCATATCCTAAAAATGTCGACTACAATTTCAACTAAGATTTAGTGGGGTCAGACACTTTTACTTTGCCGATAATTTGCATTAACAATATTGATGATGTTATCGATATCCGATTGACAGATAAAAATCGATACAACTCGATTCTGGCACGTGCTCGTTTGAACTTTAGGAATGTTAATTGCAATCGACTTTGAATTTTATTAATAACGTATAATGCCAGGAATAAGGAAGTCCAATGTAAAAAATTAATTGCACAATTTTCGTTTAAAGAAATCATCTTTTAGCTAATAAAGGTACCTATAATTTCACTTATTAAAGCGAATAAAGTGATGTCATTAGACTGTAGATTGCTTGATTTTCAGCTGCTATTTATTAATTTTACCGTGGTTCAGATGACACGTCAAATTGTATGTCCCGGTTGTTAAACCGTTTCACCGTTAGCCATGTCAGAGGCCTTCAGGCGATCTAAAAACTCTGACACCAGGCTATAAAGCATGCGACTACGAAAAGCGACGAAAAGAACTCATTTCGACGTGTGAAAAATGACAGCTTTATACTTTGCCATAACGCTGTCTCGTTCTGATACTACGAACGAAATAATTCGTGCCGCGCATACTAGCCCGGCACGGCTAGCCACCCGGCCTATACGAACTTACTTACTTTTAGCTGCTATTTAAAAATATATGTACGTGTCAAGCATTCATGCTCGCCATCGAAGGCTCCTTCTTGCGGCGGCATCATGTGTCGGGTCGTTCTCCTCCCTCTAATATGGTTGAGGAGAATGATGGCTGGCTCATGTGTCACACTCGTGATCGGGTGCTGCTTGCGGGTCGCCGGTCGGGTGCTGCTCGTGGCATTCACGCAGTGCATTGACTAACTTAGGCTATTTCAAGTACCTACTAACTCTCTTTGTATAGTATAATCAAATAATTGTAAATGTTAGTTAACAAAGGGCACAGACCCTGGAGTCTTGGTTAATACATTTTAATTAAAAAAAATATATATATACGTGTTTACCTATAGATTATTTTAGTCATTGCACTTAAGCTACCCCCACATTACTTTAAAAAGTTAGCAAGTTTAGGTGACATTAGGCCTAATTTTAGAGGCGCCATCGTAATTATAATAGCATTTTAGAGTTGCCCTGTTTCTTTTTCACTATAATGTTGATAGAGAGAACACTATTTTACTTTGCTATTAAATTTACGATGGTGCCTTTCAAATGGGGCCTAGCGTCCACGACTAATAGCGCGCAAAACTGATGTCCGATGGGGCTGCAAAGTTCTTAGATAGAGACCCCGTACCGGCAAGCATAGTTTAGGACGTCCACCGACTACTAAAATCTATAGAGGATGCTTATATCCAGCAATGAATGTCCTACTGCTGATAATATGATGATGTTTTTGCACTGCTTTAAACACTTATAGCTATATGCACTTTTTATGTGTAATAAATAACTATCTATTGTTTGAATAATTGATTTAACCAATTCAGACCTTCACTGCTGAAGTACTTAATACTCACATAAATCGCACTCCTTACTTTTCTCCAACACAATTTCAAAAATGATGAATGAAATCAATAAATCAAACGGTTTGAATCTTTATTACCTTGCAATAAGAGCTATCAAAGTGAAACTACATTGTTGTAAATGCTTGGAGTAGATCCACGAGGTTTGATTTATTTGTAGTAAAGAAACTCTGTATTAATTCATTTGTAATTTGTCATCTGAAGCGGGAAAGCACTTCGTTGTCGGCAAACGACGATAAATAACTGAATAACCGTCGCTAGTATCGCATCGTTTTTTTGTTGTAACATTATTATAAAAAAAATAGCCACTTGCGAGTCGGAGTCGCGCACGAAGAGTTCCGTACCGTATATTATCTCTAACTACTCTAAATATTTTTTATTCATATTTATTTTTAAAGTAAATATACAACTAAATATCCTGAGAATATTTCAAGCGAGCGTTACCATTATTAATATCGAGCGAAAAACGGCAAAAAGTTCAGGTTTGTTGTATGGGAGTCCCTCTTAACTATTTATTTTATTATGTTTCTATTATTTGTTGTTATAGGGGCAACAGAAATACATCATCTGTGAAAATTTCAACTGCTGTGACAGTGCATGAGATATAGCCTGGTGGCAGACAGGCAGACAGACGGACGGACAGCGAAGTCTTAGAAATAGGGTCATTTTTATACCCTTTGGGTATGGAACCCTAAAAATTGTTATCGTACTGTCATTTTATGTAGGCTTGGTATACTTTTACTGATTTTGTTTGTCTTTTACAAGTGAATTAAAATTGACAAGGAAAGAAAAATATAAAAGACGTACCACACCACAAGATGCTTTGTTTTTATTAATAGGCGAAAAGGGCTACAATTATTGTATCTAATTCAATATCATTAATGTAGTTTATTTAATAATAAATGAATCTGTGACGAAAATAAATACTCGTTGGCTTGTACCTCCGCTTTTTCGTTGGTTAAAAATATTCTACTTTTACTTTCTTAAAAATCTAATTGACAATAGATAGTAAAACAGCAAAGAGATATTGAAATAACAATTCTATTTTCAAAATATTCGAATGTAAATTAGCAACTGAGTCATGGAGCGTAATAAAACAATAACGAAGCATTCAGGTTTGTTCTATCTATTCTATTGGTGTTCGATTGTGAAGTGATCATTAAAAATTCACGACTCAAGAGTGCTACACTTACGGGAAAGTCTACGGATTAGTGATGCGAAACAATAGTATCGATTATCGACGTTTTAGCGTTAAAAAAATATAGTCTACTTCTGTCTCCTAGCGTCATGTAATTACGATACAAAATTAAGCTTGGTGTTAAATTTTTTATTTCGCATGATGCAAAACTACAAATTATTGTAACATTGGTAAGTATGTAGCTAAATACATATTTTCTAACATGTACTTTAGTTCTTAAAATATACATTTGTGGTATGCACAATAAAATTAAAAAATTAAACTGACATAACAGTCTCGCACAGCAGCCAGTGAAGAGTGTCAATTTCTGAAAACGCATTAAATTATACGTGTGAAAAAAATGCGATTCAGTAATTATACTATACTCGTACTAGCTGACTCGATGAATTTCGTTTCACGCAATATCTTTAGAAGTTACAACTCAGAAACCTTCTTTGGCTCATGCACAACAACTTTGCTTAAGATCATCACATGATCAATTACATAGTTTACGATTCTAAAAAGGACATACAGACAAACATTCATTTTTATATATATAGAAGATAGATAGGTACATTATACTCGTTTGTATGTTTTATGAATCTATCATCTGATAAAATTCTCACAATCCTTTGAATAAAAAAGTAAGTAAGTTCGTATAGGCCGGGTGGCTAGCCTTGGTGTCAGAGTTTATCCTCTGAATAAGTATTTCTAGAACACAGTTTTAGAACTAACAAACAAATCGATATCTATTGTGTCTCATCACTATTTCTCTGATAGACAGGAGTGTAGCGAGTTGGATCGCGCAGCACTGTTTCAGAGTCGAGTGCGAGTCGAGATCGAGTAATAACTGCGATTCCCAGGCGCGATGACTGGACGACTAGACTGTAGGGTGACTATGTCTATGATGAGACAACCTTACAACATGACTTCCTTAGAAAATGTTCCAATTACAATTATTTTTTGCAAAAAATGCATGACCGACTTCAACCGTGTGCAGAATTAGCGAATATTTCGCACAGATCGATGTAGCATTATTGATGATTTATCAAAAACGGCTCAGCAGATTTTAATAAAATTCTAATGGAACCAATTTTTAATTATATTCATTCCAATAAAAAAAAGGAATGTTAAAAATCGAACTACCATGTAATTATACTTGGTAGTTACATGGTAAGTATACACAAAGTTATGCGCGGTTATACATAAAATATATATACAGGGTTATTTCTAATCAATTCGCATCTCTTTAGGGGCTTATTCTGTACATAAAAAAAACTTTTGTTCTACGATTTTTATTAATTCTCAAAAAAAAGTTGTTGTACCATACAAAAATTACGTTCACCCTCGACAAAATGTATGGAACAGCTGATTTTTTTTTTTGAGTTTTGACAAAAGTCGCAGTACAAAAGTTGTTCGTTTTGATTTGTACAGAATAAGCCCCTTTTGATTAGAAATAACCCTGTATATACGCGTCAAATTGAGCACCTCCTCGGTTTCGTCGGTCAATAAAATGTGACAAAACACAGACTATTCTTTTATAATATTATACTTCGTCTTTTTGGTACCAAAATAATTGGTATGCTTCTACAAAGAACGAACCTGACATTATTATTTAACCGCCTCACTTGGATGTTTTGGGTTGAGGATATCGACTGTAGCACGGTGCGCATGACAGTTGCTTTTTTAAAATTTAATTAGAGTTAAATTTGCCGCGATTTACCTATTATGTTTTAGTATTTCAGCTGTACTACATTACGAATATATAAAATAATTCATAACTGTAGCAAATTGAAACCCTAATTCAATTTAAAAAACGCTACAGCATCGTGCTACAGCACAAATAGTATAGTTTCAAGGAGTTTTCAATTATTGGCTAGACAGATACTGGAAAAACGTGTTTAATAAAAACAAGGCGCGGCCACCGTCGAACAAATATCTATAGTCACAATCGTGCAAAAAAAGTGTCCGAGCCAAAACTCTGTCAAAGCTACGTATTGGGCAGGCTTTTTAGTTAGTCGTGAGGCGATTACAAGCCGACTACAACGCCGCGCGATGCCAAAGTGCCGGTTACAAGCACTAATAAGGTCGATTCGAGAAAGCGGTCATTGTGAATGATTTAATGTAAATATGTAAGTCGGTATGTATGACGGCGCTCGGACGTTTTTTTTTACTACTTTCACTAATGAACTGTGGCTCTGTAGATATTTGCTCGAAGGTGGCCACTGATGACCCGACCGAATAATCAAATCATTGTCACCCTAAGAACACGAGTGATGTACTCGAGATTATGCGGCATTGTTGTTTCTGTCCGGAGAGTCCTCGTGAGACGATTGTGTCGCCTCACTAGCCCGGACATCTCTACGCTTCAGGTCGAGGGACTCGAAAATAGAATCGAGTTATCGAAAACTAGAGAATTTTAATTCACAGCAGTACAAAGTCTGTGGAAAAAAACTTGCGCTTTGTATTTTATTACGAATGTAAAAAAATCTAATAATAATACATCCATCCATCCATCCATCCATCAGCCATAGGACGCCCACTGCTGGACATAGGCTTCCCTTATGGATCACCAATAAGACCGGTTCAATGTAATGAGGTCATCCGTCCACCTTGTGGGTGGACGTCCTACGCTGCGCTTACCACTACGAGGTCTCCACTCGAGAACTTTTTGACCTCATTGGTCATCAGTGCTTCGTGCCCTGTCTACTGCCATTTCAACTTACAACAAACAATAATAATACAATTTTCATGTAATTTACAATACACAAGAGTACCTACCTATCTACCTAAGTGTTAGGCACATACCAATCATCGACTATTATGACTACTACTACTAGTTTTATAATATTTTTGTGTAGATATATTGATGACTTATAAAAAACAAGTCGTGATTACGAGTACATCAAATAAATCTAACTTCTAGGTGAAATACAATCATTTATAAGCGAATGATAATAGTGGTAATCATATTAGGTAAAACTGTATAGTTGCAAGTTGCAACGTATTCTTATTCTTATTCGATGTGGGGGCGATAAGTTGCACCGTATAGAATTTAAAATAATTTTAACAGTGAAATAATTTAAATAACTGTATTATCTAGAGTAAAATTTAAAAAAGTTATTATCGAAATATTATTTTTCTAACGTTTCATACAAAGTTAAACAAAATTTTATTAATGCGTCATGATACTCGTAGCAAAAATACGTTTAGTAGCCATATCCTCAATGTTTTCCATTTACAAAGAGTTCAGAACTTAAAAGGGACACATAAAACACGTTATAATTATTCCAAAGCAAGATAGCATAATAAATAAGGCTTTTATATCTTCTTACACCGTAAAGAAACAGCCAACATTGCTTCAATTTTGCCACTCACTTCTTTATCAGAGGAATCGATTGCCGCTATATCGTAATGACCAGTTATGCTCCATCATCGATATCTAAACGAAATATTAACCAATTTAAAAACACTTGCTACTGGATTCATAATCTAGGACCAATTATTTTGTCGCTATCAATGAAATACGTGTAACTCGGCACATTCAAAGATAACAGGCTGGCGATATTACCTAGGTACGTAGGTACTTACTCATTGCTGTAGCAGAAATTATGTCGTATACCGGGTGTTTCTCTAGCCTAGAGAATAGGTTCAGATATTCCAGGATATTACTGTACTCACCATTACTACCAAATTTTACCCAGTGTAGTGTACTCAAACTTTACAAAACATTCATCGAATGTCGAAAAAAAATGGTACAGCAGAAGCAATGATTGGGTTACACACAAAGTATAAAATATTAGGTATTAGTAGTTTATGCAACTGTCCTATAATGAAGGGTATTAAAACCCGAGTGTGAGTTTATGAAACGAGCGCAGCGAGGTTCATAATAGTAACGAGTGTTTTAATACCCGTGTTATATGCAGTTGCATACACTACTTTATCTTCACTAATAAAAATAAAATAAAACATATTGCGAAACATTAAATTCACGCGTAAGTGTATTGTCACAGTGAACTTGGCGCCATTAAAATCTAACCAATGAGAGCGCAGCTGCGCGCGCAGGGCCAATCAGGAGCGAGCGCGCGATGTTATAATGAGATTTTACGATATCGATGTGGATATTATAACATCATGTGAAATTGCTTAAATTGAGTGTTTTGTTGTCTGCGCTATAACAGTAGTCATTTTAAGTCAAGTATTGGAAACATAAGTAGAATGTTACAACATTAGTGTAGATAAAGGTATCAATGTACGACCTATATATTATTTGACCTTAAGATAAGTATTGAAAAAATGCAAGCCTTGCAAATCTTGCAATGATGAAGTACTTACCCTTATAGGGCCCACTGACCAACACGCCAAATGGATGACATCCAAATGAATGTTGCTAATGTTACCAATTTAGTGTATTTAAGTTTAGACTTCATTTTTTACCGAAACATTGTTTGAAGATATAGGTAACCAAAAATACAATGTACATAGATTATTATTATATACTACGGGACTAATCGCGCACTAAAATTACGAGATAAATAAATATCTCATCATCCCGACGTTTCAACCGAGTTGCATCGATCGTGGTCAAGGGTAGACTGGTATGTAAATAGAGATAAATCCACAGATATTTTAGTTTGAGGGTGATCAGACAAGTTGCAAAACAGTTTTTGACGCTAAAGCGCTCGCTAAACCAGTAAAACAGTGGCCATTTCCAACGACGAAGTCGCAGACTCGTAACATCGAATGGATGTCATCCACTTGGCGTGATGGTCAGTGGGGCCCTTTAAATAGCCAGAGTGTACTGTCAGTGACATCATAAATATTTGGTCCAGCAACCGTTAGTCACATGATTCCACAATAAACACCTATAATAAAGTTATTGTGCACTTCCCGGTGCGTGTGGGAAAGACAAACAGACGGACACTCGGTGCTAATTCGATATAAATTGAGATACAATTCAATTTCAAATTGAGATGTCCGCCTTAGTGAAGTGGCGAATGACACGTAAGTGGCTCTCGTATAGGTGTGGCGAGTGGACGAAAAAATGATTAGATAGTTTGATATTTGTTCTCGACTACAATGTTTTAATAGCTCTTTGGAATTCCGATGAGGTGTCCCATTTCTAAACGGAAACATTTGTACAACACTTCGCGTGGTACAAAGTTTACAAACCTTTTACATCCGGATAAGAAATTCGATGCTTTATGTGAATCTACCAACTCACTACTGTACTGGGGCCTGATTGTTTAATTGTTTATTGAGATATAAACGACTTACACCATTAACATATATCTCACAAAATAATAAAATTATCAGAAACAAATCGAAAACAGTATTTAAGACTTAAATTAACTTAAGAAAAATACAATTGTTGTTATTACTATTACAATACAATGTTACAATATGTCAAGATTAAAAATGTCCAATTAAAATTACCAATAGGTACCAATATGTCATACAATTTCTAAAATTTCAATTGTGTCGTCTATTCGACGGCACCTGTCCCATTGGTCGAATTCTCTATCGACAAAACGTAACGCGTTTAGTATTTTTTTTATTTTCGCGAATTTTGTCTAGGTAGAGCAATGTTTGTTAACTGTGAAATTATTTTAAAATGAATTATAACTAGAATATAAGTGATGTTATTTGAAAAATAAATATTTTTCACACGAAATTTTTCCTAAAAAGAAAGAGCACGTTAGAGCGCATTACACGCTTGTTTTCATACAGGATCACCTTGCTGGAACAGTAGCTTCATTTTGTAACATAAACTTGGTTTTATTTCATTTTAACGTAATAATAATGTACAAAAAGTTATCGCAGACGAAATTCGCAAAAGCAAAAAAATACTCAGGGAATCAGGCTTTTCAGGCCCCAGTGTGGCTAAACATCGCCATTTAAATGGAGGCTTCAGTTAAAAATTGGACTTATTAAATGCTGATGCGATATGTACTGGTAATAAAGTACGAATTATCCACAGATCGTTAGTAGTGAATCAAACGTGTAGGGAGTAGAGCTTGGAGCGAGAGATAGGCATCCTGTCAGGTGCACAGGTTACTACGCCCACGCTACAAACTGGGCTACACTAGCTAGGTGTTATGGTAACTGTAGAAATCACAAATTGAACTATTTTCTTACAAAACATACCTAGTTAAAATAACAAGGGTAGCCGTAAAGTGCTCGAAGGGAACTGACAAACCGGCGAGAGTAGCGTAAGGCGTCCCAAAGTTTAACAGATGACTTCTTTGAAAACCGCAGAATTGAGCTAGATTATAATCGCTTCCAATCAATCTTATTGGGAATCTATAGGGGAGACTACGTACAGAAGTGGACGTTCTATAACTGAAATGATGATAATTTTTTGTTTTTGTTTTTTAATTTAAGCCCGGAGTTTTTATGTATATGAGTAGGTATAAATTTTCTCTGAATGTAATTATGGCACGGAATTAATTCGTTTTAGGGTTCCGTGCCCAAAGGGTAAAATCAGGACCCTATTAAGACTTCGCTGTCCGTCCGTTTGTCTGTCTGTCACCAGGCTGTATCTCATGAACCATAATAGCTAAAACGTTGAAATTTTCTCAATTTTATTATGTATTTTAATACTAAAAACAGAAGAAAAAGATACAAGGGGGGCTCCTGTATAACAAATCTGAGTTTTAGCCGTTTTTCGCTCGATATTAAAAACGGTGACAGGTAGATACTTGGAATATTCACAGAATATTATTTAAATATGCACTTTAAAAATAAATAATTAAAATAAGTATTTAAGGGTACAAGTAACCGTACCCATACAAGTAACGTGATTTTTTAGCTCGATATTAATAACGGCAACAGGAAGATGCTTGAAATATTCACAGAATATTAAGTTTTATGTTCCTTCAAAAATATATCCTTACATAGTATAAAATAAAGTCGCTATTTTCGTTTGTTTGTCTGTATGCTTAAATCTTTAAAACTACGCAACGGATTTTGATGCGGTTTTTTTTAATGGATAGAGTGATTCAAGAGGAAGGTTTATATGTATAATACACCTGTGCGAAGCCGGGACGGGTCGTCTAGTATAAAATAAAGTCGCTATTTTTGTCTGTTTGTTTGTCTGTATGCTTAAATCTTTAAAACTACGTAACGGATTTTGATGCGGTTTTTTTTTAATGGATAGAGTGATTCAAGAGGAAGGTTTATATGTATAATACACTTGTGCGAAGCCGGGGCGGGTCGTCTAGTAGGTAATAAAAAATAAAATATGTTAAAAGGGGCTTCCATACGGTACGGAACCCTTGGTGTGCGAGCCCGACTCACACTTGGCCGATCATTTTTGTCAGCAAGGTTCTTTAAGTAGGTAAGATATTGAACCTACAATACATTTGGTATTGTAGGATTCAAAACAACGGCTTATATCTATCTTAACTACTGAAGCTATTGACTTAAGATGAACTTAGATTAAAGTAGGCATACGTAGCAGGTTAAGTAATCATTAACATTAAAGTTACGAGGCAAGTTACTGCCAAGTGCCACGTTACGAGTACCTTCCCGCATCGACGGCCACCGTATGTGACCCCTTAGATAAAATAAAAGATAAATAAATCACGGAGTACCGTAAGGTTTTCGCGACTAGCCCATCTGGGCGCGCCGCTGTCAGATTATGTATGGATTTGGCCATATCAACACTGGCAACACTACTATTATAAAGGAAAGTTTGAACGTTTTAGTGTTTGTTCACACAAGGAATTTGGCTGTTATTTTTAGTGAGATTGATATTATCAGATATTTGATTAAATTTAACTACCTACCTATTTTTTTTTTTATATATTTAAATTTTTAACCCACAGACTCCAGGGTCTGTGCCCTTTGTTGAGTAGTTACATTTTAATTTGTATCCCTTTTTCCTATTTTTTTAAAATGAGGCCTATGTTCATTAGTGGCCTATTAAAAGGGCAATCTTTTAGTCGTGTGAAAATAATTTATTGTCAAGTCCAATTCCCAATGTAAATAGGAGTATTGTTATAGAGATATTGTCCTAATGCAGATTTATGGCTCTCCACCAGTACTTTTTTTTCTAATTGCGCTTGTGATCTTTGTGATTAACTTATTTAATAAAATCGTAAGTGCTCATTTGGTCAAACCACTGGTCAGCAGTGAATGTGTTAACATTACTTACTATCAGCCTATTAAGTAGTTTATCAAAATAGCAAAGCTAAACCACAGAACGGAGCTAGTTCAGATAGTGTTATTGAACAAACATGCCCGTTACAATGTGTGCTTTTACTTTTATAGCGTTTTTATGGCATTTAATGACGCTTTTCGACTTCATTCATCCGAGTCCTGACGTAAATTTGCTCACATTTGGATATGAATTGACCTCCATATTGGATTTGATCATTTTGTTCGCGTTCTGGTTTCGTAAACCCGTAGGCATTTTAATAAAGTGAATTATGGTGTTTTGACTCATATTTCTTATCTGAATGTCTAACCATTTGTGTATGAATAATGCTAGAAAATATCTAATTATGCGAAAGCGATGAATGATTTTGTTTTCGTTTATTTTGCGAAAGTGGTTTTTTATAATTTCCTTTAAATATAATTCTAAAATTCAGTTTTGAAAAGAAATTATCAATATTCATGCACCATAGTTCGGCCGTTTAATGTTTTAAGGTCAATTTAATGAAATTTCATTAAATGGGCCATAAATCGTAAACGGTAAGTTTTACAAAAAAGTTTACTGGCAATAAAAGATGCGAAATTTTATTTTCTACAATAATGATCTTTATGTTTTTTGCCCTTAAGTACATAGTTTCCGAGATATCGGCCAAAAACATTTTTTCAAGATGACGTGTCAGGAACGCATTCTCTGAACGGCCGAACTATAATCTACCTACGAGTATATAGGTACAAGTATACAATACCTACTACGAAAAGCGTTTTATTTATTCGTAAGTAGATCTACTATTTCAAACCTGAGTTTTCGAGGCTTGATTGTTTTTTTAATTACATTTATAGGGACATGGCAATCCCTAGATTAACTATATGTAAATGTGTAAAAGGTGTAGGTATCATCATCACTACATAGTATAAAACAAAGTCGTTTCCCGCTGTCTGATGGGATTAAAACCACGCAACGGATTTTGAAGCGGTTTTTTTTAATAGATAAAGTGATTCAAGAGGAAGGTTTAAATGCATAATACACCTGTGCGAAGCCGGGACGGAGTGCTAGTTGTACAATAAGTTAGGGTATTATGAGTATAAGTATGGTATAAGTAGTTACAACACTTATCACTTTCTCGAATCGTGAAACATAATAAAAGTGCCGTGACCTAAGAAAAAAAATACCTACTTAGATCACTTGAATCTTTTTATTTTATCGCGAGTAACTCTGAGCTTCACCATCAACTTACCTATCATACCTGTTGTATCGGACAATTCGGTCGAAGTCAAAGCACTCCTGCCTAGAAGATACTACCTATTAGAATTTAATTTAAGAATTTAAAAGTTTGAGTGTATACTGTATAGGTATCTACAGTATACACTCTAACTTTTAAATTCTTCAGAGCATATCTTTATGAAACAAGAAAGCCAGCAGTTTGTCCCATTCCTTGACCGTATGGATCAAAAATGCAGATTCAATGTTCCGAAGGAAAATCAAGTTTCTTTTCCTCTTCCCTCATAAATTCCAGATATGTTAACTAAACATAAAACTAAATTAACGCTATTAAGCCCTCGGGACCTAGACATTGTTTACTCTTCATCACGTAGAGCTATTCCTAGCGTCTACGCACTGTTAAGTAGTTGTCAGTCGTAAACCTCGTCTGGGCAAATAGACAGCACGTATGCATATTAGTAGCTACTTCCTCAATTAGTGTCTGTCGGTATTTAATACTGGGCCATAATCACAATAGACTATGGCTAAACACTGCCTGTACAATGTACAGGCTGGCAGATAAGTTTGCGAGCATTATGAATTCAATGCAAGTTGATTTGTAGCTTTTCTGATGCATCGCAACATCGTAACTTATCCATGCAAGATTTACTGTTTTCGCAAGCTAAACCGTTTCGTTGAAAAATCGTCGATTTTTGTCGAAGGAGTTTGTTTTTGAAACTTCATTTCATTTATTTATTGAAACATATGTAATATTTACATGCGGTTTTAAATAACATGTTATCATAATGTCAAATACATATGACCCTTTAAGGGTATGGCAAATTATTATTTACTTACATTCCAAATGGCTCATTACTAAATTAAAATTAAATTATGTAATTATAATTAATTAATTATGTATTTTAATACTAAAAACAGAAGAAAAAGATACAAGGGGGGCTCCTGTATAACAAATCTGAGTTTTAGCCGTTTTTCGCTCGATATTAAAAACGGTGACAGGTAGATACTTGGAATATTCACAGAATATTATTTAAATATGCACTTTAAAAATAAATAATTAAAATAAGTATTTAAGGGTACAAGTAACCGTACCCATACAAGTAACGTGATTTTTTAGCTCGATATTAATAACGGCAACAGGAAGATGCTTGAAATATTCACAGAATATTAAGTTTTATGTTCCTTCAAAAATATATCCTTACATAGTATAAAATAAAGTCGCTATTTTCGTTTGTTTGTCTGTATGCTTAAATCTTTAAAACTACGCAACGGATTTTGATGCGGTTTTTTTTAATGGATAGAGTGATTCAAGAGGAAGGTTTATATGTATAATACACCTGTGCGAAGCCGGGACGGGTCGTCTAGTATAAAATAAAGTCGCTATTTTTGTCTGTTTGTTTGTCTGTATGCTTAAATCTTTAAAACTACGTAACGGATTTTGATGCGGTTTTTTTTTAATGGATAGAGTGATTCAAGAGGAAGGTTTATATGTATAATACACTTGTGCGAAGCCGGGGCGGGTCGTCTAGTAGGTAATAAAAAATAAAATATGTTAAAAGGGGCTTCCATACGGTACGGAACCCTTGGTGTGCGAGCCCGACTCACACTTGGCCGATCATTTTTGTCAGCAAGGTTCTTTAAGTAGGTAAGATATTGAACCTACAATACATTTGGTATTGTAGGATTCAAAACAACGGCTTATATCTATCTTAACTACTGAAGCTATTGACTTAAGATGAACTTAGATTAAAGTAGGCATACGTAGCAGGTTAAGTAATCATTAACATTAAAGTTACGAGGCAAGTTACTGCCAAGTGCCACGTTACGAGTACCTTCCCGCATCGACGGCCACCGTATGTGACCCCTTAGATAAAATAAAAGATAAATAAATCACGGAGTACCGTAAGGTTTTCGCGACTAGCCCATCTGGGCGCGCCGCTGTCAGATTATGTATGGATTTGGCCATATCAACACTGGCAACACTACTATTATAAAGGAAAGTTTGAACGTTTTAGTGTTTGTTCACACAAGGAATTTGGCTGTTATTTTTAGTGAGATTGATATTATCAGATATTTGATTAAATTTAACTACCTACCTATTTTTTTTTTTATATATTTAAATTTTTAACCCACAGACTCCAGGGTCTGTGCCCTTTGTTGAGTAGTTACATTTTAATTTGTATCCCTTTTTCCTATTTTTTTAAAATGAGGCCTATGTTCATTAGTGGCCTATTAAAAGGGCAATCTTTTAGTCGTGTGAAAATAATTTATTGTCAAGTCCAATTCCCAATGTAAATAGGAGTATTGTTATAGAGATATTGTCCTAATGCAGATTTATGGCTCTCCACCAGTACTTTTTTTTCTAATTGCGCTTGTGATCTTTGTGATTAACTTATTTAATAAAATCGTAAGTGCTCATTTGGTCAAACCACTGGTCAGCAGTGAATGTGTTAACATTACTTACTATCAGCCTATTAAGTAGTTTATCAAAATAGCAAAGCTAAACCACAGAACGGAGCTAGTTCAGATAGTGTTATTGAACAAACATGCCCGTTACAATGTGTGCTTTTACTTTTATAGCGTTTTTATGGCATTTAATGACGCTTTTCGACTTCATTCATCCGAGTCCTGACGTAAATTTGCTCACATTTGGATATGAATTGACCTCCATATTGGATTTGATCATTTTGTTCGCGTTCTGGTTTCGTAAACCCGTAGGCATTTTAATAAAGTGAATTATGGTGTTTTGACTCATATTTCTTATCTGAATGTCTAACCATTTGTGTATGAATAATGCTAGAAAATATCTAATTATGCGAAAGCGATGAATGATTTTGTTTTCGTTTATTTTGCGAAAGTGGTTTTTTATAATTTCCTTTAAATATAATTCTAAAATTCAGTTTTGAAAAGAAATTATCAATATTCATGCACCATAGTTCGGCCGTTTAATGTTTTAAGGTCAATTTAATGAAATTTCATTAAATGGGCCATAAATCGTAAACGGTAAGTTTTACAAAAAAGTTTACTGGCAATAAAAGATGCGAAATTTTATTTTCTACAATAATGATCTTTATGTTTTTTGCCCTTAAGTACATAGTTTCCGAGATATCGGCCAAAAACATTTTTTCAAGATGACGTGTCAGGAACGCATTCTCTGAACGGCCGAACTATAATCTACCTACGAGTATATAGGTACAAGTATACAATACCTACTACGAAAAGCGTTTTATTTATTCGTAAGTAGATCTACTATTTCAAACCTGAGTTTTCGAGGCTTGATTGTTTTTTTAATTACATTTATAGGGACATGGCAATCCCTAGATTAACTATATGTAAATGTGTAAAAGGTGTAGGTATCATCATCACTACATAGTATAAAACAAAGTCGTTTCCCGCTGTCTGATGGGATTAAAACCACGCAACGGATTTTGAAGCGGTTTTTTTTAATAGATAAAGTGATTCAAGAGGAAGGTTTAAATGCATAATACACCTGTGCGAAGCCGGGACGGAGTGCTAGTTGTACAATAAGTTAGGGTATTATGAGTATAAGTATGGTATAAGTAGTTACAACACTTATCACTTTCTCGAATCGTGAAACATAATAAAAGTGCCGTGACCTAAGAAAAAAAATACCTACTTAGATCACTTGAATCTTTTTATTTTATCGCGAGTAACTCTGAGCTTCACCATCAACTTACCTATCATACCTGTTGTATCGGACAATTCGGTCGAAGTCAAAGCACTCCTGCCTAGAAGATACTACCTATTAGAATTTAATTTAAGAATTTAAAAGTTTGAGTGTATACTGTATAGGTATCTACAGTATACACTCTAACTTTTAAATTCTTCAGAGCATATCTTTATGAAACAAGAAAGCCAGCAGTTTGTCCCATTCCTTGACCGTATGGATCAAAAATGCAGATTCAATGTTCCGAAGGAAAATCAAGTTTCTTTTCCTCTTCCCTCATAAATTCCAGATATGTTAACTAAACATAAAACTAAATTAACGCTATTAAGCCCTCGGGACCTAGACATTGTTTACTCTTCATCACGTAGAGCTATTCCTAGCGTCTACGCACTGTTAAGTAGTTGTCAGTCGTAAACCTCGTCTGGGCAAATAGACAGCACGTATGCATATTAGTAGCTACTTCCTCAATTAGTGTCTGTCGGTATTTAATACTGGGCCATAATCACAATAGACTATGGCTAAACACTGCCTGTACAATGTACAGGCTGGCAGATAAGTTTGCGAGCATTATGAATTCAATGCAAGTTGATTTGTAGCTTTTCTGATGCATCGCAACATCGTAACTTATCCATGCAAGATTTACTGTTTTCGCAAGCTAAACCGTTTCGTTGAAAAATCGTCGATTTTTGTCGAAGGAGTTTGTTTTTGAAACTTCATTTCATTTATTTATTGAAACATATGTAATATTTACATGCGGTTTTAAATAACATGTTATCATAATGTCAAATACATATGACCCTTTAAGGGTATGGCAAATTATTATTTACTTACATTCCAAATGGCTCATTACTAAATTAAAATTAAATTATCATCACAAATTTGATAATTTGTCACAAAATTAAATTATCATTACAAAATTAATATAAAAAAAAATATCATTGCAAAATTACGAGGTCGGCCATATGAAAATTATAAATAATAAGGCAAGAGGAGGACGCTATTTTAAAAAATATTAGCTGTGAGTTACATTGTCATTTTCATTAAAATAATCCGCGAGTGAAAAATACGCTTTGTCTGCAAGAAATGTTTTTAGTTTTCTAGTAAACTAATATACTAATTATATCCAGCGCCCTTAGACCGTGCACTTATGGACAAATCCAGATCCGCTTCTCTGAAAACACATATACTTACCTAATAGCTCTAATTTGTCTTATCAGTTTAATTGTATTTTGATTTAAGTATTCAGAAACTCTTTACCTAGATTGGGAATCCGAGATTGGGGGCAGGACTTTATCCTCGCGTCCAAGATTTGGGTACTACACCCCCTCAGACTATACGGCACGACCCTTGAGGATGTTCTCCTCACTTCCCGTTCAGGACTGCCGGCGGCGCCACTACTGCGCATCCTCCGCCGCGCCGCGTCGTTTCCCATCAGGAAGAAGGGTAGTGCTCGCCTATACTGCCTAGTGGCCGCGTAACGGTACATATGATGACCCAGGCAATTGTTAAAACCCACTAATCAATTTTGTTTATCGGACCACCCTCTTTCATTTTTCACTTAATAAAAAAAAATCTATCATCATTTCAGTTGTTACCTAGAGTCTGGCCAACGAAAGCTGTCCAAGAAAAAAGGCGGGCATTTTAAAAAATCAAGAGCTGTTAGCTTGTTTTCTAGTACCGCTCAGCTGACCTCCATGAAATTTAGCATGCACGTAGTTTATAGAACTAAATTTTTTTCGTAGGATGCGATCATAGGTAGAGTCTGACCAACGAAAGCTGTTCAAGAAAAAAGGCGGGCATTTTAAAAAATCAAGAGCTGTTAGCTTGTTTTCTAGTAGGTACTGCTCAGCTGATCTCCATGAAATTTAGCATGCACGTAGTTCTATAAACTACGTGCATGCTTTTCATGGAGATCAAAGAAGAGAAAAAAATTCTAGCCATAAAGGTTTAAGTAGAGTAAGTGGGTACATAGGTAGGTTCTTACACTTATTCACTTCAGCTCCCAGGATAAACACCTTAGAAACCTTTAGGTGGTCGCAAACACCATCTTTGTTTGAACGCTAATTTGGACCGACTGCATTTAAACTACAAACCTATTCTTACAGCCGGACTTATCGAAATAGCACCTTATTGCCTTGAAATTAGGTGTGGTCAGTAGAATATTGAAAGTGTAAAATAGTCATAATTTTAATTGCAGAATACGGCGCGAGTGTATCTCTTCGCGAGTGTTAATTCCTTCACTTCTGGTGCCATACGTTTGCGATAGTTTCAAGAGTCCAGTCAGTGCCAATATTTTAATATCTCTTCCGAATGAATCATAACACAAATATAGGCAATCGAGTATAGAAACTTAGAACTAAAGTAATTAGTTCTAATTCTATGGCCTATACTAGATATACCTTTGACAGACTGTGCGTATTTATTGTTTCACTCACTCTCGCGTTTACTATAGGTATAACCAGATGTGAATAAGACAGCTGTAACATAGCTTTTATTTGCGCAAGTAAGTATTATATTAATTTAGTTCTAATTCTATGATATAGGCCTACCTAATTAAGTATAAAGAGATACAAACTTGATTACCTACTTACTCGAAGAAAAGCATAATGAGTTTTCGAATTGTTTCTACGAAAGAAAAGAACTGTAAAAATCACCAAAATAAGTTTTTCTTTTTAGGGTTCCGTACCCAAAGGGAAAAACGGGACCCTATTACTAAGACTTCGATGTCCGTCTGTCCGTCTGTCACCGGGCTGTATCTCATGAACTATGATAGCTAGGCAGCTGAAATTTTCAAAGATGATGTATTTCAGTTGCCGCTATAACAACAAATACTAAAAACAAAATAAAATAAATATTTAAGGGGGGCTCCCATACAACAAACCTGATTTTTTGACGATTTTCGCTCTATGTTAATAATGGTACCGGGTAGATGCTGCTTGAAATTTTCACATAATATTTAGTTTTATATTCCCTTTAATAATAAATAATAAAATTAAAATAAAATAAATATTTAAGGGGTCTCCCATACAGTACGGAACCCTCCGTGCGCGAGTCCGACTCGTACTTGGCTGATTTTTTATTTACCTATCCTTGCCAATATAGAACTGACCAGCCTGATATGTAAGTACGTTTACACGTAGTAAGAACGTTTTTCTCAGGTCATTTTTAGGGTTCGGTACCCAAAGGGAAAAACGGGACCCTATTACTAAGACTTCGATGTCCGTCTGTCCGTCTGTATGTCTGTCACCGGGCTGTATCTCATAAACCATGATAGCTAGGCAGCTGAAATTTTCACAGATGGTGTATTTCTGTTGCCGCTTTAACAACAAATACTAAAAACAGAATAAAATAAATATTTAAGGGGGGCTCCCATACAACAAACGTGATTTTAGGAGTTTTTTGCTCGCTATTAATAACGGCAAGAGGAATGGGGCTCCCATACGGTACGGAACCCTACGTGCGCGAGTCCGACTCGCACTTGGCCGATTTTTATTATAAGACCTATCTAATTACACTTATTTATGACACATATTCTAAAAATATTGGCTATAAAATTGCACGAATTCCACTAACTTAATTTTTAGAATAGGAATATATCTTATCTAGTCCAGACACTATATAAATCTTAGAAAAAATATAAATAGCCAAAATCCAAAATCGGTCCGAATTAATCGTAACCAAATATGTTTATCTATTTTCGCTTATTTATCTTTCCAGCATTACAATTTAATTCTAAGTTTCTGTACAAAAATAAAAACTCTTTCAGTCTCGAGAAAATAAGTACCTATTACGCAGCAGCAAGTAGGTAATGCCTAATGTTTGTCAAAGTATTTAGCAGTGCATTGTGCCAGGGTTGGATAAATATTTTTATCTATTTTCGCTTATTTATCTTTCCAGCATTATAATTTTATTCTAAGTTTCTGTACAAAAATAAAAACTCTTTCAGTCTCGAGAAAATAAGTACCTATTACGCAGCAGCAAGTAATGCCTAATGTTTGTCAAAGTATTTAGCAGTGCATTGTGCCAGGGTTGGATATGGAGTGCAAATTCCTGCCACTTAGAGCCTGGCTTCGCCTATTTGGGTGTGCTCGTAAAACCTGAATTCCTTTTGTTAGAGCAGAGCGAAGGAGTTCGACGGTGTTGCAATTTATTTCACACAGGCGTTAGGTTGCCTTTCGATTTACGTAGACTTGACTGTCTATTAATTACGTGATATTTTGAGAAAGAAATAAATTATTTTTCATTTTTCATTTTTTCATTTTCACTTTTTAACCCCCCTTCCCCCTTTTGGTGATATGTGGTACGGTTTCAGGCTTTCTTTATTCCTTGTGATGTATTGTGATTTTTTCCGAACCCCTTTGAGCTTCACATGATTGTTGGACGATCCCTTAGCTTAGCTAAGCAGTGGAGCGAAATGAGAACTAAGGATAAGTGTTTTGATATATTGTACATCAATTTTATTGGCTCAAGGTAACCAGACGGATAATGCGGTCGGTCTCACCTGTAAATGAGTAAAGGCAGATTTTGCGATAACAAGCTTTACATTCAGGTAATTCAAAAAGCATTCAGGTATTGTTTTAACTATAACGGGCTAAAATAAACTGTTATGATGAATTTAGGGACGATTTATATTAGGACAAGGCGTGCACGGGAGCGGCCCGGACGGGCTACGTAGTTCTGCTGTTCTGAGAACAGCTGGACAATTCTGTTAACCGATCTCGTTGCTGAGGTGACGCGTTCTTGAGCTTCTCTCGCTTTTTTTGGCAGCTTTGAGCTATCAAAACTGTCAGAAAAGCAAGAGGGGTTCGGGAGCGTATCACTTCGGTGACGAGATCGGTTGACAGAATTGCCCCGCTGCAGAACTAGATTTTCTAGATTTCTCTCTCTTCTGCGCATGTTCCATATATTTGGTGTACTTGGCCGGACGTGCCCCGTCCAGGCGTCATACAGGCCACTACAAAATTATGGAACGTGCATCGTACGCCCCCATCCGGGCCCGTCCCGTCCTAATCCTACTTCCTACTAATATTATAAACGTGAAAGTTTGTAAGGATGGATGTATGGATGTTTGTTACTCCTTCACGCAAAAACTACTGGACGGATTGAGATGAAACTTTGCAATTATACAGTTTATATATCAGAATAACACATAGGCTATAAATTATAATGATATTGCGTAAATTTTCCATATTATAACAATAAGTGTTAAGTAAGTAGGAAAAATTCTGCCATCTGCGAGCTATTCTAGCGTGCGCTCTAAGAAATGTCAAAAAAGAACTGTCGAATCGAACAAATGTCAAATCGTTTTTTTTTTTGTTTTTTTATTAGGGTTCCGTACCCAAAGGGTAAAAACGGGACCGTATTACTAAGACTTCGATGTCCGTCTGTCTGCCTGTCACCGGGCTGTATCCCATGAACGGTGATAGCTAGGCAGCTGAAATATCACAGATGATGTATTTCTGTTGCCGCTATAACAACAAATACTAAAAACAGAATAAAATTAATATTTATGGGGGGCTTCCATACAACAAACGTCATTTTTAGGAGTTTTTTGCTCGCCATTTATAAGGGCAGGAGGAATGGGGCTCCCATACGGTACGGAACCCTTCGTGTGCGAGTCCGACTCGCACTTAGCCGATTTTTTTTCCACCTCCTTTAGGAAGGTAAGGTAGGGCCTCGAAATATCATGCGGGCGAAGCCGCGGGCAAAAACTAGTATTATATAAATCATCACTTAACGTTTTATACTTTTTTAAATAAAAGAAATTGTGTGAGCTAGTGTGCAAAATTAATTTCTGTATGCATTTCATCAAACAGTGGAAAACTAATAAATATCGGGCGTAGGACGTCTCAGTATAGTACATACCTAAATTTATACCAATTGGGACCGGTTATTTTCATGCAACTATAATAGAAAAGTAAGTTATTTTTCGTTGGTACATATTATATGGATGGTAAGCATGCCAGCTGTGGATGCGTATTTGTTCTAATCATTTATTAAAGGAAAAATGGTACAGGAGTTAAAAACAACGTATTTATAATTTTCCGTCATGAAATAAAAGTTTAATTTAAAAACTTAATTATTTATTCCTTACATTAAATAATAGCTAATTTTATCTCACGTCTCACTTCACATCAAATCATTAAAATAATATAACGGCTGACCAAATATATACGAAACCAACATTGTCACAAACACTCACTCAAAAATGTTGCTACTATTTTTCTTTGCAAAAAAAAAACGCACTATTATTTTTCGTCTACGACAAAACTCTCAAAACGGAAACTACTTACAATAAATCAGAACATATAAAACCTAAAATTCATCTACTTATTTAATCTAGACTTCAAAAAACCGTACAGGTTTATTTTATGATTTAATGTCATGTCATTTTTTGTAGAATGATTTGTGATAGAGGCATTATTATGTAAACGCGATGACAATGGCATAACACGCCCATGCCAACATCACCGCGCCTATACAATAAGGGTCCAGAAAGCTTACCACAAGCTATAAAAATTACTCTCACTATAATAGATGCAACCGATGCACCAATAGAACGTAACTGCGTCATGTTACGCAAAAGTTCACTTTTAAATGCGAGGTTTTAAAAATATGACAACTGCCTAAGTTTGCTCCTCGATCCCGTATAATAATCATCTTTGACAAATTGAGTCCATAAGTGCAGTAGTTTTTTTATAAATTAAATAAAATCACAAACGTTTTTAAAAATTTACGTTCTATGTCTATGGTGGCGCGCTGCGATTGGTGATATTGGTGCTGTCAAAAAGAAAATAAACGGTTGGATCTAATTATAGCTCTTTGCAGTCTAAGATGGTAAAAACTCCAAAAACCAGGATTGAAGTCATTACGAAATGACAAACAAATATTTTTCTTCTAAAAACAACACAGGCTTACGGTTTATACAAACAGTAAACCCGATTACAGAGGCGCCATCGTAATTATATTAGCTAAATAGCATAGTTCTGTTTCTTTTTCACTTTAGGCATTTGATAGAGAGAACGCTTTTTACGTTGCTATTAAATTTACGCTGGCGCCTCTGTAATCGGGCTTAGTGTCTTAATATACTAAATCCACAGAGGTAGAAGTAACCGTTTGTGTATTTAACCATTCGTAACGGAATATTTTATAGCTTTTAAGCATGCGTTCAATACATAAAAGAGTCAGTCCCATTGTCAGCTAAATATCGTTGCTAGTCTTCGCGTTCTGTTCACGCGTCACACAAGTCGGCGGATGAGAAGTTAGCCGCAGATGACACTTCGCCGTTATTCGGTAATTATTGTGCATGCGTGCACAATGCCGACACAAGTGGCATAGTGGTGAGCACGGGCGTAGGGAGCGCGCGGCAGGCATGAGGTTGGCGGGCGGGTGTGCCCCGGCGCGAGTCTCTCTTTCTCCCACGCATACCTATATTTCGGCTTTTGCGCAGCGTTTTGCGCATAACTACCCATCCGCCGACTTGTATGGCACTTAGTATATTTGCACTAGATAAGTTCACATATTGTCTGATCTTTATTTAACTAACATACGGATTAAGATGTGTTAAGCTCAGTATAAGCTACTTTAAAGATGATAGCTCAGACAGGCGTATATCATGAACAGGGGCCTTATTGTGTAAGCGCTCTGACGTTCGGCTTCGCTTTTCCTCCCGCTCGCTCTCGTAGCGTAAGTAACTGGCGCGAGCAGAAGAAAAATCGAAGCCGAACGTCAGATTGCTTACACAATAAACCAGGATAGAACGTGAAGCCCATTGCCACTGCAGTTAGCCGATAAGGAGTCTGGTCAGCCGTGTGTCAACGAGGTCCTCATTTGGGCTTGGTCTCCTGGTCGGTGACGTATCTAATGTAGATGGTGTCTTCAGGCTTGGGGTCTTCCACCTGGGACTCGTCGAGCTGCGAGCAAGCGATGGCGAGCGCCGAGCCGTCGTGCGAGAAACTCAGTGATGACACCGCTGTGTTGTACCTTTAATATTATACATACAATATAAAACTTCATTATTAATACATCGGATACACATGAAAAACAAACTAGAAATATCAACAGTCCGGTAGAATAAGGGGCGGGATATCGCCTACAGCGATTGCTACCAGGCAACCTAAATGGAGTAGATTTATTTTAAAATATATTTATTTACTAGCTAGCCGTGGTGGTCTAGAGGTAGTGACACCCGCCTTACAATCGTGAGATCGTGGGTTCAAATCCCGGTCCCGTACCAATGAGTTCTTTGGAATGTATGTACGGAATTTCAAATTTCACACCACTGGCTTTTCGGTGAAGAAAAACATCATGAGGCAACCTGCATATGTCCGTAGAAGAAATTCGATGGCGTGTGTTAATACACCAATCCAAGTTTCTATTAACATAAAAATAAATAATTAAATATAAGGGGACATCTTACGTGATATGGCTGCCAGAGACTGATATATTACATAATACTTATTTTTAAATACATACTTATATAGATAGTAACTAAATAACACCCAGACACAGAGCAATCATCACATAAATATTTGCCCTGGGTAGGGAGCGAACCCACGCCTCTTTGATCCAGAAGCTAGGGTCACTAACCACTGAGCCCATCGAGGCAGTCAACATTTTAAAAATATAACATTCAACATTTCAAATATTAGAGAAATATTTGAAATGTTAAAATACCATCTCAGAGAAGTATGCCAAATGAGAGATTTATATGCTTAAAACTTTACAGGATGTCTTTGCAAAACGTAATCCTTCCATAAGTCACAATCCCTTGATAGTCTAGCAACCTCTTTTGCTGTACAGGGTTGTTTCTAATTAATTAGCATCCTTTTAGGGGCTTATTCTGTACATCAAAACTAACAACTTATGTTCTGCGACTTTGTCAAAACTCCAAAAAAAATTTGTTGTTCCATAGAAAAATATTGTTCACCCGCGACAAAACTTATGGAACAGCTGTTTTTTTTTTAGTTCTGACATAAGTCACAGAACAAAAGTTGTTAGTTTTGATGTACAAAATAAGCCCCTGAAAGGATGCTAATTGATTAGAAATAACCCTGTATAACGCCTGTCGAGTCAATCGAAATCGTCACGCCATTCACAACAGAGTTCAACCATCAATTGGTTGTATGTCTCGGTTTTTAGGGTTCCGTACCCAAAGGGAAAAACGGGACCCTATTACTAAGACTTCGATGCCCGTTCGACAACAAATACTTAAAACAAAATAAAGGCTCCCATACAACAAACCTGAATTTTTAGACGTTTTTCGCTCTATATTAATAATGGTACCAGGTAGATGCTTGAAATTTTTACAGAATATTTAGTTTTATATTCCCTTCAATAATAAATAATAAAATTAAATAAACATTTAAGGGGGGGCTCCCATACAGTACGGAACCCTCCGTGCGCGAGTCCTACTCGTACTTGGCCGATTATTTTAATCATTTAGCCATGTCAGAGGACTTCAAGCGGTTTAATAACTCTTGATAACCAGGTTTTTCCTTGGCTCAAAAGAACTTTATGCTTATTATAAAATATGCCTATTCAGCTCTGCCAGTGGCCCTGAGCCATGTTCCATTATTTTATGGAGCTGGGCTGGCTCGGGTACGGTTACTCGGGTACTGGTGGAAAATGCACAGAACACCCCATGCTGGTCGCCAGGGCGGGACTTATCACCCCCAAAAACCTATCGCCTATCTTCTAGGTCTGCGTGCTTTATCTTCGACCACAACGTCGCTTACCATCAGGCGAGTTGGTGGTCAATCGCGAACTTAATCGCGTTAAAATAATTGGCCAAGTACGAGTAGGACTCGCGCACGGAGGGTTCCGTACTGTATGGGAGCCCCCCTTAAATATTTATTTTATTTTAATTTTATTATTTATTTTAGAAGGGAATATAAAACTAAATATTCTGTAAAAATTTCAAGCATCTACCTGGTACCATTATTAATATAGAGCGAAAAACGTCTAAAAATTCAGGTTTGTTGTATGGGAGATCCCCTTAAATATTTATTTTATCTTGTTTTTAGTTTTTGTTGTTATAGCGGCAACAGAAATACATCATCTGTGAAAATTTCAGCTGCCTAGCTATCATGGTTCATGAGATACAGCCCGGAGACAGACAGACAGACGGACATCGAAGTCTTAGTAATTGGGTCCCGTTTTTCCCTTTGGGTACGGAACCCTAAAAAGAATCACAATAAACCAAAAAACCTTTCCACATCAACAAAAATTGTAAAGCACACACAGCTATACAACGGCCAAGTGACAAATTCACCAAGAGCATAATATAGCAAGGTTACCTGTGGAACTGGCAGAGCCGTTTCTTGTTGAATCCGTCCCAGATGTTGACGTAGCCGTCGGAGCCTCCCGTCGCGAACGTGTTGTACACGGAGTGGAAACTTATTGCGTTCACTGGGTAGATCTTTTCCAAGCCTGGAATTGTTGAAACAGTCATGTTAAGAATAGAGACTATTGCTATTTATTTCGATTTTCCTTCGATACGTACGAAGCGGTTTGACTCAACATTTCTGATTCGTACCGCCAGGGAATGGAACAGTCTTCCTGCTTTCCTGTTTCCTAAGAGATATAATTTAAAGCTTTTCAAGGTCAGAGTGAATAGTTATTTTCTAGGTCTTCGTGCTTCATCTTCGACCACAACGTCGCTTACCATCAGGCGAGTTTGTGGTCAAGCGCGGACTTATTCACGATTTAAAAAAAAAAAATCCCCTCGGCCAGTGTGAAAAATCAAGTTTTCTCAGGCTATATTGCATTAACAGGTAAACTACTATTAAAAGATGCGCCTGATTCCCTTATTTTTGTTAGTGGTCGACCGTGGGCGTATTATAAAGTCTGGTATAGCACCAATTACACTTTTATTCCAATCATTAGCAAATATTACAAGAGATACTATCGCGCGCCATGGCGCGTTCCTGTCTAAGTCTGTCGCGTCGCTAGTGTTGTGCCCTCTCTTGGCGCGCGTTAGCGATGTGCCGATACCAATCGACTCGGAGAGTCGATTATGCGGCTAACACTGCCTACTTGTTCTAAGTTTACGAAAACTCATTTAACGACTATGAATAAGAAGTATTAAGCTATGTATTAACTAAGGGACAAAGTCACTCGACATGTCGCGATCAGTCATGGGACATTTAAGCGAGACTGTCCAAAAATACGTAAATATTCAAAGCCGTGGTGGTCTAGAGGTAGTGACACCTGCCTTACAATCGTGAGGTTGCGGGTTCAAATCCCAGTCCCGTACCAATGAGTTCTTTGGAATTAATGTAAGGAATTTCACACCACTGGCTTTTCGGTGAAGGATAACATCGTGAGACAACCTGCATACGTCCGTAGAAGAAATTCGACGGCGTATGTGAATCCACCAATCCGCACTGGGCTAGCGTGCTGGAAATGGCCCAATCACCCTTCGTGGGTAGGCCTATGTCCTACAGTGGACTATTAAAAAGGCTGATACAGTACAGTACAGTCCAATAATACGAACCTCCATCCTTAATTCTGTGACATTTGAAGGCGTACTTCTTCTTCTGCACTTCAGGGTTGCTGTCGAGATACTCCACAGCCACTCTGCCCTCAATAGAGCTGAGCACGTAGCCCTGCTTGTTGGGGAACACGCGGATACAGCGCGTCTGGTACTTGAGGGAGGACTCGCGCCGCTGGTTCACGTGACCCATGTTCCGTACGTCCCAAACGAAGATCTTACGACCAGATGTACCCACTACGAACTTCTCGCCAACTATGCTCATTGTGTATACCTGAAATGATAGCAGATGGATTAGAAGGTGGGTGTGACATGTTATAAAGTAAAATACAGTCATTTCCCATTGTAAGTGTGCGTATTTTAGCTCATAAGACATTTTTCTACAGAGGTTTCACTTTTTACAAGCTTTTATTTAGTTTCACCTGTCCCGTTGTCTGTTGGTCTGTAATCAAATCTTGCAAGTTAAATTGATCCACTTCCCGGTTACCAATTGAGCTGAAATTTTGCATACATGTGTAAATCACATGACAATGCATTATTGATGACATGGTGCTGATCTGTTGATGGAGCTGGAAGGTGGCCAAAGGAACTTTTTTTTTTTTTTTAAAGGAACTTAGCAATTAAAGGACACAACCTCATGGAGTTTGGGTTCTTTTAAATCGTCTAGACGAGTAGTTTGTCTTTCAATGATAACCACCAGGATCTGATGATGAAGGTGGTCATAGGAACTCTAGAATGAAACGAGACAACACTATCGAGTTTCGGCTCCTTTGATTTGTCTTGGTGAGTACTTCAGTAAAAGCTTGTTATAAAAAAAGTGTTTTTTTTTTAAATATAATGTTTAGTTTACAGACTTAATTATATCCCATATCCCTTTGGGTACGGAATAGTAATAGGGTACTGTTTTTGCCAAAGGGCAACCTATTACTATGACTCCACTGTCCATCTGTTTGTCTATCTGTCACCAGGCTGTATCACATGAACCATGATAGCTACAAATTTATTTACTTTGAAATTTTCACAGATGATGCATTTATGTTGCCAATATACCAAATACAAAAAATAGAATAAAATAAATATTTAATGGGGCTCCCATACAACAAACCAGAATTTTTAGACGCTTCTTGCTCTATATTAATAACAGTAATAACTAGATGGTTGAAATATTCACAGAATGTTTAATTTTATATTTACTTCAAAAATAAATAATTAATCTAAAATAAGATTTGTATTTAAGAGGGGTTCCTGTACAAGAAATGTGATATTTTTGCTCGATATAAATAACTGCAACAATTATGTGGTATGGAACCCTTGATGCGTGAGTCCGACTTGCCAATTATTTTATTTATTGGAGTAGCATTTGTAATTCTTTACTTAATTGCAATTTGTATTTCTTTATAATAGACACAAAATGCTGCCCCTTGAGTTTTGTTTTGTTAAAGCATTTGTTTACCTGGTAGTGTAATGGTAATTTAATTCATATGTAAAATAAATTAATACCAACCCTCTCATTTCCTTGGTTATATGTTCCAACACAGTTCGGCACTCTACTGTCCCACATTTTGACTGTGCCATCCCAACTGCCCGTCAGCACAGCATTCACCTCTGTAGCAAACTCTATACATCGAATAGCGCCTTTATGCTCCCCGAGATGTGTTTCTGACGAGGCATTGAGGTCATACATCTTGACCGTTTGGTCGAGGCCCCCGCTGTACGAGTGGACTGCATCCTAGAAACCAGAATAAAGTTAAGCATTAATCTTTTCATTTATTAGTTACTTTAGTTAGTTTAGCAAGAGTAGTACTGTGTCGATCAATCGTTTTTCACCACCCTGAAACGACCCGGGTGAAACAACCCGATCATTTGATCGACTCGATCAATTGATCGAGCTGACTGCACGATCGTAAAGTTTGTGTCGTTTGATCGACCCAATTGCGGGTCTATTAAGTTCGTGTCATTTGCTCGACCCGATTGTGCATCCGTACAGTTCGTGTCGTTTGATCGACCCGATTCTATTTGACGACTTCATACTTACAAAGATAAAGGCACCTATCCTTTTTCATTAGGCTTAAAGTCCAAATTAGTTTGGCACTCATCATAACGGGTGTGAGTCAATCAAACCGCGCGACCGACCGGCGGTAAGTGATCGAGTTCGTGATCGGGTCGGCGCAGGATGAACGATCGAATCACTCACCTGCGGCTCGCGACCCAATCAAAACGACCCGATCAATCGTGATCGACTCAGGACTAAGCAAGAGTCATCTGAATGTTTAGAACCTTTTAAACCATACCATTTCATGTGACCTGATCTGCACCTGAGAATACGGAATTTTAGCAGAACCCCTTGAATAGGTATCTTTTAAGTCTGCATACCTGCTTCGTCTTCAACCACAAAGTCATATGCTTAGGTGAGTTGGTGGTCAAGCGCGGACTTGTTCGCGATAAAAGAGGTAGTTTAATAGAAATGGAAACAAAACATAGCCTCACTTACCCGAAAACAAACATCCAGTACCGGCAGTTCATGGCTGTATTTGTGTCTCTCGATGTTGGCGGAGACATCATAGAGCCTCACAGAACAATCCCACGATGAAACAAGGAGGAATTGATTCGATTTCGGCGCAAATTTCACACTGGAAATAGCGTCATCGGGTAAACTCTTAAGCTTGAATTCGGTGCGGGACTCCGACACCCGGGTCACAGTCATTGTGGAAGCAATTTTGTAGGTTATTTATGGAACCGGTTTATCTGAAAATAATGTCCTATGTTTGGAAATAAAATCAAAAAGTAAATCCAACAGCCACCACAAGACCACATCCAGAAACCAGCCAATAAATAATGCCAGTTCTAACTTTCAATTTTACCGGTTTCTGCAATAAATAAAATGAGTCGATACGCAGTTTTTTTTTTCTACAATCAAAGCATTTAACTCTGCGAGTAACACGTAAAATAATCTTATAACAGAATTAGGTACATTAAACTTACAGATAAACATGCCAAATATGAGATCTGAAATAGAGAGATTAAAAATTAAAAATTAAGAGAGATTAAAATAATTTCAGCTAGCTTAATCAAATGTTACACCGTTCATTCTTGAATTTATCCCTTTTTTCCTAATAACCGTACATACCCTTTATTATTTTTCATTGCTTTTAACTAACAGCAATTCTCTGATAAGCATGTTTTACGTATCCCAGGCTTTCATAATAAGTAATACTATCGAATTAAAATTCTCAGTTTGAATCATTTAAACGAAAAAAAATGCAAGTGGAGTCCCTCCACGCGAAAGAAGTGAAACTTCGACGCAGTGCTTTCATACCCCCTCCACGGTCCAGAGTTAAACGTTTAACGCAACTTTGTTGGAAGTCGCATTAGAAGTTTCACATGAAAAAAAAAAAGAAGGGTACGGTAATTGAATAAAAAAGGGCTAAATTGAAGATCGACTGGCCCACGCCGACACTCGTTTTCCTCAGCAAACGTGGACAATTTCATGAATGGTAGCATTGAGTGTTATGTGACAGTGACTTTTGTAATAAACCAAAATTCAAAATGTTAAAACCTGCCGTATACTGAGACGATTGAACGAATGTTGCAAAAATCGAAGACCGCGGCTAATGTAGGCTGCGGCCTATTGCAATGCAATACCGTTCAATGTTTTAATTAACGGTGTTATAATCTATGAACTGCACAGAGACACTCTGTAATGAACTGCAATTTCAGGATTTTGAACGCACTTTAAGCTTTGAAAAATACTTATTTTACACGGATATCTGTAAATTCTTAGAAAAATAACTGTAAATTATTAAAGAACTCTTGTAGTAAAAAGTAGATTATAAACGATACTTAAATCGCGTACACATTGCTCTCAATCACCGCTGTGTAAAAAAGATAATCGGATTAATTGGTGAACGTAACCTTTGTTACTTCACATTTGACATGTCTGACATGTTTGTGATGAGGTGTGAATGTGAATCGCAGAAAGAAATCTTGTTCTCACAGAATGATTTCCTATAAATCCACAGTTCCATAACTTTTTGTGATGTTGCTTTCGTGTAGTAACGATAAGAGATCATAAACCTACAAACAAATACAACAGTGATTCGAGAGTCACCATAAATGTCTCCGACAGCGGCGCACCACTGAGTCGATTCTTCAGGATCGAATGGAGTGATTTCCAATAGACTAACGATGCAAACCAATCTGAAAACTAAAGAGATGTTTATAGTCAGAGCTTTGGAAAAGATACTGGCTGATAAGGATATCAAGAGATCCTATCACAGCCAGCTAAAGAAATCGTGCGAAGTCGCTCTTGGTGAGTGTTAACAGTGACATCAGATAAGTCCTAATGCGTTTCTAGTGTTTAGATACGAATCTACCCGTGTATATCGCTAATTAGGTTAAATGGTGTAATGTTCAAGTTGTATAGACATCTTTGATAATGTTGAATAATTTGTGAGTGAATGTACTGACCTTGAGTTTGAAAGTAAATCACCTACTTACCGAGTCTTATCTGATTATGGGTATGTCATTTTAATACATTGATCTGGCTTGCAATAAAGCACACAATAGATAGAAACTATTCATGTGTAACTCAATAACTTTCTCAATGCTAAACGAAATATGATAAAATTGATCGTTGTGAATATTTTAATATGTGAAAGTGTACCAGTATGATAAAAATGTAAATGTTGTTGAAAATGTTTACCACGACTAGAATCCAGCACTTAAAAGACAGAAGTATACCTCATTTTTATTGTGTTAATTTGTCATTATAGATATTTTAATTGTTCAATTTGTGTATCATATATTTTTAGATAGTAAATGTCATTAATTATTTATAGAGATTATAATTGGGATCATTTTTTTGAGGACTCTTGTACTAATCTATAATAAAATTCCAAATGAGGTATTAGATTTAAATGAGCATTAATTCAAAAAACATATTTAACGCATTAAAACCCATGAGTTGTGCAAATTAAATTATTAAAAATAAACCATTATTTTTCTAGCTGTTCTTCTTTACATTGTAGTTTTGTTTAACCTTTGTAAAGTAAAACTTGGTAAATTGTTAGGTCTCAGTGAAACGAAATTTAAAAACACAATTAAAAGCTATTTGATAAGCAAAGCCTATTATTCGGCAGATATATTTATTAAGGATAGGTCTCAATGGCAAAAATCTGTATCGGCCCAATTTGAGAAAGTTTGACATTTAAATATTACTAGCGGCGCTAATTAACTAATTTTTATACATATAAACCTTCCTCTTGAATCACTCTATCCATTAAAAAAAACCGCATCAAAATCCGTTGCGTAGTTTTAAAGATTTAAGCATACAGACAAACAAACAAATAAATAAACAAACGAAAATAGCGACTTTATTTTATACTATGTAAGGATTGTTATTCATAATTTATTTTTTAGTATCCTGACAATGCCTCTATACAGCTGCTCAATTGACAAGGCCTATTTACAACCGCAAAAATTCTTAAATAACATTGTAACATTATTTAATTTATTATTATAGTCAGTTGAAATTGTTATGTACGGAAATGACGCCGCTAAGTGTATGTATTATACCAAAAGCTAAATAAATGAATGAATGAAATGAATGAATTAGCAAACAGAAGTGGGAGTAGAATGAAATAAGCTGCAAATCAAGATGATGAAATTCCTAAAAAAATAAGTCAAAAATAAAATTATGAAATGTGCAAGTGGTAGACATTGTGAAATCCAAACAGAAGTTACAGAATATTTGTTATTTTCAATGTGGCATTGTACATAATAACTTTTTTTTATCAGGCAAAAGTGCCTTTATTAACTACAACAAAACTACACTACTACTACATAAAAAGCATTGGATCATCCACAGATCTTTGAAGGTCTAATAATATTTAATATTCAATTCTCAACATTAGCATATCTAAATGACTGAATACTTCAGATAAAAGAATCTGAACAAAAAATGTAAATGCTGTACCAAAATATTCTTCATTTTTGACCGACAAAACGGAGGAGGTACTCAATTCGATGCATTTTTTTAGTTTTTTTTTAATGTATAACTTTTTACCTAGTGATCCGATTTGGATAATTCTTTTTTTACTAGAAAGTGTATACTTCTAAATTGGTCCCAATTTAATTTTATCGAAATCGGCCGAGCCATTTTCGATAAATCAACAATGATGTGATAAATGTTACATCAATGCAAGCGAAATATTGCGAATTCTGTTGCCGACTTCAACCATGAAGTCGGTCATGATATTTTTTGCAAAAGATAATTATTGATAATATATATTTTTTTAAATGACCAGTAACTTATACTTATGTAAAAATAATAATAATTAGGCATAGTTTATTGAATGTTGACTCAAAATATGTAACTAATCAAAAATGTAATGCCATTAATTAATTGAATTAACATGAACCCAATATACAGAATATACAAGTTTTGATTATCTCAGATATTTAAATAAAAATATCTACAACATTAATTATTTTTTACTTGCATCAATTCTTTTATAAATTTCATAACTGATTTACTGTTTTGTAAGAACTGTCTTGTTACAGTGTAAAGCTCTTAGTGTGACTTGAAACACTTAGTAAAGGTTTTTGACCAACAATTGTTTATCATAAAATTCATTTAGATTCACATATTATTGTGCTTTTCTTTGTGACTAGCAAATTTTAATACAAGTACCTGTGTATCTATAAATTCTGATATGTAGTAAACAATAAAATGTACTTACCAAGATATCTTTTTACTTTCAGAGGAAATAAAAGCTGAATTAAAAAATGGAGGTCAAGTGGAAACAACCGAGAGTCCTACATCGGGTACTCTTCCATTGCCCAAGAATGATGCATCAAACATCATTACTGCTGAAAAATACTTTCTACCCTTCGAACTCGCCTGCCAGAGTAAGGCAGCCCGGATAGTTGTCACAGCTCTAGACTGTCTACAGAAGCTCATTGCTTACGGTCATTTAACTGGAAACGTTCCTGATTCAACCACACCGAGAAAACTTCTCATAGACAGAATTGTAGAAACTATCTGTAGCTGCTTCACCGGCCCACAGACTGATGAAGGAGTCCAGCTTCAAATCATCAAAGCCTTGCTAACAGTAATCACAAGTCAACATGTTGAGGTTCATGAAGGAACAGTCCTTTTGGCAGTCAGAACTTGCTACAATATTTATTTGGCAAGCAAAAATCTCATCAACCAAACTACAGCCAGAGCAACGCTGACGCAAATGCTTAACGTCATTTTCACCAAAATGGAAAACCAAGCATTGGAATCTGAAACATGCGGCGACAACTTACACGATGACGCAAGATCAGAGATCTCACAAAAAATACCCAATGGTAATGTAGTCAATGATGAAACTAAAAGTAATAATGGAAACGAAGACAATAAAGAAGTAGAATCACTGCAAACAGAACATTTAGATGAAATTGTAGAAGCTAAAATTATTGCGAAACAAATAGTTGATGCTGTCATAGATAATGCCATTGATATAGCTACTAAGAAAAGCACAGAAGAATTGCCAAATGGGCCAGATAATAATGAAAACCCATCTGATTCTATTGATAGTGCAAGTGTATCCCAGGAACAAGAGGTGATGAAGAGAGTACCTTCTCAAGAAAGTATGGATGTTGCATCAGAAAATGACAACTCAGTGACAGCAAAATTCACACATGTTCTTCAGAAAGATGCATTCCTAGTGTTCAGAGCTCTCTGCAAGCTCTCCATGAAACCCCTGCCTGAGGGAACTCCTGATCCTAAATCCCATGAATTAAGATCAAAAATCCTCTCCTTACATCTTCTCCTATCAATCTTACAAAACGCAGGCCCAGTGTTCAGGAACAATGAGATGTTCATCACTGCCATCAAGCAGTACCTCTGTGTTGCACTCTCTAAAAATGGGGTCAGTTCTGTCCCAGAAGTATTTGAACTCTCTCTAGCTATTTTCTTAGCTCTCTTGCAAAACTTCAAAGTACACCTAAAGAAGCAAATTGAAGTATTTTTCAAAGAAATCTTTATGAATATCTTGGAGACATCTAGTTCTACATTCGAACACAAATGGATGGTTATTCAAGCTCTGACGAGAATCTGTGGTGACGCTCAGAGTGTGGTCGATATCTACGTGAACTACGATTGTGATTTGTCAGCCGCTAATCTATTCCAACGGCTGGTTAATGACGTTTCAAAGATCGCTCAAGGTCGACAAGCGCTCGAATTGGGTGCGACGCCAAATCAAGAGAAATCTATGCGCATCCGGGGCCTCGAATGTCTCGTATCAATATTGAAATGCATGGTCGAATGGAGTAAAGAACTTTACATAAATCCAAATCTACAAACAACCTTAGGTGAAAGAACGGCTAAAGAAGATACAGATCACCACAGTATCAAGTCGCATGGAGGATCTAGCCTCAGTCTCGTATCTACTGGATCTAGCAATATAGGCAACAGAGAAACACTAGATTCTCCAGAACAATTTGAAGTTCTAAAACAACAGAAGGAAGTTTGGGAGACTGGAATAGATCTTTTCAATAGGAAACCTAAGAAAGGAGTGGCTTTCTTACAAGAGCAAGGACTGCTAGGCACATCCACAAAAGAAATAGCAGAGTGGCTGTTAAGTGATGAAAGACTTGACAAGACTTTCATTGGCGAGTACTTAGGCGAAAACGATGATCATTCCAAAGAAGTCATGTACTCGTATGTGGACTCTATGAAGTTTTCGAACATGGACATAGTGGCTGCATTACGTCATTTCCTCGAAGGTTTCAGACTGCCCGGAGAAGCTCAGAAAATTGACCGTCTAATGGAAAAATTCGCCTCGCGATATTGTGAATGCAATCCCAGCAACACCCTATTCACCAGCGCCGATACGGTTTACGTATTAGCATTTTCCATAATAATGCTCACGACTGATTTACATTCGCCTCAAGTCAAGAACAAGATGACAAAGGAACAATACATCAAATTGAATAGCGGAATTAGTGACAATAATGACTTGCCTCGTGAATATTTATCGACGATCTACGACGAAATAGCCGGCCACGAGATCAAAATGAAAAATACGTCTAAGCCTGGAAAACATTTGATCGCAAATGAAAAGAAACGTAAATTCGTTTGGAACATGGAAATGGAACAGATATCGACCGCGGCTAAAAACTTGATGGAATCTGTGTCGCACGTACAGACGCCATTTACCACGGCCAAGCATGTCGAACACGTCAGGCCTATGTTCAAAATGGCTTGGACTCCGTTCCTCGCGGCCTTTTCTGTCGGCCTGCAAGACTGCGACGATCCAGAAATAGCGTCACTATGCTTAGACGGGATCAGGTGCGCCATTCGCATCGCTTGCATTTTCCACATGTCACTTGAAAGAGATGCATACGTCCAAGCCCTGGCACGATTCACTCTGCTTACGGCAAATTCGCCTATAACCGAAATGAAGGCGAAGAACATTGATACAATTAAAACACTGATAACAGTGGCACACACCGACGGAAATTACTTAGGATCTAGTTGGCTGGATATAGTCAAATGCATTTCTCAACTTGAGCTAGCCCAACTCATAGGAACGGGTGTAAGGCCACAATTTTTGTCGGGATCGGGAATCAAACCGCAGCCGGATTCTTTGAAGTTTAGTCTAATGGCTTTAGATCCGAGCGTCAAAGAACATATCGGAGAAACGAGCTCGCAGAGCGTAGTCGTCGCCGTCGACAGAATATTTACCGGCTCGACGAAACTCGACGGAGATGCCATCGTCGATTTTGTCAAAGCCCTCTGCCAAGTTTCGCTCGACGAATTGAGCCATCCCACGAATCCTCGAATGTTCTCTCTGCAAAAGATTGTCGAGATATCTTACTACAACATGGGTCGTATCAGGCTGCAGTGGTCTCGGATATGGCAAGTACTAGGAGACCATTTCAACAAAGTCGGCTGCAATAACAACGAAGATATCTCCTTCTTCGCAGTCGATTCCTTGAGACAGCTCTCCATGAAATTCATCGAAAAGGGCGAGTTCGCTAATTTCAAATTCCAAAAAGACTTCTTGAGACCTTTCGAACACATCATGAAGAAAAACAATTCGCCGACAATAAGAGACATGGTGGTCAGATGTATCGCGCAAATGGTTAATTCCCAGGCGCCGAATATCAAATCCGGTTGGAAGAATATATTCTCCGTGTTCCATTTGGCGGCGAGCGACCAAGACGAAGCAATCGTTGACTTAGCATTCCAAACAACGGGGAAAATTATTACGGAATTATACGACAGACAGTTCCCTGCGATGATCGATTCTTTCCAAGATGCAGTGAAGTGCTTATCCGAGTTCGCGTGTAACGCTAAATTCCCGGATACTTCCATGGAAGCGATACGACTGGTGAGGTCGTGCGCCACGGCCGTCGGGGCTTCCCCGCAACTGTTCGCGGAGCACGCGGGGCTCGAGGGCGAACAAGGCGCGCCCGAGGTCGACCGCGTGTGGCTGAGAGGCTGGTTCCCGCTACTCTTCTCTCTGTCTTGCGTCGTGAGCCGCTGCAAGCTGGATGTCCGCACGCGAGGCCTCACCGTCCTCTTCGAGATTATAAAGACTCACGGCGACTCATTCCGTCCGCACTGGTGGAGAGATCTCTTCAATATTTTGTTTAGAATCTTCGACAACATGAAGCTACCGGAGCACCAGTTGGAGAAGAACGAGTGGATGACCACGACCTGCAACCACGCTTTATACGCGATTGTCGATGTATTCACGCAGTATTTTGACATCCTCGGCTCTCTCCTGCTGGAGCAACTGTACTCCCAGCTCCACTGGTGCGTGCAGCAAGACAACGAGCAGCTCGCGCGCTCCGGCACCAACTGTCTGGAAAATCTAGTCATTTCTAACGGTACCAAATTCAACGAGGACACTTGGAGCAAAACGTGCCAGATTATGTTGGATATCTTCAACAGTACGCTACCGACTACGCTCCTCACGTGGAAACCCGATGAGAATGATGACGCGGATCCGCACGTCCGCCACGGAATACTGAAAAAACCTCAAGGAGGCGACGAAATCAAGTCCACCAACCGGGTATTCAACAGCCTGCTGATCAAATGCGTCGTTCAGCTCGAGCTGATACAGACGATTGACAATATTGTCTTCTACCCGGCGACGTCGAGGAAAGAAGACGCCGAGACTCTGGCGCTCGCGGCTGCCGAACTAACGGGAGGCACTCCCGGCACGGAGCAGGAATGCCAGCGAGAAGAGCAAGGCATGTACCGACTCCTGAGCTCTCCGCACTTACTGCGGCTCGTCGAATGTCTCATGTGCAGTCATCGCTTCGCGAAGACTTTCAACACAAACAACGCTCAGAGAAACGTCCTCTGGAAGGCTAATTTCAAGGGATCGGTGAAACCTAACATGCTGAAACAAGAAACGCAGTCGTTGGCGTGCGTGCTTCGGATATTGTTCAAGATGTACAGCGACGAAGGCAGGCGGGACCACTGGCCGGCCGTGCAGAAGAGCCTCATAAGCATCTGTTGCGAGGCTTTGGAATACTTCGCCGGAGTTACTAACGAAGCCCACCGAGACGCTTGGACCTCAATTCTGCTGCTGATTCTTACGAGAATACTAAAGATGCCCGACGAAAGAGTGAGTATTCATTATGACTTTTTAGTGCCTATTGATTCCTAGTTTCGGAGTTTTTTTTTTGCCGTAAATTAGTCCGCGCTTGACCACCAACTCGCCTGATGGTAAGCGACGTTGTGGTCGAAGATGAAGCACGCAGACCAAGAAGATACCTATTCACTCTGACCTTGAAAAGCTTTAGATTATAGCTCTTAGGTAACAGGAAAGTAGGAAGACTGTTCCATTCCCTGGCGGTATGAATTAGAAAAATGTTGAGTCAAACTGCTTCGTACATATCGAAGGAAAATCGACAGTGTAGGGGTGGTAATTTGGCGTCCTCCTACTTGTCCTGTAGTAAAAAGGGGATGGCAGGATAAGGTCGTGCAGCTCAGATGCACTCTGTCCGAAATGAATCCTATAGAAAATGGACAGACTCGCAACCCTATGGCGATGCTCTAGGCTGTGAAGTTTTTTTGCAACTAACTTTTCATCAACTATAAGCTGAACAGCACGCCGGTCCACCGATTCCAAGGCCTCGAGCTGATACTTAGCCGAGCCATCCCAAAGATGGCAGCAGTATTCAGTAGAATGTAGAAAATCATCCTAAGCTTTTATTTCTATATACTCATACTTACTTTCGGTTCACCAGTAGTTGCTCATGTTTTCTCACATGATTTACACTACCATATGAGTGACTGATAACTTGGTGCGGTCTGATATCACGCTATTGTCGCTTCTAACGAGTTTACTTTTGGATTTCCTTGACCACAGATTTATCAATGCTATGCATGTATGTCGAGTATGTCATCTAATCTCTGTTATTCGCGATGCAAAGTTGGATAAGATTAGAATGTTTACAGGAACAAAGTGTTACATTGTCAACCCAACATCTACCTGTTTGGAGAGTACTGGTGATGCACCAATTAATTTAACTCAGAGATGGCATAACATGATGCATATGTATACAGCATCGGACAGACCATTTTATATTTGAGGTGGGGTTGGCTAACCCCCCACCCACGGACCTGGTTAGCGGGCCTTAAATTGCAAACTAGGCGACAGAAGATCCGCGCAGGCTAGGGCCTATAGCTCTTTCATTATTTTCCGATAGTATTCTTTTCTACCTTTATCCAATTTATTTAACCAATCAATGGATCCATCCTGACTGAACATACACAGCTCACATAAAGCTGCGCGTTGATTGGGTTTCGCGAAACTTGGCTAACTTCACATCCGCCGACTTGTATGATTCGGCCTATAAACATATACCTCCCCTATAACAACCTCTAATAAGCTCAATAAGCACTCTTGTCATTCGTCCACAAACATACACAACACATCATTACATCTTCAAGTCAAGAATGAATAGGTATCTTCTAGGTCTACATACTCCATCTTCGGCTACAACTTCGCTTTCCATCAGGCGAGTTGTTGGGCAAATGCAGCCTTATAATACATTAAAAAATAATCGGCCAAGTACGAGTAGGACTCGCGCACGAAATGTTCCGTACTGTATGGGAGCCCCCCTTAAATATTTATTTTATATTAATTTTATTATTTGTTATTGAAGTGAATATAAAACTAAATATTCTGTGAAAATTTCAAGCATCTACCTATTACCATTATTAATATAGAGCGAAAAACCTCTAAAAATTCAGGTTTGTTGTATGGGAGTATTGTTGAAGGGGGTCCCTTAATTATTTGTTTTATTTTTAGTATTTGTTGTTATAGCGGCAACAGAAATACATCATCTGTGAAAATTTCAGCTGCCTAGCTATCATGGTTCATGAGATACAGCTCGGTGACAGACGGACATCGAAGTCTTAGTAAGTAATAGGGTCCCGTTTTTCCCTTTGGGTACGGAACCCTAAAAAACATGCATTCAATTCAACCATTCAGCAATCTGAATATGATTAGTATGCCATGCCACTATCCTCCCTCAGTATAGTCAAGCTCGGCATCATCATCGTATTAACAGTAGGGTGACGTCCACTACTGGATATAGCCTCCCCTATAGACTGGTTGAAAGTGGCGTACATACTGTGAGACCAAATCGCGCAGATGTTAAGTGAGCTTCAGTTAGGATTGGGTTATCCGCAGCTTGTAGCTAACATAACAGCCGCCAAGTTGTTTGACCTATAACACTGGGTGTTGTTTCCTTCCAGTTTGCGGCGCACGTCTCCAGCTACTACCCCCTGCTGTGCGAGGTGACGTGTTTCGACCTGAAGCCGGAGCTGCGCTCGGTGCTGCGCCGCGTGTTCATCCGCATCGGACCCGTCTTCAAGATCGTGGCGCAGTAGCCTCCGCCCCCGCGACCACCCGACTACATGGCCTTATAGTTTTGTAGGTTAAAGTATAACTCGATGTTAACATTTAAATAAATAATGCATTATGTTGATTCCTTAAATTTTAATGTAATATTTGACAGCGATCAGTACTTCAGTAGTATTAAAAGTGATCTATTATTATTGTATAGGGTGTAGTCTTACGTCTAATTTATGATTTATCATTATTTTGAATATATTATTGAGAGTTAAATTTTAAATTGTATATTAAAAACATTATAGTTGTATCTGCATATAAATTATAATAGTTTACTCTGTATATTTGAAGTTCTACTAGCGATTGGGAGCTGAATTTACTCGCATCGCCGCCGTGGTTCGCTTACGATTCATTTGAGCTAGACTGATGGACTGTGATCGAGCAATTATGAAAATGTTCACAGCTTTTTATGTTTATTGAACTTTTACTTTATTGGAGTGATTTCAGAACTCGCACGCAAACTGATTATATAATTATTATTCCTTTAAATAAAAATATTAAAAGTATTGCATTTTTTCTTAAACAATAGTGAGGCCTTCGATAGACCTTTCCAGAGAGTCGATGTCCCAAATGACGAGTTGTCCATCGAGACCAGAAGTGCTGAACTTCTTAGTTTCGGCTTTGGTGCCTTTGAAGAGGTTGATGGATGTTATAGCATTCTGGTGGATAGAGTCGAGGAAGGTGTCATTGGTTTCAATACGAGCCTGCCGGTCCAAAGACTGAAACTTCTTCATGGCTGAGAGCCCTCCAGACTCCTTTCTCTGAGTATTGTCTAACTTGGCCACAAATTTAATCTCACTGCCATCGTGGCAATACAACAATGGAATGCAGCTGTGTCCTGCGGCAATCAAAGAGTTATTTGTGATCCAAGAACACCCCAAGAATGGCAGGTAATCAGTCTTTAGTTTGTAGACAGCTTTACCTTGTGTAGCATCGGCTACATTTATGGTGCTGTCGTGCCCCACCCAAGCGACTTTGTTGCCGTCTGCAGAAAATGAAACGCTGTGTACCCAGCCTCCTCCACAGGGAGAGTTCCGAAACTCTGCCAGGAGTTGTCCCAGTGGCAGCTTAGATCCCCAAACGTTAGGTCCAGGTTGGTCTTCAATATCCTTGATGTAAGCAGAAAATACACGGACCTTGAAGTCAGCCGAACCAGCGACCAGAAGAATATTGTTAGGGTGCCAATCGATGGAGTTTACAGTAGACCTGATAGGCTTCTTGATATGCTTGGAAACCCACCAATTGTTCTCCTTTTCGAAGTAACAGATAGATATCAGCCTTGCCCCAGAGCCGACGGCAAACTTGTTCTCCATTGGGGACCATTTGACACAAGTGGCAGCACGATTGATGCGGAGAAGGACCAGAGTAGTTGTCCATTTGCCATCTTCTCCTTGAGTCCACACATAAGCGTTGCGGTCCACGGAGCAGGTGACGATGCGATTGGTGTTAGGGGCCCAGTCAATGCCCATCACTTTCAAGTCATGCTCAGCGAGGTTGTTTGTTTGCTTCCACTCATTACCGTCTTTCTGGTAAAGGTGTACTTCATTGTTGTTTGGTGAAAAAGCAACCTCTGAAAAAAATTATTTAAAAATGTTAACACCATCAATTCACAGCATATTAAATTCTAAAGTTACAAATCCTGTTGAAAGTTAACTTTTTAAGGCAATTACTTAGGTGAAATGTATAGTATTCTAGCAAAAGCTGTTTGCTTTAAATATACAAAGAGTGATTCAGAGTGCCTCAGTGAATACAATATCATAATATAAGGATGTGTCATTGCGGCCTGCCCTGTGTAGTGAAACATTAATCATTGTTACTGTAGGGAGAGCACAGAGGTGTAGCAGTTAGAAGGCAATTTGGAGGAAAAACAGACAATTACAATAGGACATATATTATGTAGGTAAATAAAATCATAAAAATAAATTACTAGGAAAATTGATAATACTCACGAGTCCTATCTTTATTCCATGCATGACACGTTATCGGGGCGCATGAGTCACCAAACGTAAGTGCTTGATACATCTTTGATACCTGAAATGATTTGTATTTTCATGAAATTAGACATCGTAAATCAATCACTTTTGTTTAGACTGCTAATTTAAATGTTAAGAAATATTAGAATTCATTTGGTTAACGTATTCACCAGGAGATTAACGTATTTTAGACATTATTTACCTTGCTTTTCAATTTCTGCAGAAAACGATGCAATTTTAATCTTCCCGGGAGAGGATCACGTTGAGACGAATTCGCGGACTCTGGGCAGTCAACGCGAATTACTGGAATAAATATTATTAAAACGTATAGTTTATGTTTGTATTTGAGCACATTTTAATTAATTTCAATTTACATTTCAAAAACTTTTACTCACCAAACCCATGAACGAATGAAATCACAGAATGAAAACAATCTGCGAGTGCGAAAAGGAATGAACGTAATGAGTGACATAGATAGACTGAATATCCTTATTTTTTTTAATGGATAGAGTGATTCAAGAGGAAGGTTTATATGTATAAAAATTCCCGAAATTCCCCACGGGAACGGGCACAACGCGGGTTAAACCGCTGGGCGCTGCTGCTGCTAGTAAAATACTATAGCGATTTCAACAGATTAATAATAATGGAGTACGTTTAGAAACAGTGCCTAATATTCCCATCATATCTCATATCATCATAGTCTCGTCGGCCGCAAATTACTTCAGTGAGGGGGACTCTTTAAGGCTAGGTTTACTCCGTGCAAAATAATATTGTTCATGTTCTGTGAACAAAAGAAAATTGACAATCCGAAGTCCAAAATCTTGTACAAATCAAGGTTTTGTTTCTTGTATTTTTGTTTCATTTTCACAAACCCATATGTAAGAGAACAAGTTTTCATTTTCAGTCAATTCTCAAAAGGTAATTTGTTCAATTTTGTTCTTACCCGCTTGCTTGCCCGTGTCAACTAGTAGTTAACAAATCGAGAATTTAGAATTGACCATGTCAAGTAGTAGTTAACATAACCTTGAAGTCAGGTTTGCCCGTGTTAACTGGTAGTTGACATTGCATTTCACTCAGCTATGACCATGTCAACCTGTAGTTAACATCGCTCCCGCCGTCGAAAAAGCTGATTCTACCCGTCTTTATCGCTCCAGGGCCTAATTTGTATTATTTGTCCCATTTCTTCGTGAAATTTACCCTCTACACAACCCCAGTCAAGCATCCAAGCCATAGACATAAGTCAAGAAAAAAATAAAAACGTTCCGTTTCACTCCAGTTCGATTCATGCTTGATTCAAAGAAAAAAAAAACTTGATAAATATCTATGAACAAGTAATCATTTTTTTTTTCTTATTCTATTATTTATTATATTGACAACATAATCAAAGAATAAAAACCATATGTCATCGCTTTTATTTTTGAGGTATGAGCTTTTGAATACAAGTCGCTTCAAAACGCCCTACTTCTAAGTTCAGCACAGCATAACTCTGCACCAAAGTCGTAATTTGATAAACAAAAGATAACATTGTTTAGCTAGTTTCATAATAAACAAATATATATATTACTTGACACTTTTTTAAACAAATTGAGTTACAAGAAACGATTTTGTGAAACCCGACCCGCGCGCTGACGGCGCAAAAAATGGTGGGGCAAAGTAGGGTCGTCACGTTTTTTTCGTGTGACATTTGAGGTGGCACGCGCTGAGGGCCCGGGGCAAAGTAACGTTGCGCGCGGACCCCCCTTGGGCAAGCGAGCGGTTACAGACAGATTAGTATATCACACAACAAATCGAATAAAATACATCGAGTGGTTGAAAGAGGAATATAGCATGGAATAAGTGTTTAAGAAGAGTTGTATCTTCTGCTTCGTGATATTTAAAGTCAAACTAGACCTCAGTCAAATATTACCTCCAGGCATTTTAAGCAGGACTACCTATAGGACCATTTATGTCCTTGAGTTTAGATTTCTTCGATTAATCATGATGTAAGTGCACAACCATATAGCTGAATGAATAAAAGTACCAACTTGCCACCACAGCACCAAGGTACCCATAAGATGTAAAAGTTCGACGGTTCAACCCAGTGCTATTTTGCAGATCCGGATTAAGCGAAGCACAAGACCTCTCCCAAAGATTCCAGAAAGTGTACAAATACAGCCAACTAAGGTAATCCAATTTTTTCAATCCAAGCATAGAATAAACATGGAAAACAAAAAAGTATATAAACTGCCTGAAAGAAAATTACGTAAATGTCCAATATGTGGCTACGAGTCATTTAGTAGATCATCATCAACTATGAACAAACACATTAGAAAGCACAAAGGTATATTACCAGAAAAAAAATTCAAATGTGACTTATGTGAGTACAAAACAGCACTATCAATCCATTTGAAACAGCATATGAAAAGACATACCGGGGAAAAGCCTTATAAATGTGACTTGTGTGATTATAAAGCATCACAAGTCGCTCATTTGAATCAGCATAAAAAAACACACACAGGAGAGAAGCCTTTTGAATGTGACATATGTTACTACAGAACATCACAATTAGCACATTTAAAACTACATTTCCGGATCCATACGGGTGAAAAACCCCACAAATGTACTTTCTGTGACTTGCACTTTGCTCGTCCAAGTGATCTGAAAGTTCACATAAAAAGACATCATATTCCCTCTGATGCAGAGAAATCACACTCAAATGCAGGGAAATCACACTCAAATGCAGAGAAGATACATAAATGTGACGAATGTGAATACAAGACGGCAACACCAAAAGACATGAAAAATCACATGTTAATACATACTTTAGAACATGAACTCGGTATGGACAAACAATTTCAATGTGACAAATGTGACCATAGAACTATGAGAAAAAGTGATTTAACGAGACATATGAAACTACATATTAGACACGAACAGATTTTTGCCGATGATGAAAAACGATATAAATGTGATAAGTGTCACATTTATAGAACTAATAGAAGATCTGATTTTTTAAGACATCTCAATGTACATCTTAAACGAGATAAGACCAATGGTACTGAAATACAATCAGTATCTTAACTAGCCTATTAAAAACCTCATGCAAGATTCTATAGACAACTATTATTATCCAAAAACAATAAACTTATTTACATAAATAAATAGAAAGCTTGTTCTGTTTGTGATAGATGTTTACATTGGTCCATCTAGGTAGATACATAATCAAAGCCTAAAAGGGCTAAACCTCCCTTTTAGGCTTTGATTATGTATCTACCTAGATGGACCAATGTAACCTCCCTTTTTTATATCACAAACAGAACAAGCTTTCTATTTATTTATGTAAATAAGTTTATTGTTTTTGGATAATAATAGTTGTACTACTTTCTTTGTACATATATGTTTACACCACCATTCATGTCAATTACACATTTCCATTCATTAGATGTTGTCTGGAAGAAATCACTTTTAGCGATAAGACCGCCTTTTGTACCTTTCTTCTGTTGTTGTTTCTTCTTCTGTTATGTTTGATTTCGTGTGGTGTCGATAAAGTGTTCTTGTATTGTAGTGTAACAACCCAAGTATTTTTACTTTGTGCACATAATATCCTTGTGCATTTTGACAGTTAACACAATAATATTGTGTCAATAATCAATATATTTGTGATACTTCTAACACCAGGTATGGAGTTTAATTTAAAAGAGATAATGCAAAATGGGCTCAGACTAGGTACAGTAGGTCAAAAAATCCGTTAAACTACGATAAATAAATGCGCAGAGTAAAACAACCGCATTAAATGCTTAATTTATGAGTAATTTCACAATTTCCAATTTGATTTTTGTTCAGTTTTTCAATTACTGTCATTTTGGTCACATGTAACCTTAATACCCGAATACACGAAATTACTTTTAATGGACACTGTTTTTGTAAAAAATAATGGGAAAATCATTTTCTGAAAGAAACAAAGCAAATTATTAAATAATGTACCCTTTAGTGGCCCAATTTCTATGCATATAATATACCGAGGATGGGGTTCAAAGGAGATATTGCAAATTTTGCAATATCTCCTTTGAACCCCATCCTCGGTATATTAGAGACTCAGAGGCCTGTGATTTAAACATTCACAAAACTGTCAAAATGCACAAGCTTACGGTCCACATATGTATAGGTAATATTTACTTGGGCCATTTAGCTCAGCCAATTTGGTATCTAGACAAATACATAATCAAAGCTTTTAGGTATGACCCAAAACTTGGTTTTAAGTTTTTTTTTAACCACTGTGTCTGTTCACTTCATCTTCAAAATTTGAACACATGAGTGGCATTAAAGGAGGATTTATTCACAAAACTTAAATAACATAATTTATTCTAACTTATGCTAAAATATTTACAAAATACCTTAACTATACTTAAGTGGCATTATATTATGCGAAAAATTAGTTTTAATTAAATTTATTTTGTTGGAATGCAGTACAGTAAAAACATTAATATTTCCTGTGGTAATAGTTTTAATAGTATTTAAGTTTTATTATAAATAAACTATAAACTATGTACTAATTCACAGTTTTTTTTTTTATATTTTGTGAAAAGACAGTTTTTGAGTTGAACCCTAAACTTTTATGAATTAGGAAAGAACCTGTCCAATTTGTTGAACAGATTGTTGAACATATTGGAATAGAGTTTCTCTAGACCAGTGCGCAATGTCCAATTTTTTGAATGATTTGGCATTTACAGATAAACCAATAATATTTTTTTGCTAAAAATAGCATGACCGACTTTACCCGTGTACAGAATTCGCGAATATTTCGCACGTATCGAAGTAGCATTTTTCACATTATTGATGATTTATCAAAAATTGCTCATCCGATTTCAATAAATTTTTAATGGGACCAATTTGGGACTGTTCAAGTATTACGTAACGCAATTTTTGAAGATTTCTGACCCTCCCCCCTGTGTAACGCGCCATAACATTTTTTCTGTACGCCCCCGTTCTCTAAACACCCAACAATAGTCCATTATTTTGCTACCTTAGGAACCGTTAAGTACCGAAAATACCTTTGATACAATATAGTTAAAAAAATGTTACGTAACACGTAATCTAACGTCATGTGTAATTCCCATGTTGTACCCACCCCGATCACTGTTGGGAACTCGGTTCTTGAAGTCGTTGACTCGTACGTCTACCTAGGACAAGTAGTCCAGTTAGGTAGGTCCGACTTCAAGAAAGAGGCCAATCGCCGAATCCAACTCGGTTGGGCAGCGTTCGGAAAATTGCGTAACGTCTTCTCGTCCGACATACCTCAGTGCCTCAAGTCGAAAGTGTTCGATCAGTGTGTGTTGCCAGTGATGACTTATGGCACTGAAACGTGGTCTCTTACTATGGGCCTTATTAATAAGCTCCAAATAGCCCAACGAGCTATGGAGAGAGCTATGCTCGGAGTCTCTCTGCGAGATCGAATCAGGAATGAGGAGATTCGCAGAAGAACCAAAGTTACCGACATAGCCCAGCGGATTGGCAAGTTGAAATGGCAGTGGGCAGGACACATAGCGCGGAGGACTGATGACCGATGGGGTCGAAAGGTTCTCGAGTGGAGACCACGTACCGGCAAGCGCAGCGTAGGACGTCCACCCACAAGGTGGACGGATGACCTCATTAAGACCGCAGGATCACGCTGGATGCAAGCCACTACCAACCGGTCTTATTGGAGATTCATAGGGGAGGCCTATGTCCAGCAGTGGACGTCCTATGGCTGATGGATGGATGGACGTAATCTAACACCCTGTAACGCATCGTAACGTTTAACAAGATTCCCCCTCCCCCCCAAATTGCGTTACGTAATACTGGAACGGTCCCTTTCAAAGTATACTCTTTCCAATAAAAAAGAATTATTGAAATCGGACTTCTATGAAAAAAGTTATGCGTGGTTATACATAAAAATATGCCGCTAAATGAGTTTTTGACCGACGAATCGAACCGGAGGAGGCACTCAATTCGACCCGTATATATATCAAAGTATAATATATATATCGGTCAAAAACTCATTAAGTTAGCGGCATACTAAAACAGTCGGTCTATGCACAAAAGTGCGTGCGTGCGAAAGAGGGTGATTAAAACCAACAACAACTTTTACTATGGGGCCTACCAGGAATTCGATAAAAAGTACCCATATTATTTAAAAAAATATGATTTATTGACTTAATTTAATAACAGTTCACAACATTTATATCAACAATCATTCAAAATTTATAGTTCGTTTTAAATGCGAAGGCTGGATCGCATTTGAAATAATAATTATAGGGCGCTTAGTGTCGAATATATTTTTGTCTGAATTACAACTCTTGCTTCGCTAGGTATATAGCACAGAACAGCAGAACTAGATCTGTGGCCTGTAATGTGGTAGATACGTCAAAATCCCGCCGGAAAATATTGAAGCACGTTTTATTCCTTGGTTAAACCAGTATTGTATTATACATTATTATTACGAGATAAATAAATACCTCAACGTCGTCGATCCCGACGAAGTTTCGACCGAGTTGCGAATATCTCGTAATTTTAGTGCGCGATTAGTCCCGTAGTGTATAATAATAATGTGTTCAAATCGCGAAAGTTTAAAAACAACAGTATTATACAATACATGATTTTTTGCAGAGTGCAGTGGTTTAAACTTCAAAGAGGTATATATACAGGGTCATAGGTATTAAACGCTGAACCTTTTAAGGGCTGGACTTTTGGAAAATCACGAAGAAAAAATCAGCTTTTTCACACAAAATGTATGGAGAAGCGATTTTTTTTGCGAATTTTCAAAAGTTGTTTGTCTATATGTACTAGACGCGCCCTTAAAAGGTCTTGCGTTTAATACCTATGACCCTGTATACTCATAATTACAAACGAATTGTATGGAAATTAAGATCCAACTTCTAATATGGCACTAGTATATTTTTAGCATGTGCACGATAATAACTCTTGTCTCGTATATTGTGAGAAAGATTGTTAAGCTCCGCGCCACACAAGTTGAGGGATGTGAAGTTAGCCACTAGCTGCGCAATAGCCAATCCGGTGGAAGCCGCACGTTGATTGGCTATTGCGCAGCTAGTGACTAACTTCACATCCATCAACTTGTGTGGCGCGGAGTATACCTGGGCAAAGTTTCAACTTTGTTATTGTAATTATGACTAATCCAGCTGAAGCGACCGGCCATCCCATTCGAAACAAACTGAAGTCGTTAATCATCCATCATGGGTGCTGTACAAAAACGTATGGAACTATAAGGAAACTATTAGTTATACTAAGCGCCACACAAGTCGGCGGATGAGAAGTTAGCCGCAGATGACACTTCGCCGTAATTCGTTAATTATTGCGCATGTGTGCACAATGCCGACGCCGCGTGTGGTGAACGGGCGTAAGGGGCGCGCGGGAGGCATGAGGTTGGCGGGCGGGTGAGGCCCGACGTCTCGTCTCTCTGGCTCCCGCGCATACCTTTGCGCAGCGTTCTGCGCATCTTCCCATCCGCCGATTTGTGTGGCGCTTAGTATACTCATAGTTAGCTACAAGCTGCGCAAAATCCAATCCTGACTGCTGATTAACAGTTGCGCAAAGACTGGGTTTCGGGCAATTAGCTAACTTCAAAGCCGTCAACAAGTTCGGCTTTTATGAATCCTTCCGTAGCTCAAAAGTCTTGTGACTGTGAATGCATGCCCGAGTCCTGCGATCCGTCATCCCTGTTCGGGGGTTCCCATTCATCGGAATCATCAGTGCCATAAGGGTCCTCTTCTTCGGAACCGCTCGAGTCACTCGCGTCTTGCCTGGCTATCTGCCGTCTCACTCGTTTACCAGCCACTATCGGGTTCCCGATATCGCCGTCTCCGTCGCTCTCGGGCGTGGCCGATCTTTGACGACGTCTTCTAGCTGAATAAAATAAAAAAAACCTCGGTCAAGTGCAAGTTGGACTCGCTCACGAAGGGTTCCGTTCCGTATGGAAGCCCCCTTAGTATGTTTTATTTTTGAAAGGAATATACCACTAAATATTCTGTGAATACTTTTAAATTCATTTTATAATCCTTCCTGTTGCCGTTATCAATATCGATCAAAAAAATCACGTTTCTTGTATGGGAGGGCTCCTTATTTTTTTTTACGTTTTTAGTATTTGTTGTTATAGCGGCAACAGAAATACGTCATATGTGAAAATTTCAACGTTCTAACTATCACGGTTCATGAGATACAGCCTGGTGACAGACAGATGGACAGCGGAGTCTTAGTACTAAGCGCCACACAAATGGCGGATGGGAAGTTATGCGCAGAACGCTGCGCAAAAGCTGAAATATAGAAATGCGCGCGAGCCAGAGAGACTCGCGTTGGGGCACACCCCGCCCGCCAACCTCATGCCTCCCGCGCGCTCCCTACGCATTATGCACACACGCGCATTAGGTAATTAGCTAATCATGGCGAAGTGTAGTCTGCAGTTAACTGTTCATCCGCCAATTTGTGTGACGCTTAGTATAATAGGGTCCCGTTTTTACACTTTGGGTACGGAAACGTAAAAACAACGGGTTTCTAAATGAATAATTGAACGCCGAATCAAACTTTTGGACGGCTGCGAACTCGAAACCAGTGGTTGCGCAGTAGCAATATACCTACCATATAGCGGTGCGAGGGGGGATGTGAGTAACTAAACAAGCCTAGAAGTATGATCCACCCTATAGTAGGATAATTTTACTAATCTTTTGAGCTAACAAACACACTTTCAGACAGGGCCGGACCGTGAGTTTAGGGGGCCCTGGGCTAATACTCCTCGGGGACCCACCACCCACCTAATTACTCAATGTATAGGATGGCAAAATAAAAAAAAAAACAGAGTCAGAGAGTGAAACAGCGAAGCACGATCGAGATCGAATGAATGTGTAATGACTGCAGAACATTTTAATTGACAGTTCAAAGTCCCAACACCTGAACGGAGATTTATTTATTTAATAACTAAAGCGGCACTATATGTAGATACCACTTACGTTAGTTACGAACAATCAATTGATTAATTCTCGGAGGAAATATTGTGATTATTGAAATATGTATTTCCTCCGAGGATTAATTATACAGGTTATATAAATTAGTTGTTTTTTTTTATAAAAATATTAACTACAAATAATCAAATAAATGTCAAATAAGAATACAGATAATTAGACATTTTTAAATGAATGAAATTGAATGGGTTTGATTAATGGCAAGATTTGCATGGCTGCTAACCTTGTAATTATACAGGGTTATTTCTAATCAATAAGCATAATCCTTTTAGGGGCTTATTCTGTACATCATAACTAAGAACTTTTGTTCAGCGACTATTGTCAAAACTAAAAAAAAAATCAGCTGTTCCATACATTTTGTCGAGGGTGAACGATATTTTTCTATGGAACATTTTTTTTTGAGAATTAATAAAAGTCGTATAACAAAAGTTGTTAGTTTTGATGTACAGAATAAGCCCCTAAAAGGATGCTAATTGATTAAAAATAACCCTGTACAATCCGTTTAATATGATTATAGATTTTTTCGCATTATGGTTTTTAACTTTGACATGACTTAGCTAGGGCCCCCTGGAATCCACAGGGCCCTGGACTGAAGCCCAAAAGACCATAAGATAGATCCGGCCCTGCTTTCGGAATTATAATTTTAATGAGGGTTTAATAAAAATATGCCTATTTGAAAAAACCTGACTATGTCCATATTTCGCAGGTACGTACGCGGATGTGGAGTATAGGCTGAATCATACAACTTGGCGGCCGTAATGTTAGCTACAAACTGCGGATAACACAATCCTCGCACTTCTGCTAAGTGAGCTTCAGTCTGGTTTGGGCTATCCGCAGCTTGTAGCTAACATCACAGACGCCAATTTGTATGACTCGACCTATATGCGGTAATCACTTGTAACCTCAGAACTCGTAATCGTAATCGACGGAGTCCCCGTCCGAGTCCTCGACCTCGAAGTGGTCGTCGTAGAAGTGCACGGCGTTCGCGTTTATGAAGAAATTGTTCCCGTGACGACGCACTATTCGCATACCTGGAAAGGACGACAACCGGCATTACAAAAAAAGTAAGTTCGTATAGGCCGGGTGGCTAGACCTGGTGTCAGAGTTTTTAAGCCGCCTGAAGGCCTCTGTCATGGCTGAACTGTTAAAACAACAGGGATCTACAATAGCGCTCAGTTGTAAATGCCGCCTGCGTTCACCTATCTGAAGACTGACCGTGCTGAAAGTTCCTTAACTTCGATGAACACCTAGTCAAACTACGCTATGGCACTACATCTAGACGACATTAGATATTACAACTGGGTAAAAGAAATATTATTTTATATATTGCGGCAGTTAGATAACAGAAAATAATATTGGATACATACTTTTAATTTGGTCACTGAAATAAAAATTACTAAGCGAGTCAAAGTTCGATTGCGGGCACGTGACTTCACTATAATTATGGTCACGCGGAACTTCAGGCAGGCCGCGCCCCACGAACACACTGTGCGCGCGCCCGTGCCCCAGTCTGTGACGTACCTGGTCTGTGGGGGCGCGGCGGTCGCGGCTGCGGCGCGGCCAGTCCGGGCGGGTGGTCGTGGTCGCGCCAGTGCCGCGGGTCGGCCTTCAGGCAGGCCGCGCCCCACGGACACACTGTGCGCGCGCCCGTGCCCCAGTCTGTGACGTACCTGGTCTGTGGGGGCGCGGCGGTCGCGGCTGCGGCGCGGCCAGTCCGGGCGGGTGGTCGTGGTCGCGCCAGTGCCGCGGGTCGGCCTTCAGGCAGGCCGCGCCCCACGGACACACTGTGCGCGCGCCCGTGCCCCAGTCTGTGACGTACCTGGTCTGTGGGGGCGCGGCGGTCGCGGCTGCGGCGCGGCCAGTCCGGGCGGGTGGTCGTGGTCGCGCCAGTGCCGCGGGTCGGCCTTCAGGCAGGCCGCGCCCCACGGACACACTGTGCGCGCGCCCGTGCCCCAGTCTGTGACGTACCTGGTCTGTGGGGGCGCGGCGGTCGCGGCTGCGGCGCGGCCAGTCCGGGCGGGTGGTCGTGGTCGCGCCAGTGCCGCGGGTCGGCCTTCAGGCAGGCCGCGCCCCACGGACACACTGTGCGCGCGCCCGTGCCCCAGTCTGTGACGTACCTGGTCTGTGGGGGCGCGGCGGTCGCGGCTGCGGCGCGGCCAGTCCGGGCGGGTGGTCGTGGTCGTGCCAGTGCCGCGGGTCGGCCTTCAGGCAGGCCGCGCCCCACGGACACACTGTGCGCGCGCCCGTGCCCCAGTCTGTGACGTACCTGGTCTGTGGGGGCGCGGCGGTCGCGGCTGCGGCGCGGCCAGTCCGGGCGGGTGGTCGTGGTCGCGCCAGTGCCGCGGGTCGGCCTTCAGGCAGGCCGCGCCCCACGGACACACGCCGCGCGCGCCCGTGCCCCAGTCTGTGACGTACCTGGTCTGTGGGGGCGCGGCGGTCGCGGCTGCGGCGCGGCCAGTCCGGGCGGGTGGTCGTGGTCGCGCCAGTGCCGCGGGTCGGCCTTCAGGCAGGCCGCGCCCCACGGACACACTGTGCGCGCGCCCGTGCCCCAGTCTGTGACGTACCTGGTCTGTGGGGGCGCGGCGGTCGCGGCTGCGGCGCGGCCAGTCCGGGCGGGTGGTCGTGGTCGCGCCAGTGCCGCGGGTCGGCCTTCAGGCAGGCCGCGCCCCACGGACACACGCCGCGCGCGCCCGTGCCCCAGTCTGTGACGTACCTGGTCTGTGGGGGCGCGGCGGTCGCGGCTGCGGCGCGGCCAGTCCGGGCGGGTGGTCGTGGTCGCGCCAGTGCCGCGGGTCGGCCTTCAGGCAGGCCGCGCCCCACGGACACACGCCGCGCGCGCCCGTGCCCCAGTCCGCGTCTGTCGGATGACTAAACTGCGCCTTGTGTTGGGGATTCCGTCTGAAAACACACGAACAAATGTATAGGTCAAGTGTATGGTACACTAAAGTATGGTTCAAGCTTAACGACGTCACGAAATATGGGGCAAACACTGCACATAGCCCGGGAGGTAAGCGCAAAAACTACTTTCTAAAAGCTGATTTTTCGGTATTACCTGGTAGTCATGATGGTGAACAACAATACCCGGGATTCAGTCAGCTGGAATGCTTAGTGTTTGGTGGAGATACTAGAATGTTTTTTAAAAAATACCGTGGCATAGCCTAATGTATTGGCAAAAGTATTTTTTATAAGTCTATTGCGTCTGATCCACGTAAAAAAATATACCGCGGTTTTAAAGACTGTTTGGCTCTTCAGCGGTTTTAAAGACTGTTTGGCTTATCAAAATCGAAATCTTTAAAACCGCGACTTTACATTAGTGTGACCGTTCTTAGTGGACTGATTGCTATTATAGTAGATTTTCGATGTAAATTTGGTAGTGTGATAGATTTTCACTAGGTTTTTAAAAATCAGTAGATTTCACTAAATTTCATAAATTCTATTTTTTTGGGGCCCACGCACCCTTATGTGATTTCGGATAACGGCGGGGTAGAATTAGGAGAAGAATAATTTATGTCAATGGATTTCAGTAGAAAAAAGGTTACGTTTAGTAGTCTACAGGTTTTGAAAACGGTAACACCGCTTTACTGTTGACGAGTCACACTTGACGGTTTTTAAAACCGCAACTTTACAAAATGTTGTCTTATTCAAAGTTAAAAAATTTACGTTACCTCGCTATAGCATTCAACGAAATTAATGAAAATATCCAAAATGTCCTAAAATGTGGGTTAGGAGTTAAATAAAAAATAGGTCTCGGTTTCTCAGACACAAATGTAGTCCATGAACTCACAGTAGAAGCAAAAGACTACAGAAATTATTGAAAAATGTCCGAAGACATATACTAAGCGAAAGTCATAGAACGTGTCACAGTCATAGTGTTGGTAACACTGCGTGGCGAGCCAAAATAAAACTTTGACGAGCCGCGAGCAATGTTGTCGGTTTTAATTAACGTTTCATTTGACGCTTTCTGCTTTTGCAGTTTAACGTTTCTTTTAAAATAGCCGTGTGCAGTGTTGCAGTTCGATAGATAATAATAAGTAAGATAATAGATTGTAGGTTCGTGATATAGATTAGGCATGACCAAGATATGGAACGTTCTTGATAGTCATCTAGTATATAAGTTGTTACTGTTTGATAATAAATCAGACTAATTCCATCCTGTGTCTCATTATGGTGCCTATTGCCATACTGGCAAAGTGGTGACCCCGAGTGTCGTGAAGTGAAATGTGACGAGTTAAGGAAATTATAAACCATGACTTCCTCACCGGGAAAATCGGGCTGCAGTCATGGGACAGCTCTGGACGAGGTAGCAAGATTGTCCAGCATTCCCGAGCTCTGGAGAGACCATCCTCGCTTGTGGTTCGCGCAGTTGGAGGCAATTTTGGCGACAAAGAGGCAAGACGACGAATTCATATATAATGCGGTAATCGCCAGGCTATCAAAGGAGGAGATACAGAAAATTAGTGATCTCCTCATCTCTCCTCCACCGATGGGAAAATATCAAGCAATTAAGGACCGGCTAATCAATTGTTATGAAAAAACCGAGCAACATCGATTCCAAAAATTGTTCTTTGAGATGGATCTTGGTGATGAGACACCATCCCGACTTTTACGCAAGATGAAGGACCTCGGCGGAGGGAGAGTTTGTGACGAAATTATTAAATTTTTGTGGCTAAGACTGCTACCATCATCAGTCACTACCGTGCTTGCAGTCACGGAGGATATCGAGCTCGAGAAGATGGGTCAAATCGCTGACAAAATTTTATATAATACCAAGGTTACTAAGGTATCAGCAGCGAGCAAAAATATTGAAAACGTAGATAATACCGTACGTGTTTTGGCACAGTTAGCAGAAATGCGCTCGGAACTATGTGCAATTCAGCACGATCGGAGAGAATTTCAACGCAGCATTCAGCATAACAACAGTCGTCATCATTTTTTGCCGAGGTCAAGATCATGCAGTACGGAAAGGAAGCGGTTTTATTTCTATCGTGATAGATTTTCGAAGGAAGCTAAGAAATGTATTAAGCCGTGTGATTCGAGACGGCACTCTGGTACAGCAAAACTAATTGAAGTGCCGGCCAAGGCAGGACTCTGTGCTATTCACCCGTCAAACCGCCTCACTATTACCGACCGTAAAAGTGGTATGAGGTTTTTGATTGATACGGGAGCAAATATTTCAGTTGTATGTAAGCAGAGGCATTGTACGCCAGATGGAAAATATACACTATACGCTGCTAATGGTACAAAAATTAATACGTATGGTGAGAAAACTCTTACTCTGAACTTGGGACTACGAAGATGTTTTAAATGGACCTTTGTTATCGCCGATGTTAAGCAACCAATTATTGGAGCAGACTTTTTAGAACACTTTAAATTGTTAGTTGATATAGCTGGTCGGAAAATTATTGACAGAGTGACGGAGCTGACAATGCCCGCATCTTTGTGCAACTCGACGCAGCAGACAATTCGTACTATATATATGGAAATGAATCTACGCGTAAAACAATTATTGGAGAAATATGAGGACATTACAAAATCTACTTCTCTTCGCGCTGCTCCAAAACACAAGGTTAAGCATCATATTATTACTACGGGACCACCGGTATCGGCGCGAGCGAGGCCATTGCCTCCTGATAAATATCATATAGCTAAGAAGGAGTTTTCTACGATGATGGAGCTCGGCATTTGTCGCCCTTCGGACAGTCCGTGGGCTAGTCCTTTACATATGGTGAAGAAAAAGAATGGTGAGTGGCGACCGTGTGGAGACTATCGAATGCTCAATAAGGCAACTATACCTGACAAATACCCGCTACCAAGATTAATTGATTTCACATACGTATTGGAAAATAAAAAGATTTTCACCAAAATTGATATTCGGAAGGCTTATCACTGCATTCCCGTCAAAGACGTTGAGAAAACTGCTATTATTACTCCTTTTGGATTATTTGAGTTTCCAAGGATGCCTTTTGGGTTACGCAACGCAGCTCAAACATTTCAACGATTTATGGATTCTATATTTAGAGATTTAGACTTTGTTTTCGTTTACGTTGATGATTGTTTACTGGCGGCAGAAAGTGAAGAGGACGGTTACCGGCAATTGGAAATAGTTTTCAAACGCTTCCATGAAAACGGGATAAATATTAATCTGGAAAAATGTGAATTTCTGAAGAGCGAAATAGATTTCTTAGGTTATCATATAACGAGCCAAGGAATACGCCCTACTGAAGAGAAAAGCAAGGCAATATTGGATTTTCCCAAACCGAAGACAATCAAGGAATTAAGAAGATTTTTGGGAATGATTAATTTTTATAGAAGTAATCTTCCGCAGGCCGCGCAATATCAAGGCGTTTTACATGCTTACCTACACGACTCGAAGAAAAATGACAACTCTCCTATTTCTTGGTCTGTGGAGGCAGAGAAAGCTTTTGAAAAATGCAAGGAAAGCATTATGGACGCAGTGTTGATAACACATCCTTCACAAAGGGCCTCGTTGGCTCTTATGACTGACGCAAGTTCTACATGTGTGGGAGCGGTACTTCAGCAAAAGTCTGGACGCAATTGGGAACCATTGGGATTTTTTTCAAAAAAGTTGAGTGAAACGCAACAAAGATATTCAACATTCGATAGAGAGTTACTCGGCATATATATGGCAGTCAAACATTTTCAGAGGTTAATCGAAGGAAGGGAGTTTACAATCTTTACGGATCATCGGCCTTTGACTTATGCATTTTCTAAGAAGCCTTCGGCAAACGATACACCTAGGCGGATACGGCAGTTAGATTATATTTCGCAGTACAGTACCGATATTCAACATATTAGCGGTCAGGATAACATTGTCGCGGATGCATTATCACGCTTGGAGCAGATAGACATGCCTTCACCAATTGATTATGCTGATTTAGCGAGAAGCCAGAATAACGATCAAGAATTAATACGGTTACGGGGCAACAAGAGTTTAAAATTTGAAAATATTCGGTATCCTGGTTCTACGAGGCGCATTGCCTGTGACACGTCTACAGGGAAATATCGTCCTTATTTACCGGAAAAATTTCGAAAGCAAGTTTACGATGCGATTCATGGGCTGAGTCACCCTGGAAAGCGGGCGACTAGAAAGTTGGTAACGCAGAGATATATATGGTCAGGTATGAATAAAGATATTAATAACTGGTGTAAGTTGTGCATAGATTGTCAGAAATCAAAAGTACAGCGCCATACTATATCACCAATCGGGAATTTCATGCCTGCGCAGCGTTTTGATCATATTCATGTTGACATAGTCGGATCTTTACCAGTGTGTCAGGGAAAGCGATACTTAATCACCATCATAGACCGATGTACTTCATGGCCTGAGGTGTTTCCTGTGGGTGATATCACGGCTGAGACGGTGGCGCGCACGTTGTATGAAGGATGGATAGTAAGATTTGGGACGCCTTCACGAGTGACGTCAGATCAAGGGATGCAATTTGAATCAAGAATTTTTGAGGCACTCACGCAATTTTTAGGAGCACATAGAATTAGGACGACACCTTATCACCCACAATCCAACGGAATGGTAGAGCGATTTCACAGGACCTTAAAGGCAGCGCTCATGGCGAGAAATTGTGGCGCTAATTGGTTGGGAGAGATTCCTTCAGTCTTACTTGGTTTACGAAATTGCTTACGCGAAGACACAGGATTTAGTGCGGCAGAGATGGTATATGGCACACCGATTAAACTGCCTGGAGATTTTTTTGGTTCATCGCAGCAATTTACGACATACGAGGACTTCATTGAAAATATACGAAAAAATATTGCGCATATGACGTCAGTGCCAAAACGTCAGAAACACAACCAGACAATATTTGTGCATCCTGAGCTTAAGGAGTGTACGCATGTATTTATTCGATGTGACAGGATTAGGAAAAGTTTGACGCCGCCTTATGAAGGGCCATATCCAGTTATAGGGAAGATGGATAAGACATTCATTATTAAGGTCAACGGTAAAGATAAAATTATTTCAATCGACAGATTAAAGCCTGCGTTCGTTATCAATGATGAATCTGTGAACGTGCCGACTACGGAAAAAAGCAAACACGAGCGCAGCACGTACGTCACGAGATCTGGAAGGGTTTCTAGGCCAGTGGTTCGATTCGGTTTTGACTAACGTAGGCAATCTGTAAGCTTTAACTGCAACAGAGTTTGGCTAATAGGTTCTTTTGATGATTTTTGTTTTGTTACTATTCTTGTAATCATTATTTATTAATTTTTTATGCAAGTTTGTAATATTGTTTTTTTCAAAGGGGGGAGTACTGTTGCAGTTCGATAGATAATAATAAGTAAGATAATAGATTGTAGGTTCGTGATATAGATTAGGCATGACCAAGATATGGAACGTTCTTGATAGTCATCTAGTATATAAGTTGTTACTGTTTGATAATAAATCAGACTAATTCCATCCTGTGTCTCATTATGGTGCCTATTGCCATACTGGCAAATGCAGTACTAAATCATTACGTCAAATTGAAAATTTTAACTAAAGAAAGAATGATGTAATTTTTTCACTCACCACTTTAATACTGAACACTGCTATTTTAAAAGAATCGGTAAGCTGCAAAACAGAAAAGTGTCAAATGAAACGTAAAGACCTTCATACCGTCGAAGTCTTCTATACGTGGATCAGACGCTTATGATTGAAGTCTACTATTCTAAAAAATGACTTCTGACAATAGATATTTTTCCCTCACATCCCGACTTCATTGAATTTTTGTAAAATTACAAAGCAATCTGTAACAGTTGTAAAAACTACACTTTATTCCCATTAGAAAGATACCAAAATACTTGTATTTGAGGCATAATTACTATTTTTAATAAATAAAACAAAATAAGTCTGAGCGTCGTCATTTTCGGTGCAAACTGAAGTGTCGGAATATGCAAGATGGCCGCCCGATAGGGCCGCGCAGACGAGATTTCGATTATATTACTAATTTCACTTTGTTTTATTTTTTAGTTCTACTGTTTTGAGGAGGTGATTCAGACCATCATCATGAAGAACAACTTTTACTATGGGGCCAACATGCTTTTTTTAAATAAATATTTTTGTTCGCTTTTTTGGTTGGTCTGATTAAACCATCGTTCTGAACAACTTTTACTATTGGGCCAAACAAAAATTACTTAAGATTTTTTTTTTTTAAATTTGTATTAATTAATAATTATTTTATTAGTCTTCAAAGTACTATTTATGGTCGTATGTACATGGCTTGCGTAAATAACTAATAACTAACTGTAACTGGTCCTAATTTTATGACTTTTACTGTGGGGCCAACCCAAAATTCGATGGGTAAAAACAGCTGTTCGACAATATGTATGAAACAGCTGGTTTTTTTTTTCGATTTTTGGGATGTGCCTAGCAAGAAACTGAGTTTAGGAAGATATAGGTAAATTAAAAGCAATCATATAAGCAAAAAATAAATATTTATTTACAATTATTATTTTTCACTTACAAATCAATTACAATAATTGTAACAATTACAATTAGATACTTGTAGTAGATGTGACGCATTTAACATTAAAATTAAAACAAGTATTGGTGAAGAACAGGCAAAATTGATTGAAGAGAAAATGAAACACTTAAAGCGAGCTGAGGATTTAAGAAACAATATGAATAAAGATTTAATGCAAGCAAAAACTGATGAAAATGTTGAATGTTTAACGTTTGATCTAGAAGAAACCCTCCCACTGCCCCGAATCCCTACAAGTATAATTTTTTATAAACGCTAACTCTGGCTGTATAATTGTGGCATACATCCAGGCTCCGATAACAACGGCCACTGTTATGTTTGGATTGAAGGCGAAGCTGGTAGAGGCGCCCAAGAAGTGGGATCGTGTTTGATTAAATATATAAAAACAAAACTTAATCCAAAAGTCCAAAATTTGATTTTGTGGAGTGACTGTTGTGGGGGCCAAAACCGTAACATTAAAATTGTACTCATGTTAAAGGCAATATTAAGTTCACACCAAACACTAAAAACGATTACACTCAAGTATCTTGAATCGGGTCACACATTTTGCCCAATGATACCGATTTTTCTAAAATAGAAACACAGTTAAAATACCACGAAAGAATTTACACAGCTGACGAATATGTCGCAGTTATAAAAAAAAGTAAGAAGAAAAATCCTCTTCAAGTGCAGAGAATGGAAAAGAAAGACTTTTTTAGTACAAAAAAAAATGAGAAAAATATAGTTAATCGGAAAGTCTTCTTGGATAAGACCAAAGCTAACTGGCTACAAACAAAAGAAATATTACTGAAAAAAGAAGAAAAGTACATTATATTTATGAAAACTCAAAACGAAGACCAGTTTCATGAATTAAATATAGAGAAAAAGATAAAAGGAAAGTCTTTGGAGGTATCAGAAACCGATTTCACATTACTATGGCCAAATGGGAAAGAAATACCTCAAGCAAAATTAGATGATTTGGAGTCAATCTTTGACTATATTCCTAAAGACTGCCTGGATTTCTATAAATCTTTAAGGGGTAATCCGAGTCTTTATGACGATATCGACGGATTTGGCGGTGAACCGGACTTCACACAGGAAGAAGAGTAAATTTGATTAATGTTTTTTATATAAATAATAAACAAAGTTTTAGAAACCTAGTTGTTTTATTAATAAAATGAACAATTTTTAACGATTTTAGTGGCAATTAGCTACTTTGAATCGTTTTTGCGAAATGAAAATGAGCTTAGTATAATTGAAAATAGCTTTTATCAAAAAGGATCCTAACACACATTTAGCTGAATATCTCAAGAAATAAGACTAAACTCAATAAAATTTATTTGTATGAATAAAATATACATTGACACGCATATATTATCTTAAGAACCAATAAACGCAAGCAAGTCTATTAATAAACAAACACAGGTTAAACTTCAATCTTCAATAACTCAAATGTAACATTTTGTGGGGTGGATCCTTTTTGTTTATCTACGTCCAATTTACAATCATTTCAACATTAATGATGACAAGTTTTGCATAATTTACACATAAATATATTTATTTTTTCAATAAAATAACAAAAATTTGCATAATTTACACAGAAAAGTTTTTTTTTTTAATTAAAGACCAATCATTTGCAAAATTAACAACTACTTCAGTGAGAGACGATGAGAAATCGATCAAGCAGTACAAAATACAACCTGTACTGACTACTTTATGACAAGTTTTCCAGTTTATACTACCCTCAGCAAGAGATAGCAAAATTTACACAAAGATATAATCCAAGAATCGTATTGAAGTTACACAAAAATTTACAAAATGTACAATAATATATACAATATTTACAATACGAGGGTCAAACTGAAAGTTCTTAGAAAATCAAAAACTGATTACATTAGCCAGTTATTAGTTTTATTATATCTTTTCAAAATATTGTCCATTCACGTCAATACACCGCTGCATGCGATGGAACCACTGGGAAAAGCACTTTGCCCACTCGTCCTTAGGGGTCTCTTCAATGGCATCGCGATACGCAGCCACCGCTTCTTCAGCATTCATAAACCGCTTTCCTTTAAGTTTTTCTTTAATTTTTGAAAATAAATAAAAATCACAAGGCGCGAGGTCGGGGCTATACGGCGGGTGACCCAGTAATTCAACGTTTGATGTCGCCAAATAGTCGATCGTTCGCTTGGCGGTGTGCGATGAGGCGTTGTCGTGGTGAAGGAGGATCCTACTGCGAGGTCGTTTCTCTCGAACTTTTTCCAAGACAAGTGGCAAACAATTGGTAGTGTACCATTCTGCAGAAACTGTTTTTTGATCCTCTAACACAATTGTCGCGAAATGACCTATCCTTCCAAAGAACGAGGCCACCATTTTTTTCCCCGCACTTCGATCTCTCTTCACTTTAGTTGGCAACTCCTCGAAAGGAAACACCCACTGAGCAGATTGTCTTTTGGTTTCAGGATCATAACAGTAAATCCAGCTTTCGTCACCTGTTAGTATGTCGAACACAGCATTTGAGTCACCTCCGTTAAATCTTTCAATCATTTTACGGCACCAATCCACACGATGGAGTTTTTGAGCCTCAGTCAAATTATGAGGTATCCACCGGGCGCAAAGCTTCCTGACCGCTAAATGTTCGTGTAGGATTTTGTGCACTTGACTCATACCGATGCCTAAGCTTGTCCGAATCTGCTGATAGGTCACTCTTTTGTCAGTCTCTATCATACGCCGCACAACACAGATGTTATCTTCAGTCGTCGCCGTAGAAGGCCGTCCCTCACGTAAATCATCAGTGAGATTAGTGCGACCACGTTTAAACTCATTAAACCAGTTGTAAACAGTCGCACGAGATGGGGCTTCATCGTGAAAGGCCAATCGTAGTCTATCATAACTTTCTTGTTGACTTAAATGACATCGAAAGTCATAAAAAATCATTGCACGAAAATTTTCTCGTGTTAAATTCATGTTGACGTGACACAGACAATTTTCAATTTGCCGCCAAATCGTAAAACAAATGACAAATGAATGAAGTATATACTCAGTAATATTGGCAAAGAGTTCTATTTTCAAATTATAGAATTATTTTTTTATTATATTGTTTATAAGTGGCCAGTTCTAAGAACTTTCAGTTTGACCCTCGTAATATATACAGTATTTACAATAATATGTACAATATTTACAATAATATATACAATACATACACGTCAAGGCTAAGGCTTATGGAATGCCATGAAACAGCCGACAATGCATAGGTTTACCCGACACTCTATGCATTGCCAGGCTGTTCGCGAGTCAAGTTTTTTTTGCGAGCACCACCAACAGCGTCCCCGGCGCGTAGGTCCGTGCGTGGGGAAATGGTTGCTCTCCACCATAGGCCGGTTGTCCATGGTGAATTTACGCAACAGGCATGGTGTCTTCGCTGCAGATGTTGTGGCCGCTAGTGCTGTGGCCGTCGACGCAGTCGTTGTCGTTGTCGTCATTGTCGTTGTCGTCGTTGTCGTCATTGTGTTATCTCTGTATATCAGTCTGCGTTCCGTCGTCAAGTCAATGTTTCGGTAAGTCTTCAGTAATTCGTCTACCAGCGTTATTCTGAACTGTCGGTGCGATAAGCGCGCGTGTTTCGACGCATAGATAACGTAGCAATTGAAAATTGCTGCGTTAAAAATGCGGCGGAACAATTTCTTGTACCACACACGGCTTTTCGTACGTTCGACGGGTTGGGCTGCTAGATATTGATCTTTACGATCTACGCCCCCCATGTATTTGTTGTAGTCCAGAACAATACTGGGCTTGTTAGTCGTCTTGTTGTGTGACCCGATTTGAAACGAATGGTATGTGGAGATCATACTAACAATGTTAGCATCTCGCCACACCATTAGCGATAAATCGCGGCAGTATGAGGCCACCACCTCTCCTTGTCGTAAGTCAGTCTTGCTAATGGTCCTCAGGGAAGTTGGAATAAATTCCCTGTTCAGTCGTTGCGTCCCGTAACAGTCGGTCTGTCGCAGTTTGAGGCAACGCGCTAATAATGGACAATTGTAAAAATTATCCATTATTAGCGTGTGACCTCGGTGTAGTAGGGGCTCCACCAAGTCTAAAACTATTTTCGCTGTCGCATTCGTCGGTACATAGTCAGTCGAAGTCGACGTCGACGGTTGGTTGGTCGGGTCAACAAGTTCTTCATTACGATCTTCGTTTGAGTTGTCGTTATTGTCCTTTGTCGTCTTGGATTTTCCAGTGTATACCTTAAACTGCCAGAGATAGCCAGTTGACGACTCGCAGAGTTCGTAGGTTTTTACGCCTACCTTGGCAGCCTTGGTGGAAATTTTCTGAGCGAAGCTCAGTCGGCCGTGCCACTTCAACAGTGACTCGTCAATGGCTATCTCTTGCTGTGGATAGTATAGACTGGAAAATTTCTCGTTGAAATAGTCAGTCACAGGTTGTATCTTGTACAGCTTGTTCGATTTATCATCGTCGTTATTGTCTGTGTTGTCGGCGAAATTGAACATAGTCTTTAGTAGTAAATATCTGTTGTAACTCATAATTTTCATGAAGAAGGGCATAGTCCCATAACCGTTAAATGAGAAATATGATTCTTCATTTGCTTGAGGGTATAGCCCATGAAGAATCATAACTGCCATATAAGCGATTATCTCAGTCCTGTCTGTCGGTGTCCATCGGTGGAATCGAGATTTGGGCCCTAGTTTGTCTTTTAATTTTTCAAGAGTCTGTTTAGCGTATCGGTTGGTCTCTACTGCCAATCTGTCAATAAATTCGACGTCAAGCATCTTTTCAAAAATATCTATAGGCGACTTTATGTCAGTCATGTCAAAAGTCGGGCCAGGCGTCCCAGTAAAAGTCTCGCGTTTGGATTTAAAAGTCGCCTTGTCCTTTGTCCATTCAAACGTAAAACAGTCGTCCGGTAACATTTCCTGTAAAGCCCTATCATTCTGGTTGTCTTCTTTATCTAAAATGTCTCTCTCTGTGGGACTCAAATTTTCCTCATCAATCATGTCCGTCAGTCGCTCGACCAGGATCGGATTTTTGTCTAAGTCATCGTCGTCACAGTCAGAATTGGGCCAGTCAAGTACAGTCCACTCAAAATTTTCGTCAGTAAGTCCTGAAAAAAATAATCCTGAGATGTAATAAAAGAATACGAATCATTCACCTAAATCTCAACAGTTTCATCCATCATGTACATACAATATTACCAAGAACTTAATTAACTGTCCACTTCAACATAAGAGACAGTAGTTATAAGTAACATAGAGACATCATCATCATCATCTCTGCCACAAGAATAAGATTATATTATTAGGTATTTATTTTCATTAATACCTAATCTAATGACATCAAACAATAGAAATTCAATTTAAGTACTTATTAACTAAACGAAATAATTTACAAGAAGTAAAAGCACTAACTGAAATTTACAAAATTACCGGAGTTGGAAGGTAGGTACTTAATAGCTATTAACATCGTCTTGTATTAATAGTGGGCCCCAAACTAGGCTAAGCCTGTGTCTTGGTGACCTAAACCGTAAGGAAACGAGTAGAATTTCGCGCGACTACGTAGATATGTTAGTAGATATATATTATATACAGTATGTCTATTCTGTACATTTATTATGTGTGGCGTGCCTGTTTATATTGCATATTTTAGTTTGTCAGTATGTTTGATTATGTGTATGAATGAGAGGGTGTGCATGTGAGTGCGTGTGTGTGTGTCTGACTGAACACTGCAATACGCAAGATCTCTTGAGAGTCAGGGTGTGCAGTGTGTGTGTGTGTGTGTGTATGTGTGTGTGATGTAGGTATGCATTTGAGAATCATTTGCGCATGTGTACCTATACAGAAGTGTACCTATATAAAAGCCCACTGCTAATAATTTATAACTACATAATTGTAACTATACTCACCAATCTCACGTAGTCGCGTTCTCCTGGCGCCTTCTTCAGCTGCTGCGAGATCATGTGTTGCATTTGCTGTGGACAAAACGGGCAAAACATTAGTCATCTACTACAACATACTATTTAACAGATGTGTTTCTGAGCTACAAATAGTCAAATTTAGGCGATAATTTACTTACTGAATTCCCCGTCAGCCGGCAGCACTATGAACGGGATGTCCTCCAAGGCCTCCAGTGTTAGCACTGAAGGCAAAGCCTGCGGCGGCTGCGGCGCTGCTGACGTGGATGGTGTCGGGGCAAATTCACACACCTCTCTTTCCAGTGATGGTTTTCTATTCACAAAAATAAAATGTAAATATGACACCAAGGTTACTTTAAAATATAGGTGAGGTTTTAAATACATACAGCATTTTTCTTTTCCGTGGAGGTGCGTCCGGGAGGAGCACCCTCTGCAGCTCCACATTTCTTTTGCGCTGGTTGAGCTCTTTTTTCAGGGCAGGCGACAACGCTGCAATACGCTTCTGCGTAAGTTTCCGCACTGCCCTGACTTTTAGAAGGTTTTCACTAAAAAACAAGAAAATCCTTGTCACTTTTTTATAACATTAGCACATTAGGTTATTTGAAAGACAGTGAAGTATCAGCGAAAAGTCCACCTAAATTGTAAGCAAGATACTTTGTATGGTTTACAATAATGATCAGAAAACTTAACGATATTCAAATACTCACGGCTCAGAACTTTTCCCCCTCCCCTTTCTCTTCCCTTTTCCTTTGCTTGGCTGTTCCTTTTCCCTCCCGCTGTCATTTTCGTCATTCGACCTAAAAATTAAAATAAAATTTAAAAAAAATTAACAGCACAATATTTCATAGATTTGTCCCAAAAAAAAGCCAAACGATCATTATTTTAAATTTACTCAAAGTTCGAGGGGAAAAAATCTGAACAACTTTTACTATGGGTCCAACCTTCAAGAAAAAAAACTGAACAACTTTACTATGGGTCCAACCCAAAATTCAAGAAAAAAAATCTGAACAACTTTTACTGTGGGTCCAACCCAAAATTCAAGAAAAAAAATATCTGAACAACTTTTACTGTGGGTCCAACCCAAAATTCAAGAAAAAAAATCTGAACAACTTTTACTGTGGGTCCAACCCAAAATTAAAAAAAAAAATCTGAACAACTTTTACTGTGGGTCCAACCCAAAATTCAAGAAAAAAAATCTGAACAACTTTTACTGTGGGTCCAACCCAAAATTCAAGAAAAAAAATCTGAACAACTTTTACTGTGGGTCCAACCCAAAATTCAAGAAAAAAAATCTGAACAACTTTTACTGTGGGTCCAACCCAAAATTCAAGAAAAAAAATCTGAACAACTTTTACTGTGGGTCCAACCCAAAATTCAAGAAAAAAAATCTGAACAACTTTTACTATGGGTCCAACCCAAAATTAAAAAAAAAAAATCTGAACAACTTTTACTGTGGGTCCAACCCAAAATTCAAGAAAAAAATCTGAACAACTTTTACTGTGGGTCCAACCCAAAATTCAAGAAAAAAAATCTGAACAACTTTTACTGTGGGTCCAACCCAAAATTCAAGAAATAAAATCTGAACAATTTTTACTGTGGGTCCAACCCAACATTCAAGAAAAAAATTCTGAACAACTTTTACTGTGGGTCCAACCCAAAATTCAAGAAAAAAAATCTGAACAACTTTTACTGTGGGTCCAACCCAAAATTCAAGAAAAAAAATATCTGAACAACTTTTACTGTGGGTCCAACCCAAAATTCAAGAAAAAAAATCTGAACAACTTTTACTGTGGGTCCAACCCAAAATTCAAGAAAAAAAAATCTGAACAACTTTTACTGTGGGTCCAACCCAAAATTCAAGAAAAAAAATCTGAACAACTTTTACTGTGGATCCAACCCAAAATTCAAGAAAAAAAATCTGAACAACTTTTACTGTGGGTCCAACCCAAAATTCAAGAAAAAAAATCTGAACAACTTTTACTGTGGGTCCAACCCAAAATTCAAGAAAAAAATTCTGAACAACTTTTACTGTGGGTCCAACACAAAATTCAAGAAAAAAAATCTGAACAACTTTTACTGTGGGTCCAACCCAAAATTCAAGAAAAAAAATTTCTGAACAACTTTTACTGTGGGTCCAACCCAAAATTCAAGAAAAAAAATCTGAACAACTTTTACTGTGGGTCCAACCCAAAATTCAAGAAAAAAAAATCTGAACAACTTTTACTGTGGGTCCAACCCAAAATTCAAGAAAAAAAATCTGAACAACTTTTACTGTGGGTCCAACCCAAAATTCAAGAAAAAAAATCTGAACAACTTTTACTGTGGGTCCAACCCAAAATTCAAGAAAAAAATCTGAACAACTTTTACTGTGGGTCCAACCCAAAATTCAAGAAAAAAAATCTGAACAACTTTTACTACGTGGCCAACCCGAAACTCAAGAAAAAAAATCTGAACAAATTTTACTGTGGGTCCAACCCAAAATTGAAGAAAAAAAATCTGAACAAATTTTACTGTGGGTCCAACCCAAAATTCAAGAAAAAAAATCTGAACAAATTTTACTACGAGGCCAACCCGAAATTCATGAAAAAAAAATCTGAACTAATTTTACTATGGGCCCAACCCGAAATTCTCGAAAAAAAAATCTGAACTAATTTTACTATCACAAATATCACAATACAGACATAAACTCGTGGGATCAAAGTCCAACTTAGCAATGCATAGTTCCAGCCCGCATTCTATGGCTATAAAAATATTTAATAAACTGCCAAATAATCTAAAAGATTTTGAAAAGGGAAACTGTTTTATAACACAACTAAAAATTATGCTATTATCCAAATGTTATATTACACATTAGACGAATTTTTTAACGATAATCTAGAAAACATAATAATAAATCGTTCCAATATGAATCATATGAATAATAAAATTGCCATACCCTGATAAGGGTCATATGTATAACTATGCAAAACATGTTAATTAAGAACGGCATGTAAATTTCATATGTTGCAATAAATGATATGACTTTGACTTGACTTTGAGTTACTATGGGTCCAACTATGGGTCGAAATTCAAGAAAATATCTGAACTAATTTTACTACGGGGCAATCCCGAAATACAAGAAAAAAAAACTGAACAACTTATACTATGGGTAACACGAAATTCAAGAAAAAAAATCTGAGCTAATTTTACTACGGGGCTAACCCGAAATTCAAGAAAAAAATCTGAACAACTTTTACTATGGGGGCAAAACGAAATCCAAGAAAAAAAATGCTGATCCATACTAATTGCAACTCGGACTGGAACAGACATGTAAAACCGGAAAACAAGTACTAACTCGCGGATAAGAAACAATCACGTTTGCGCACGTTTATAAAGCTACACGATTCAAAACCGCTGCTGGATAACCAAGGCACCGATGGCGAAGCCCCGTTCGAGAACATTCGAGCGGCGTATTTTCCAATAGGAATCTGGCTAGAATCACTGTTTATTGTATTGTAAGCATTTATTTTATGTAATCTAAATAGAAAAAAATAACGTAATAAATAACATGAATTCCAACTCCAAAAACGTTTTTACGAAAGAAATATTCAGTCGACAACACGGACACGCGATTGGCCGACCGGCCATCCTCAACTTTAGAACACAATATTTCGATCATAACACAATTATCACTATAAATCACATACACCATTCGAAAGGAAAAGTCTTTATCAATGTTTTAATATAATACACTATATGAATTAGTTAAAACTTACCACATATTTCACCCAAAAACTGCAGCACTACTTCGACTTCAACCAAACTGGGAGCGGCGCGGGGGCGAAATAGCGCGACGACTCCAAAAGAGCGGGAATTGACTGTTTGATCGCTCTTAGGCGCTCTATGGTTCATTCCGAATATTAAATACTAGCGTTATTTCGAAAAGGAACTCACTTTACGGTTTAAAGCTGATTTTTGCAAAATCGCGCCTCGGGTAATAAAGCACCCGGTAGCGGTTTAGGGAACATTAGTCGCTGACGTTCAAATGGCTAGAGAACTTTGCGTCGGTGGACGAAATCAATAATGGGCTCGTAGAAAATGTCCTAGCGGTGGGTTCTAAGTTCTTTCGACCTCGCCGTTCAGATGGACCTCAGAAATTCTCCGATCATACTTTAAATCTCATGGCCGAACGACGCTTACTAAGACTGCAGTCTTCCCATGATGCAAAGTCATACAGGCGGCTCAATAGACAAATTTCGCAATCGGTGCGGTGTGACACTCGTCTCTTTAATACTAAAAATATTAGAGACAATAGAGCGGAACAAAGGCTCCAAAGTGTTCGCGAAGCATTTGTCTATTGGACAAAGCCAGTTGACAAAGCTGAAGAGAGAAGATGGCAGTGTAGCGTCGGCCAAGGCAGAGGTATTAGAAGAGATTGAAAGGTTCTACGGACAGTTATACGCCTCGGTAGCAAAGCCTGTAAACAGCGCGGCCAAAGACCCAAGCTGATCCGACACTTCACCGAAGACATCCCGGACATCAGCCTGTACGAGATTAGAATGGCCCTGAACCAACTCAAGAACAACAAGGCACCGGGTGACGATGGAATCACATCAGAGCTTCTGAAAGCGGGTGGAACACCGGTTCTGAAAGTTCTTCAGAAGCTTTTTAACACCGTCGTCCACGAGCGCGGCACAGAAGCGTGGTGGTGCTGTTCTTTAAAAATAGGTGACAACACTTTATTGAATAACTATAGACCCATCTCGCTTCTGAGCCATGTTTATAAGTTGTTTTCAAGGGTCATTACGAATCGTCTCGAACGCAGGCTTGATGAATTTCAGCCTTCCGAACAAGCCGGTTTCCGAAAAGGCTTTAGTACCATGGACCACATACATACATACGCTGCGGCAGGTTATCAGAAGACCGAGGAGTATAAACTGCCACTTTGCTTGGCGTTTGTGAACTATGAGAAAGCCTTTGATTCTTCCGTACTTTATGGGAGCCCCCCTTCAACATTTATATTTAACCCTCCGTGCGCGAGTCCGACTCGTATTTGGCCGATTATTTAATTACCTATCTACCCGTGCTTTTTGCCAATTTTCAGCTTTTAGAATTTGCAAGATACTCATATACATTTTTGAAAATTCAAACGGGTATCCCCTCCAAACGCTAAGCATCCCAGCTGACTGAGTCCGGGACGTTATTGTACACCACCATGACTACCAAATACCAAAAATTGAGCTTTTAGAAAGTAGTAGCATTTTTTGCGCTTACCTCCTGGGCTAAAGTAACTTTATATGCCAGCAGGATGAGGTGTGGGGTTCTACACAGTGAGTAACTTCAAAATTGCGATTGTTTCGTTTGATTGAATTGTTTGACGAATTTTCTACACTATTCTAACAATTGAACTAAAACAAACCCCATCAATTTTAACGATGTCAAGCCATCGCCGCTGTAGTTATCCACGAGGTCACGATTTGAGAAGCACAAAGTCTATCATTAATCTGCCAAGTAAAGAATGCATGTAACGTACCTGTAACAATTCGCGCCATACATGCACCTTTCTCGGAGGGGTTTGTTTGGTGGTTTTGTTGGAGACTGGGGTGTAGTAGATGGATTGCCGTTATCATTATTGGAAGGGCCCTGAAAATAATGAATATTTGCTTTTTAACAATTCTATGATGTTAGATGTACCAATCAACGAATATCTAGATAAAGACGTAGAAGAAATATTTGAGTACTTCCACTCTGCCCCACCAAAGCGCCCCACTGGTGGGGCAGATTCCACTCCTTCATATTTTTGAGTGGAAACTGCCCCACTCGTCTCATCTTGGTGGGGCAGATTCTACTCACTTTTTAGACCAGTGGAATCTGCCCCACCAGGGGTGTCGCGCGATTTTAAATTAAATTGGTAGGAAGTGTGAAATTTGACTGCAAAATTTTTATCATTATAACGCCCCACCAAAAGAACAGATAAGTAAAGACATTAAATGCAAAATATTAAGAAGATTGTAAAATAAAAGCACAATTATCTGTAGTAAAAAATCACGGATTGTATGTAGTTATAGATAGATAGATAATTCTTTATTAGTTTAACCACAATTACAAAACAAAGACACACGAAAAAAAAACATAACAAATTTGTTATACCAAATGGCGGCCTTATCGCTTCAAGCGATTTCTTCCAGGCAACAAAGGAAGGACAGGAAATAGCAAATTAAGAAAACAGTTATAGTATTTCTGTCGCAAATATTTTCGAAATCAAAATTAAAAGCAAATTATAAATTGAATATTATCATTCAAACTCTGAGACCTCGCTCTCGCTTCGCTCGGTCCAACTATAATAGGAAATCGTTTACCGAACTGCTTATTACCGGATGACAAACGTTTGAAGAAGCAACCACGGGGCACATCTGTGGAATAAGTCAGTAACCACAATGGCATTGATATCGCTGTTATAACCTGGAGAGACAGTAAAATTGTCAATATTGCATCCAATTTAGCTGGAATTGCCCCGACTTCTGAAGTGAGAAGATTTGACAAACAACGAAAATAATATATTACAATAGAACGTTTTTTGCTGTATCCCAATATAATCGCTATATGGGATGAGCTGATCTTCCAGGCGGCCACTATAAAATCAAGATCAAATTCAATCAATCAATCTATCCAGACTGGCCACCTAGCCTATCTAGCTCGGCAAAAAAGCCAGAAGAAAATTTCCTGGCTGCAAGAGCTACACGCAAACGACCTGTGAAAAATTTGGAGTTGCACTGTGTTATAATAAGCATTATAACTGTTTGTTTCATTTCTCATATCTATGAAACTTTTTAAAAAATTATGTAGTTTTTCGCAGTTTTGTATTTTTACATGTTTAAAATATAGCAAAAAACTTTTTTTTTACATAGGATTCTATTATTATTTTACCTCTTACTTATACACCACGTAGCATAACATATTAAAAAAATACGAAAATTAACGCTCTTGCGTCGTAAAGGGTTAAGTAACTTACTGACTGAGATTAAATCTGGAATAGGTTATTAAAGATCATTACAATGAATGGATTATTAGGAATTGAATGAACATATTCAATTTACAGTTTTCTTTTACTTTACGATGATTTCGAAAATATTTGCGACAGAAATACTACAACTACATACAATCCGTAATTTTTTACTTCAGATAATTGTACTTTTATTTTACAATCTTCTTAATATTTTGCATTCAATGTCTTCACTTATCTGTTCTTTTGGTGGGGCGTTATAATGATAAAAATTTTGCAGTCAAATTTCACACTTCATGTCACTACCAATTTAATTTAAAATCGCGCGACACCCCTGGTGGGGCAGATTCCACTGGTCTAAAAAGTGAGTGGAATCTGCCCCACCAAGATGAGACGAGTGGGGCAGTTTCCACTCAAAAATATGAAGGAGTGGAATCTGCCCCACCAGTGGGGCGCTTTGGTGGGGCAGAGTGGAAGTACTCAAATATTTGCCGAAAATCCATATCTGCCTGTTTAACAGACCATACTTATACATATTTTTTTAACTGGCATATCCAGCTGAGCTCTACATATGTCTCTGATGACATGTTAAGTTTGTTAAGCCCTCCGAATAAGAACTAGGCTAAATCGCTATACCAGATCGAGCCATCAGAGGTCTTCAGGCAGCTCAGAAACTCTGTTTTCAAACAAACAGCTAAAAATACTCCAATAAAATGTGGTGTGGCAGTGTCATGAATACGGCCGTGTTGTACGTGAATATGTTTATTTAAGCAAAATGACTTCCGGGGCTTCCCCCTCCACTCCCTGCGATGCGTCACACTCGGCGTAATGAATTCTTTGATCTTTTAGCTATCAAACAGTACATCTGAAGCTGCAACACCAAACTTTATCCCGATTTTGTATATCCGAATATCTATAGTCACAATCGTGCGTAAAAAGTGTCCGAGCCACAACTCTGCAAGAAAATGGGTCATTGTGAACTAATTAATGTATATATCGAAGTAGGTATAGGTATGTATGCTGGCGCTCGGACATTTTTTTAATACTTTAGGGACTGTTGCTCTGTAGATATTTGCTCGAAGCTTGCTTCCCTATAATGCAATTTCAAAGACGTATTCATATCTAAATTCGAAAACTTGTTTAGAAGTAAGCCTATTTATTATACTTACTCCTTGGTCATTACTAGGGCCAGGTTTCGCATCTTGAGGACTAGAAGGTTCTGTCTTCACTGCTGGATTTGTGGTAGCATCAGTTGGTTGCGTCTTATCTTCATCTTTACAATCGTTGACCTTTAGGTAAAGAAAGAAAAATATTACCTTGACAAATAAATAAATATTTTTTGCAAAAAATGGCAAAACCGACTTCCATCGTGTACAAAACTCGAATAGATCGGTACAATTTTTACATTTCCTTCACAAAAAAATAATATTTGATTCTTTTTTTTATTGGAAGTTTGTAAACAGCCTTATGCCTAAATCTTACACATTATTTCCTTACTTACAAGCAAAACGCCTCAAAAACGAACCTAACTTACACAGTGAAACTAATAAAATAAATATTTACCTGCTTATACAAGAAATAGAATACAATCTTAAGAGAAAGAAAAGAAAAAATACCTAACTATAAATGTTACCCGGAAAAAAACCTTCCTGAGAGAACATATACATAAAAACAAAACGAAATAAAAAAACATTAATCAATTCGGTTCACAATTGCCGACAATATTGATGAACATACACAAAAAAAATACAAACACAAAATACACAATAGAACCTCATCTTTTTTGGAAGTCGGTTAAAAAATAGTGTCTGTAAACATAAGGAGAGTGGTGGCGCAGTGGCACTTTATTCATGTGTCAGCGGGAATTAGTACAGCTCGCAGCTAACTTCACAGACGCGATTAAATGACCAAATATTATCGAAATCTTTTCTTTTTTTATGCAAAATAAGGCTACATTTGGCCACCAACTCGCCTGATGGAAAGCGAAGTTGTAGCCGAAGATGGAGTATGTAGACCTAGAAGATACCTATTCACTCTTGACTTGAAGATATCCAAATTGTAATTGTGTGGAAACAATGACGAAGGCAGGGGCATTCCAATGCCTGGCGGTTCGGATTATGAAGGAAGAAGCGAATCGCTTGGGAGCAGGTGGTACCTACGTTGACTATCTAGGGATGGTATTTATGCGACTTCCGGCTTGTTCTGTTGTGGAAAGGAGATGGAGGAATCAGGTCGTGGAGTTCGAGCGCACACTCGCCGAAATTGGAGCCTATAGAATGGATCGGCTGATTAATAGCGCGACAGCAAACCCCCCGTTTTGAGGAAAATCAAAAATCGCCAACGACAAAAAAAAATTATTATCTTCTTCTTTTCTTCTTTCTTTTCAGCCATAGGACGTCCACTGCTGGACATAGGCCTCCCCCAAAGATCTCCAATAAGACCGGTTGATAGCGGCTTGCATCCATCGCGATCCTGCGGTCTTAATGAGGTCGTCCGTCCACCTTGTGGGTGGACGTCCTACGCTGCGCTTGCCGGTACGTGGTCTCCACTCGAAGGACTTTTCGACCCCATCGGTCATCAGTTCTCCGCGCTATGTGCCCTGCCCATTGCCACTTCAACCTGCCAATCCGCTGGGCTATGTCGGTGACCTTGGTTATTCTATGGATCTCCTCATTTCTGATTCGATCTCGCAGAGAAACTCCGAGCATAGCCCTCTCCATGGCTCGTTGGGCTACTTGAAGCCTACTAATAAGGCCCACAGTGAGAGACCACGTTTCTGTGCCATAAGTCATCACTGGCAACACACTGGTCGAAAACTTTCGACTTGAGGCACTGAGGTATGTCGGACGAGAAGACGTTACGCAATTTTCCGAACGCTGCCCAGCCGAGTTGGATTCGGCGATTGGCCTCTTTCTTGAAGTCGGACCTACCTAACTGGACTACTTGTCCTAGTTAGTACGAGCACGAGTCAAAGACTTCAAGAACCGAGTTCCCAACTAAAATAGGGGTGGGTACAACATGGAAATTACACATGACCTTTGTGTAATTATTATTATGTCTCAGACCAATTAAAAAGATCAAGACGGAACGTCGTCGTGAACAGAAGTGTGGCCGGGTTTTTATACATGTATGAGTGCGTCGTTGTTGCGCCGCCATAGTTCCAACTGACGAGCCAAGGCATAGTTTCTTTGTACGTGTACATGTGTGTGTTGTGTCTGTACACGGCCAGGCATAGTTTATGCCAGCCTCACTTGTTTGTTCACAACATTCTGTCTTTATTTTTTTATTTGGTCTGAGAATGATGTAGTGTACTAAGTTTTGTCGAGATTCGTTGAAAAATGCGACCTGTACACGTAAGCCGACATCTGGACAGACGAAAGTAAAATCACCGTGTTTATAACGGAGATCTTCGCTTTCGCTCGATCAACTAATTAGTTGCAAAATAACTTCCTAGCCTAGAGCACCGCCATAGGGTTGTGAGTCTGTTTATTTTCTATAGGATTAATTTCAGAGAGTGCATCTGAGCTGCACGACCTTATCCTACCATCCCCTTTTTACTACAGGACAAGTAGAAAGACGCCACATTACCACCCCTACACTGTCGATTTTCCTTCGATACGCGAAGAGATTCGACACAACATTTCTGATCCGTACCGCCAGGGAATGGAGCAGTCTTCCAGCTTTCCTGTTTCCTAAGAGATATAATTTAAAGCTTTTTAAGGTCAGAGTGAACTGGTATACTCTAAGTCTGCATGCTTCATTTTCGACCACAACGTCGCTTACCATCAGGCGAGCTGGTGGTACTTACCTATTTGCATTTTTTAAAAAAACTAATTATTCGACATTGCTTTGTACAGGCACATGAGCAAATACTGATCGCTTATTAATCAATTAATTAATACTCACTCCTTGATCATTACTAGGACCAGGTTTTCCATCTTGAGGACTAGAAGGTTCTATCTTCACTTCTGGATTTGAGATAGCATCAGATGGTTGCGTCTTCGCTTCATCTTCACAATCATTATCTAAAGGCTCCGTTTTAACCCTCTTAATAACACATAGAGAGTTCTCTTCTGAATGTACCCGTTTAGGAATTGCCACTCTTGTTGGCTCATTTGCTTGACCGATGGAGTCAATTGATGCATCAGTTAGATCTTCATTTTGGTTCGTTGATTCAACTGGTTGGTGTGTAGATGTTGGGTCCAAATGATCAGGAGGCCGATTTTCTAATTCATTTTCTGGTTCTTGATTTTCTGGAGCTGTAATGTAAATGTTAACATTTTGTACTTTAGATACCCAGATTGATTTACTTTTTAAAGTGCACAGCAAAAATACTACAAACACAAGAAAAATATGAGAACAGCTTTTCTTTATCAGTTAACAACACTAAAAGAAAACATTTCCAGGCAAACATAAAGTTGATACTCAGATGAAGATTTTAAGCTTATCCAATTTTATCCATTCACCCATCCATCATTAGAGAAAAAAGAATGTTCCTTACATACCTACCTACCTACTTATTTAACCCTTTGTGTATAAGTTGATTAAAACTCCTTTCGCGCACAATGTGGGGTATTTTTTTTTTTTTTATTATTCTGAATAGGTTTGCGTTTGACCAGATACTGCCTGTTGTTAAGCAGCGGTCTAGGTTGTAGCACGCTTACCTAGAAGATACCTATTTACTCGGTATAAATTGCCCCACACTAAATATCTACATAGTAAGGAGATTACCTATTATTTTAACGTGTGGTAAAAACCACCCAGGGTCCACTTTATACCCGTGTACAAACAAAATTAGTTTTAAAAGCACTGATATATGATTGTGTATCGATGCAGTGATGTTAAATGTCTAGCAACTGTGGATTTCAACTCAATTCCTCAATTTTTAGGGTTCCGTACCCAAAGGATAAAACCGGGACCCTATTACTCCGCTGTCCGTCTGTCTCCAGGCTGTATCTCATGAACTGTTATAGCTAGAAAGCTGAAATTTTCACACATGATGTATTTCTGTTGCCCCTATAACAACAACTACTAAAAACAGAATAAAATTAATAATCAAGGGGGGCTCCCATACAACAAACCTGATAATTTAGCCGTTTTTCGCTCTATATCAATAATGGTAGATGCTTGAAATTTTCACAGAATATTTAGTTTTATATTCACTTCAATAATAAATAATAAAATTAAAATAAACTTTTAAAGGGGGGCTCCCGTACAGTCCGGAGCCCTCCGTTCGAGTCCGACTCGTACTTGGCTGATTATTACTCATAAATTTACCTGTTTTTCCAAGGCTGGGGTAACATATACCCCATGTTGTACGCGGAAGGTTAATTGTTTTAAAACAAAAATTAAGTGAGATACTGAAAAAAGTCAGGTATTAGGAATTGACACTTACATAATTTTAATGGTGCATTAACTGCTCCATCTAGAAGATATTCACTACAATTAAACGTGTCATCCTCTTCTTCATGTTTGTAAAACTGTGTATCACTCTCTTTCTCTCCATTCTCATTCAGATTGTTCAGATTTTCATTTTTACTTGGGACATCTTCACTTTGTACATTTTCGGTGGATTCCTGAGTATATTGAATGACTTCGTACCAGTAGCTGTCTGGTATGAGACCAAATTGATCCCCATTGGTAAGGACTTGGGAATCTGGTTGGGAGAATATTATGGTGTCTGTTGATGACTTTTTCTTCAAGAAGCAAGGGTTTTGGTGTAGCTGTAACATTTTAGTGGAGATGATAAAACTGTTTGAACCAAAAAAATATGCTATTTTGTCATGTATATTTCAGATGATCTAGACTAGGCTCCATAAAATGAAGACTAAGTATAATGAATGGCTAAAAAAATTTTCAGTAGAAGTGCTTACCGATTTTAGTAATACGGAGTCTTTAGTCACTATCAGCTCTGCATGAGTTCTTGATACCCTATTGTCATTACACTGAAATGTGAAAATGTAAATAAAGCTCAGATTATTCATTTTTAAATTTTATTCTTAAAAGTTAGTAGACAGACTGAATCAAACTTCATGTTGGCTACGATGTTAATGGCTACAATCTGCGGATAAGCCAGTCCTCTCTAAAGCTCTGTGAACTGCGTGAAGATTGGGTTTCACAGAGCTTGTAGATAACTTCGCCAAGCATGATTCGATCTATAATATCTCTTAAGCGAAGCACAAAGCACTTTTTTACAACTAAATAAAAAATCCAATCAGGAATATCAGGATACAATGTTATGGCTAGCCAAACAACAATTTGTTTGTCACTTTTGCATAATAAATAAGATAAGAATCGAAGATTTTGTTTTCGGGTCCGACAGACCACGCCGGCACGCCGTGTGATTTTTGCCCACCAGGCACCCCAAGGCAAGGGTTAACTAATAACTATGCTATTGCAAACTGAGGCGTCACATTGCATTACCTAACTTCTGTACTAAAAGTATGATTAAATCTCTTAAGATTAAGTTCTTTTACTTACTTCTAAAGCTACTGATTAAATCCAATCTGTCTGCAACATAACAAGGGAAGTAAAACAAAAAAGGATATGTACTCACGTCGAGGAATTTTCCCCTGCCTATAAAATGTGATCCTATGGGTAGAAGGACTTTATATGGCTCTGTGGCGTCAACACGCACTAATTTAAATCCCATGGTAGGTTATAATTATAAATCGTCCTGAAAAACGTAGAAATACAGCAATCTAAAAATTAATGGCCGCCGAACCAAAGAGAATGTAATAGCGCCGAACAGATTTCAAAGTTTTCCAACTACCACAAATTCAAACCAAACAAATTAAAAAAAAAAAAAAAAACTACTAATGGCGTGGCCACATTATCGCCCTACGGCGAATCTTCGTCTGCGGACGATAATGTGGCCGGGTACTTCGCGCCAACGCGAAGCTTCGCCGGAAGCTTCGGCTTGTCGCGACAATATTCGCTTGGGTGGCTACACTTGGGCTTCCCTGTCGCGCAGAGTCCAGTGTTACCAACAACATTTGTTTATTTATTTACCATTTTATTGCACACCATTTGTACTAAAGGAGGACTTAGCGCTAAAAACCCTTAGGTGTAAGACAATGGAATGTTAGCATGAACAAACGAGAATGATAAATTAACTAAGATCAACACAATATAAAATCTAAAACTAGTAGTTCTCCAAACAGTAGACTGCGCGGCACATTTTTTTCACTTAAAACTTCATAAGCCTATAATCTCGACCGATTTGGTTCATACTCGCAAATATTGTACTGCATGTAACTCTGCACTGCAAATGACAGAACTAATAATAATAAATAATAATAATTTATTTCATTAATCATTACATTTAACCTTACTGCTAAACATAAAACATACAAAATAAACAAGAATTTAATTAAGTTATTTACACAATAAAGTTAGGTATTTTCATTAATCTAAATTATAAGTAATATGGGTAGGTTATCGATGGGTACCTATATCACACTGGGACAGTGTTATAACAGCAACAAGGTTTAACTGGTTGAATTGCGGGTCCTGCACTAGGTAAAAACCTGTGTCGCAGGCCCAATAACAATTGTGCTTGCTATAGATGTATTCATGGTGCGGCTCATTGCGTCAGTAGAAGTAACTGTGTGTGTGTGTGTGTGTGTGTGTGTGTGTGTGGTGTATGTGTGTGGTGTGTGTGTGTGGTGTGTGTGTGTGTGCACGACAGATGAGATACCATGAACGCCTATTTAGCTAATTATTCTAAGTAAGTCTTCCGTTTCATCATAAGAGAGGGTTCTAAGATAATTTGACAAAGCTATTTTACAATCCCTAGCTGTTTTATTACGTAATTTTAGTTTTTTATCCATCTTATTGAACAAATAAGGGTACCTGAATTCAGGAAGTCGCTGTGCAAAGGTAGTGTTAGTATGTGGCTCTTTTTCACGGGGTGGTCTCCTCTTCTGGGAGCCGACGACTTTCGGGGATATTTTTTTATGCGCTATTAATGTTACTCGTTGTACGTATAATTGGCGGACTGTTAAAAGATCTGCCAAACCATATAGATTAATTGTTGGGTGTCGGTAGGGCAATTTGAGCATTGTTTTGAGAACTGCTCGCTGGGCTCTCTCTAGTTCAATGATGGACGAGATTCCAGCTCCACCCCATATGGTAATGCAGTAACAGAGAACCGATTCGCAAAGAGCCGTGTAAACCAAACGCAGAACCCTCTTATTGGCTGCACTACGCAACGCTCCAAAGACATGGGTAAGTTTTCGTACTTTTTTGGCCAAATTAGATATGTGCGCCTTAAAGGAGAACTGTTCGTCAATTACTATTCCAAGGTATGTAATAGTGGGAGACCGTGGGATAGAATTGCAGTTACATTGACACATGCTACATGCAGAATGTATTTTTAGGCAGAATTGTGGATCTGGCTCAGAGGATTTGGTTTTATGAAAGCATAGATACTTAGTTTTGTTTAAATTTAAAGTGAGAAGATTTCTATCTAGCCAATCCTTAATAGATCTCATGCCAGCCTCCGCCCTCTGAAACGCCGACTCCCAGGTGTTCCCGTGGAATAAAGCCACGGTATCATCGGCGTAACAGATAAGGTCGGAGTTCCCAGGGCAAGCAGTGTGAATGTCATTTACGTATAGAATGAAAAAAGTTGGACCTAGTACACTGCCCTGGGGAACTCCGAACCCAACAGGCAGGGTACAACTCTCAGTATCACCAATTTTCGTGCATTGGCTTCTATCCTCAAGATAGCTCTTGAACCATCTCAGCGGCAAACCCCTGACTCCGGCTCGTTTTAGTTTCTTGATTAGTATTGCCACTGAGACGGTATCAAAAGCTTTAGCGAGATCAAGAAAGACACCTATCGATTTCTGTTTTTTATCTAGGCTGGAAGCCACTTTCCTAGAGAGAAGTTCTACAGCGTCTTCAGTCGACATCCCTCTACGGAACCCAAATTGCTGACTAGAAATTAGATTATTCTTCTCCAAATACGATACGAGGCGAGAGTTTGCGATGCGTTCTAAAATTTTGGAAAACGAAGCTAGCAGTGATATGGGTCTGTAATTAGCGGGAATATTTTTGGAACCACTTTTGTGTACTGGAGTGACGCTGGCGCTTTTCCATTGATGGGGGAAAACACCAGTCGACAAACTCAAATTGAAAATGTATGTTAGGGGAGATAAGATATAGGGTTTTATAGCTTTGATCAGAGCGGGTTTTATCCCATCTAAACCGGGTGCACTATCTTTTTTGAGTTTGTCGATGAGAGCACCGACTTCCATCTCATCGGTTGGCTGCATGAAGAAGGAATTAGGAGACAGCAGTTGAGTGTCTTTAAGACTCGCATTTGTTGCTAGCTCTGCTTCCGATTTGTTTAGAGTGTTTAGCAACTACTTCTCAACTCGAGAATAGAATTGCATCAGTGCCCTTGGGTCAGAGGATACCAAAGGTGCGATCTGGAGCAATCTGGGATGTAGAAATATATGAATTGGAAAACCTCTGCGCGCACCCAGAGTTCTCTAATTCGACTGACTGACTAACCTTGGCACTAAGGTCATCGACCTTGACACCAAAGTCATCGACCTTGACTCCGAGACCATCGACTTTGACTCCGAGATCATCGACCTTCACTCCGAGATCATCGACCTTCACTCCGAGATCATCGACCTTAACTCTGAGACCATCGACCTTGACTCCGGGATCATCGACCTTGACTCCGGGATCATCGACCTTGACTCCAAAATCATCGACCAGATTTATCTTGACTAAGCATCCAGCTTGACTGACCTTGATACCAAGATCGACCTTGACTTGACTTGGAATTTGTCATAGTCGATCTTATTCTACCACTCAAGCTCTTTCTTTTGATCCCATATTGAGGGAGATATGAAAAAACATCATGTAATTTACTATTCTGTGGCGGCCATCTTGGTTTTGAAATTAATTAGTTAACATTTACTGCAATTATTATGCTATTAGCTAAGCCTTATAATTTTAAACCCAATTACCCACATTGAGGAAGTTGTGAAAAAATATCATCATCATCATTATTATCTGCGGTAAGACGTCCACTGCTGGACATGGGCCTCCCCGAGGGAATTTCAATAGGCCCGGTCGGAAACGGCTTAGATTCATAAGTCGGTGAATGTCCTACGCTGCGCGTGCTGGTGCGTGGTCTCCGTTAGAGAACTTTACAAACAAACGAAAATCGTAAATCAACTAAGATCAACACATGAAATCTAAAATAAAAACGAATACAAAATATCGTCATCATTTTATCAGCAATAGAACATCCACTGCTGGACATGGGCCTCTTCTATAGATTTTCAATTTTTAGGGGGGCGGTAATGTTTAACAATAAACAATAAAAATATTTAGTAAATATTTGAACCATTTGTCGCAAATATTTTATATTTATAGCAATTTTTTAATATATTTTTATCGCAACTACAAATTCGTACCAATTAAAAGGAGCACGGAATTTTTCATTACTTATTTTGTGGCGAGGACGGGAAATTCTTTTTCTTTGAATGATATTTTGTAGCGACTGGCAACAACGTCTATGCTTGTGGGGTGGCCCACCGTTTATAATAATCAGCGAGAATGAATAGGTCTGTGGAGAATGACTTTAGCATGAATGTTGGAACGCACGATAAGCATGAACGAATTGTGAAACAGTGCCGGATGTACGTAATGACATGTAAGAGTGAAAGAGAGAAATAGTGTGATGCGTGAATGAGATAGATGGATAGGTACCATTTCATTTCTTCAATAACTTGTGTTATTTCAATTTTACAGCACAAGTCATGGGAACAAAAGTTGTTTGAAATTAGATTTTCTACAACTTTGATTCCCATCAACTTTTTGTAGGATCGATATTTTTTTTAAATAGTTGATGGTACCATTTCATTTCTTCAATAACTTGTGTTATTTAAATTTTACAGCAGAAGTTATGAGAACAAAAGATGTTTGAAATTAGATTTTCTACAACTTTAATTCCCGTCAACTTTTTGTAGGATCGATATTTTTTTTAAATAGTTTGTGGTACCATTTCATATCTTCAATAACTTGTGTTATTTCAATTTTACAGCAGAAGTTATGGGAACAAAAGTTGTTTGAAATTAGATTTTCTACAACTTTGATTCCCATCAACTTTTGTAGGATCGATGTTTTTTTTAAATAGTTGGTGGTACCATTTCATTTCTTCAATAACTTGTGTTATTTCAATTTTACAGCAGAAGTTATCGAAACAAAAGTTGTTTAAAATTTGATTTTCTACAACTTTGATTCCCATCAACTTTTTGTAGGATCGATATTTTTTTTAAATAGTTTGTGGTACCATTTCATTTCTTCAATAACTTGTGTTATTTCAATTTTACAGCAGAAGTTATGAGAACAAAAGATGTTTAAAATTTGATTTTCTACAACTTTGATTCCCATCAACTTTTTGTGGGATCGATATTTTTTTTAAATAGTTGGTGGTACCATTTCATTTCTTCAATAACTTGTGTTATTTCAATTTTACAGCAGAAGTTATCGAAACAAAAGTTGTTTAAAATTTGATTTTCTACAATTTTGATTCCCATCAACTTTTTGTAGGATCGATATTTTTTTTAAATAGTTGGTGGTACCATTTCATTTCTTCAATAACTTGTGTTATTTAAATTTTACAGCAGAAGTTATGAGAACAAAAGATGTTTGAAATTAGATTTTCTACAACTTTAATTCCCGTCAACTTTTTGTAGGATCGATATTTTTTTTAAATAGTTTGTGGTACCATTTCATATCTTCAATAACTTGTGTTATTTCAATTTTACAGCAGAAGTTATGGGAACAAAAGTTGTTTGAAATTAGATTTTCTACAACTTTGATTCCCATCAACTTTTGTAGGATCGATGTTTTTTTTAAATAGTTGGTGGTACCATTTCATTTCTTCAATAACTTGTGTTATTTCAATTTTACAGCAGAAGTTATCGAAACAAAAGTTGTTTAAAATTTGATTTCCTACATCTTTATATCCCGTCATCTTTTTGTAGGATCGATATTTTTTTTAAATAGTTTGTGGTACCATTTCATATCTTCAATAACTTGTGTTATTTCAATTTTACAGCAGAAGTTATGAGAACAAAAGATGTTTAAAATTTGATTTTCTACAACTTTGATTCCCATCAACTTTTTGTGGGATCGATATTTTTTTTTAAATAGTTGGTGGTACCATTTCATTTCTTCAATAACTTGTGTTATTTCAATTTTACAGCAGAAGTTATCGAAACAAAAGTTGTTTAAAATTTGATTTTCTACAATTTTGATTCCCATCAACTTTTTGTAGGATCGATATTTTTTTCAAATAGTTTGTGGTACCATTTCATTTCTTCAATAACTTGTGTTATTTCAATTTTACAGCAGAAGTTATGAGAACAAAAGATGTTTAAAATTTGATTTTCTACATCTTTATTTCCCGTCATCTTTTTGTAGGATCGATATTTTTTTTAAATAGTTTGTGGTACCATTTCATATCTTCAATAACTTGTGTTATTTCAATTTTACAGCAGAAGTTATGAGAACAAAAGATGTTTAAAATTTGATTTTCTACATCTTTATATCCCGTCATCTTTTTGTAGGATCGATATTTTTTTTAAATAGTTTGTGGTACCATTTCATATCTTCAATAACTTGTGTTATTTCAATTTTACAGCAAAGTTATGGGAACAAAAGATGTTTAAAATTTGATTTTCTACATCTTTATTTCCCGTCACCTTTTTGTAGGATCGATATTTTTTTTAAATAGTTGGTGGTGCCATTTCATTTCTTCAATAACTTGTGTTATTTCAGTTTTACAGCAGAAGTTATAGGAACAAAAGTTGTTTGAAATTAGATTTTCTACAACTTTGATTCCCATCAACTTTTTGTAGGATCGATACTTTTTTAAACAGTTGGTGGTACCATTTCATTTCTTCAATAACTTGTGTTATTTCAATTTCACAGCAGAATTTATCGAAGCAAAAGTTGTTTAAAATTTGATTTTCTACAACTTTGATTCCCATCAACTTTTTGTAGGATCGATATTTTTTTTAAATAGTTTGTGGTACCATTTCATTTCTTCAATAACTTGTGTTATTTCAATTTTACAGCAGAAGTTATAGGAACAAAAGTTGTTTAAAATTTGATTTTCTACATCTTTATATCCCGTCACCTTTTTGTAGGATCGATTTTTTATTAAATAGTCGGTGGTACCATTTCATTTCTTCAATAACTTGTGTTATTTCAATTTTACAGCAGAAGTTATTTAAACAAAAGTTGTTTAAAATTTGATTTTCTACATCTTTATATCCCGTCACCTTTTTGTAGGATCGATATTTTTTTTAATAGTTGGTGGTACCATTTCATTTCTTCAATAACTTGTGTTATTTCAGTTTTACAGCAGAAGTTATGGGAACAAAAGTTGTTTGAAATTAGATTTTCTACAACTTTGATTCCCATCAACTTTTTGTAGGATCGATATTTTTTTTTAATAGTTGGTGGTACCATTTCATTTCTTCAATAACTTGTGTTATTTCAATTTTACAGCAGAAGTTATGGGAACAAAAGTTGTTTGAAATTAGATTTTCTACAACTTTGATTCCTATCAACTTTTTGTAGGATCGATATTTTTTTTAAATAGTTGGTGGTACCATTTCATTTCTTCAATAACTTGTGTTATTTCAATTTTACAGCAGAAGTTATGGGAACAAAAGTTGTTTGAAATTAGATTTTCTACAACTTTGATTCCCATCAACTTTTTGTAGGAACGATGTTTTTTTTAAATAGTTGGTGATACCATTTCATTTCTTCAATAACTTTTGTTATTTCAATTTTACAGCAGAAGTTATGGGACCAAAAGTTGTTCGAAATTAGATTTTCTACAACTTTGATTCTCATCAACTTTTTGTAGGATCGATATTTTTTTGACGTGACAACGTCTTACAAATTGGTTTGCCGGGTGACACTTCAAGAAACTGCGTTACGCTCCGCTCACGTTATGCGCTCACAATGAGAGCGAGCGAGAGGCACGCGTCCCTTCCACTCGGGCATGGTTAGCCCGCCTAAGAGCGAGAGAGACAGACATAAAGTCGTTGTCACGTAAAACTTTCGCCCGTATACCGACTTTACAGGCAACCAATTTTTTTTAAATAGTTGGTGGTTTCATTTCATTTCTTCTTACTGTAACTTCAATTTTTCATGAGAAATCATCGGAATCGAAGTTGTTTGAAATTTGATTTTCAGCGACTTGAAATTTTGCATCCGGGGGTTTTCGGGGTTGCCAATTACGAATCTGAAATTAGTTTTTCGATATCTTTTTTTTTAAAGATGGCCGCCATACATTGCATCTTTTTCATCTTTAGATAGTTGTTTTGAGGAAACTATTAGCAATGACATAAAACTAAATGCAGATTTGTATATAGATGGAATAATGGTTTGAGAAAAAAGTAGTGAACTTCCGAAGGTCAACTCCTGGCATTGGACCCCCGGCGGATCTCGAAAACGGTGGGGTTTAGAGGTGTACTTTCTTTCCACCACATTGAGTACTATCTTGGTCCTTTTAGAAAAGATTAAAAAAAACCTTGGCTCCCATACAAAAAAACATGGCCGCCATACAAATTAGACTTTTAATTTAGAAATGAAATGTTTGAACCAAGGTATATGACAATTTACTGGAACGATTTCGAAAATTCTTTCATCATTAGAATTGTACTTTACCACTCAAACACATTAGTTTTATTTTATTTCAGTTATGTTACGTTTACAGCGTAAAATATTGAAAATTGTAAAAAAAGTCGGCAAAAAATGAAATTTTGAGACTTTTTAAGCGCGTGCGCTGACTACATAGTAAGTCCTACATGAAAATGATGTACTTCAAAAATAACCGGCTTTATTAGGTCTACATAATAGTTCGCGACAATATATATCTATCTCTTCAGGTTTTTGCAGTATATCAACTTTGGTCACTTTAAAGTGAACGCGAAATTGTAGGTAATTTTCAAAACTGTTTTGACAAACACAGTATTAATACTTATCCAATTGAATCCTTTTGTTAGCTTTGTCATTTCAAGGAGAACAAAATTGTTTTTACAACAAATCAATCCAACGCGTAGTTTAAAAGATATGGCAATATTAAAAATACAACCCAATAAAAAATACGCGACGCGCTTTAGTAGTAACTTAAACCTATTCTGTGCCTTCGACAAGACGGATCACTATATAGACATAAATATAGGTATACGTAAATTATGGTTGATATTTCAAGCGCTATTTTGAACCTTACCGTCATAGAAATAAATACAGGAATAGATGTTATACATTTTATTACTCACTCATTTAGATAGTTGTAAGAGGTAGGAAAAAACTGATTGTAGGTTTGTATGGAGATAAAAAAATAATCGGGAGAAATAATTACAAAATCTCGGAAGGTCAATTCTTTAACCTGGACCCCTAAGAGATCTCAAAAACGATGGGGTTTAGAGATGTACTTTCTTCGGAAAATATTGAGTACTACCTTGGTACTTTTTGGAACAATTAAAAACACATGGCCGCCATACAAATTAGACGTTTACTTAGCTTAGGTACGCCATCACGGACGTATATGTATATAGCTCTTGCAATTTCCAAAATTTTTATCCGACTATCCAAAAAAGAGCTGTGAGGTTTTTAAAAGAAAATTAAAGTAGAAACGTACTTATTATATGTACGTACATAATATGAAGTATGTTTATGCCTCCCTTACATAACTTTAGTTGCTGCACTAATTTTGACAGGTGTGAGGGAGTAAGCACCTAAGTTCCGTCCTCAGCGAACTGATTAGAATCTTATTAGAATATAACTCACTGAAAAAGTCCCGCAGATCCGACACCGCAGTCGTGCCTTGTCTGTCAATATTAGTTCCATTAATTTCCGGACCCCTCGGACCCCCCCTCATATACGCCCATGTACGCCATACATTGCATCTTTTTCATCTTTAGATAGTTATTTTGAGGAAACTATTAGCTTTGACAAAAAACTGACTAACTTAAACCTATTCTGTGCCACGACGGGACGGATTTAACCTTCATATCACGTTAATTATTGTTGATTTTTCAAAAACGGCTTAGCCGATTTCGACGAACATGGAACCTCCTTTTCGGAAGTCGGTCAAAAAGCTATACGTTGTATATAATGGAATATCCAACGAAATAATGAGTAGATTAATTGTATCAGTGGTTTAATGTTCAATATACTCGTAATAATATGCTTCATGTAGAAGAGTATGAAGTGGAAGCCCTATTTTGAACCTTACCGCCATATAAATAAATACAGAAATAGATACTAAGATTAAGGGAGAGTTTTTTTATAGGCATAAGTAGCTACATGTCGAGAGTAGGTACCCACCTTTTTAACCGACTTCCAAAAAGGAGGAGGTTCTATGTTTTTGTGTATGTATTTTTTTGTGTAATGTAAACAATTCGAGCGAAATATTCGAATTTTGTACACGATGGAAGGCGGTTTTGCCATTATTTATGAAAAATAATTTTTGTATTGAGTAGCTGATTTTCTCAGAGCCTGGTTGGTCTGTTATTTTCCATATTAATGTATTACGCTGTTTTCTTCCTTGAAAATACTTATAGGGCTTCAATTTTTTGTCATAAAATTAAATTTTGCTGTTTCGACTACCCTGTCTTTTCTTTTTCTTGATAAATTAATTAGCAGGAAAAATATGACCCTTCAAAATCACAAAAAAATCACCATTATTACCGACGTCTTTAGAGACCTACCAGAAGAGACTAAATAATATCTAACAAAATATAAAATGACAGAATCATGAACACATATTTTTTTTAAATTTTGACTTAAAAAAATACTTGATTGAAATAGTTTTTGAAGAAGAAAACAGCGTAATACGAAACGTTGTCTCGCCAAGTTTTTTGTAGGTATAAATCGCTCTGAGCTGCAATTGTCCCTATAGCACGATGCGGGGGCAGGGTCGAGGTAAGGGAGGTTCAAAGTGCTCAAACCTACACAAGTACGTACACAAGCACTAGGGATGTAGTAATAGTCGATATTTTTGTCGATGCTCTAGTGATGTCCATCGATATCGATGATAATTCAAAATATTAGTTATTTTTTCCAATCTTATGATTTGACCGTTGTATGTTTGTTACTTTTGAAGAAAAGATTTTATGTATGGAATATGGGCGTTTAGTTGCTGCGACATGTTGCAGCGATTATACAGAATATCGTGTTGTATCCGCAGACATCTAAATGAGTTAGGCGCAGAATAACCAATTCGCATAGTGCCCAAGTAATCCAAGAAGGGAATGCTCAATTCTACGAAAGCATAATTCTATGAAGGCCCAATTCTCAAAATGGCAACATAGTTTTGATTTGGAAATTTTCAAAAAAAAATCACACATATTAAATACATATAAGAGCTTACAGGTACCTAAAACAACCTCCTTTGGCGAGTTAAGTACATCATAACTTTTACTATGGGACCGACCAGAGCCGAATCCGCGAGAAATATCAACTATACCTTAGAAAAAGTCCGTTGATAATGGACAAAGTGTATGGAACAGCTGGTTTTTATCGCCAATTCGGAGTTAGTTGCTCCCATAGTAAAAGTTGTTCTTTTTAAACCTATTAACTTTGCCCTAAAGAGGTAAGTGCTCAGCACAGAATGCTCAATTCTCAAAATGGCAAAATAATTTCAAAGACTCTTTAATAATTTCAAAGATTTTTGCCAGTATAGGTAGCGCCAAACAAGTCGGCGGATGCGATATGCCGCAGATGACACTTCGCCGTAATTCGCTAATTATTGCGCATGTGTGCACAATGTCGACGCCGCGTGGCGTAGTGGTAAGCACAGGCGTGCATGCGGGAGGCATGAGGTTGGCGGGCGGGTGTGCCCCGGCGTCTTGTATCTCAAACTCAAACTCAATTCATATATTGCAACATATGAAATTTACATGCGGTTTTTAGTTAACATGTTTTGTAAAGTTATACATATGACCCTATTAGGGTATGGCAATTTAATTATTTGTATTGGAACGATTTATTATTACGTTTTCTAGATTATCGTTAGAAAATTCGTCTAATGTACAATAATGCATTTCGTCTAATGCATTTCGATAATAGGATAATTTTTAGTTGTTTTATGAAACAGTTATCTCTTTCGATATATTTTAAATTATTTGGCAATTTAGTATTTTTAGAGTCATAGAATTTGGGCTAGAACTGTGCATTGTTCTCTCTGGCCCCCGCGCATACCTATATTTTGCCTTTTGCGCAGCGTTCTGCGCCTAACTTTCCATCCGCCGACTTGTGTGGCGCGGATTATACGTGAGATTCATTCGAGAAAACAGCCCCATTGGCCATCCGTTCATTGAACTATGTGCCTTGCCCTCTGTCATTTTAACTTGCCAATCCACTGAGTTTGAAGAGAGCTGAAAAGTTTAATTAGAAGTGCTTTAAATGCTTTAATCAGTTCATATCTACCTACTTTTTTTTTTTTAATTAAATTTTCTAACCACAGACTCCAGGGTCTATGCCCTTTGTTAACTAAAATTTACAATTATTAGATTATACTATCAAAGAGAGTTAGTAGTAGGTACTTGAAATAGCCTAAGTTAGTCAATGCACTGCGTGAATGCCACGAGCAGACCGGCGACCCGCATGCAGCACCCGATCACGAGTGTGACACATGAGCCAGCCATCATTCTCCTCGACCATATTTGAGGGAGGAGAACCACCCGACACATGATGCCGCCGCAAGAAGGTCTACCTACTTTGTAGATGTTCTATCTTGTATTACCTACTATGGTGTGTGTCCTACCCACTGCTGCTTTAATTTGCTAACTGTTTTAGTTTTTTTAAACGTGTTTAAAGTATTACCAAGGTATGACAAGCCGTTCTCTAAACAGTAAACCTCTCCTCACCCAAATCCTCTATTATTTTTATACTATGGAACTAACAGAAATATGGAAATAGCAGAATGAAAATATTGTAGGTACCATATAAAAGGCAAGAAGTTTTAGATGTGCAGGTAGGTATACAGTAATATAACGAGACCAAATTACTTACTAAGACTCCTCTGTCCGTCTGTCTGTTGGTCACTAGGCTGTACCTACGAGTATCTCATGAATCGTAATAGCTAAACAGTTAAAATTTGCACAGATGATGTATTTCCGTTTCCATTATAACAACAAATACTAACTAAAAATAGAATGAAATAAATATCGACTTCAACTATGTACAGAATTCGCGCGGATCGAAGTAGCATTTTTCACATTATTGTTGATTTATCAAATATGGCTCAGCCTTTCCAATAAAAAAAAATATAGGTACGCGTCGAATTGCGTACCTCCTCCGTTTCATCGGTCAAAAAATAGAATAAAATACCTACTATACTTATTCATTACAATTCATTACATTACATTCATTCAAACAGATGTGAGTTTTTTGAGGAGTTTTTGCACGATAATTATTAATAATGACAACAGGTAGACGCTTGACATATTCTCAGAGTATTTAGTAATATAATATTTCAATTTAAAAAACAAATAATTTAAATACATAATTGGCTCCCATACGGTACGAACCCTTTCAAGCGCGAGTCCATATTTATTTTAGTTTGTAGAAGAACTATGTTAGACATTTAAATTAAAAATAATTAACTTAAAATTAGAAAGAAGTAATTTCAGTCAAAATATATAATGTAAACTGCAACGCATACAGAAATCAAATAGCGAAATTGCTACTTTTAATCCCTGCTTTGGGTTCAAGATCAATTGTATAATTATGATGTTAGTTGGGTACATATTATGTTTTTGTACAACAATAATGAAATAATTTGAAAGAAAATAAATACTATGTCACAAATAATGTAGCTTCCTAATGGCAGAAAAATAAGTAATCATTGGCAGGATTATTTTTGTTTGCTTTCCGCCATACCTACTAGGAAACCAGATTATACGTAGAATACGCGTAAGATAGCTCTACGTACGGCCAAAATGAGGAACAAATTTTATGCTGCCAGGGAATACGGAATGCTAGTGAAATAACGTACGTGGCGCCACGACTCGCGCGCAGAGTTATCTTGTGCGCACTCTACGTGATATCATACATATTTTGCTACAATTCAAAATCAAATTTCGGTCGGCCACGCTCGCGCTGGTTCCGTGAGGCGCGGGTGGGGGGGACAGTTCGAGCGCATCACACACACATTGAAGCTCAGCTTGGGCGCATCTCGGGACGGCAATTGTTTAGTCCAAATACCTATTTCTCAATTTCTTCGTCACTAGGATATCCTCTTGACCGAGCTAACGAAGTGAGAATAGTCAGGAGACCAAATCGAAAGCAAAATCGTCGAATTAATAGGGATATTAAATCGATGATTTTGCTTTCGTATGCACGGATATTGATTTTCCTCTAGGTACCTATATAGGTCGCATTTTTTTAACGAATCTCGACGCAGTGACGAAACTTGTACAAAGGTTCTTAAATCTATACCTATATGAATGTTTTTGTCGTCGGTGATTTTGAGTGAGGGGGGAAGTGGGGGGGAGGGGGACCACCTCGGGAGTATACCCTTGCGAACTAAAAAGGATATTTTTTGATTCAGTTCACAGTTCACATAGAACCTCCTCCTTTTTGGAAGTCGGTTAAAAAACTATACGTTACCTACTTATAATGGAATATCAAACGAGATATTGAATAGAAGAATTAAGTACTTATATCAGTTTTTATGATGATGATATTTTTTTTAGATTATATGTTTTGATGTTTGTAAAGTTCTCAAATGGAAACCACGTACCTACCGGCAAACGCAGCGTAGGACGTCCACCGGCTCGTTGAACCATTGATAAAAGCCGATGGATGCAAGCTGTATCCAACCAGGATTTTTGAAAATCCATAGGGGAGGCCCATGTCCAGCAGTGGACATCCTACTGCTAATATATCATACGTCCACCAAGTCGGTCAACGTCCACCGTACTATGTGCCCTGCCTATTGCTATTCCACCTTTCTAATCGTAATCCTAGATAGGGGAGAAGAGGCGGGTTGGTTATAATATAATATTTATGAATTCTACTGGTTTTCCAAAAAGTACTATAAATCTACCACACTACCAAATTTACATCGAAAATCTACCATGATAGTAGTCAATCTACTTCACTCTGGCAAGAAAACATCGCGCGATGTTTAGCGCGCCAATCTTCGCTGCAGGTGTGGCCAGAAACTTCGTCTGCGCCCGACGACGATGTACATCGCGCGAAGCTTCCGGCGAAGCTTCGCGCGCAGATGTAGCCATAGCATAATAAACCAGCTCTAACAAAAATATTTCCCTAATAAGAATAAGAATTTCGTTGATTATATCACTATTTACGTTTATAAAAAATCTGATTGATCTTTCTAAATCGGCCAACAAAAAACATATCTCCATGACTCCATGATATTGTTCAACTTCCTACTTAGAGATATACAGGGTTATTTCTAACCAATTAGCATCCTAATAGGTACTTTTTCTGTTCAGCGATTTTTGTGATAAGTCAAAAAAAAAATCCTCTGTTCCATACATTTTGTCGCGGGTGAACAATATTTTTCTATGGAAGAACGAATTTTTTTTTAGGTTTGCCAAAAGTCGCAGAACAAAAGTTGTTAGTTTTGAACTTACGCCAAAGAATAATCCAACGTTTCATAACCAAGTAATTATTTAAAATGGTATGGATCGACTCGTGAGACACAGGAAGTTCAGCGGCTATCTCTCTCAAACTTAAGTAAAGATTTTCAGTCACTATTTTCTTCACTTTTGTGATGTTAACTTCAGTTGTAGACATCGGTGGCCTATCAGAGCGAGGCAATTCTTTCATTACATCTTGACCGCTTCTGAATGTTTTCTACCACTCATAAGCACGTTTTTTTGATAAATAGAATTCATCGTAAGCCTTCTGCAACATTTTCAGGGACTCCGAACACGAAATTCTATTGGTGATGCAGAATTTAAGACAGAACCTTTGTTCGATGTTTTTGTATATTTTAAAATTCGCAACACACACTAGATATGACCTTACTAAAATCAGCACTCTATCAGATGCAACTCAAACTCCTCGCCAGAATGGAATACAGTTGTGCCAATGTAACAACAATAATAAAACAAAAAAAAATAATTTCGATCCATAAATAAATTGTCAATTCCCGCGACTTTTTTCACAGAATGGACAAAGGAAAAAATCTAAAACTTTGAACTTTAACCCCCCAACCCTATATAATAGGGGATAAAAGCTTGTATGAGACTTCCATGCAATTTTTATGCTATAAGTCTAAAAATGATATAAAGACTCCCTTTTAGAAATAATAAAACACGTTTTCAGGATTTTTAAAAAATCAGCCCCCAACCCCTGAAATTGGCGGATGAAAATTGAAAATTGTCACTTTCAAAACTTTTGATGCCAGAAGTCAGAAAATGAATATACGAATTCATTGTAATAGATAATAAAACACAATTTCAGGATTCTTAATTTATTTAGATATTTATTTATTTGCAAGATCATATACATAAAGTTATAATTAGGTCTTAACATAAGACTAACTAACTTAATAGGCGTGTAGAGTTAGAAGCTTGGCTTTACGTGAGGTCTGATAACTTTTTGATAGTGGGAACTGTGATTTGGACTTAGCTTCATTTCACATGAAAATGTTTTTGTTGGATGAGATTTATCTCCCCGTAAATCTCCTTAAATTCCGGAGAAGCTACCCGGGATGGCATCACCATATTAAAGTGACATCGACATTTTCCTACAAAGTGACAGTTATTTACTACAATAAAAAAAAAACTTCTTTAAGCTTTTCTAAAGCGTCCCGCAGATAGTTGCGGTCTGCGATTGCGGCAGACATATTTGACGTAAATTCCAATCCCAACAAAAACATGGCATGTAAAAAGTACAAGTCGAGCAACAATTCTTCAGTAAAAAGTAGTGAGATCAAAATGTAAGCACAAGTCGGTTTATACTGATCATATTTGACTAGTAACTCGCCTGATTGGGAAAGGGATTTTTACCCAACTGCGAAAAGAGGGTTTTGTTTTTCGCTAATGATATACTTGTTAGAAATAAATTAGACAAATAAAACAGAAAAGCTTTTCATTTATAAAACATATAATAAAAAATAAAAAGCAGGTTAGGTTAGCAGTAAAACATATAACAAAAAAAAACACGAAATAATAATAAATGTTACAAGACAAAATAATACATCATTTATTTAGAAAAAATGTAATGAAACATACAATCTTTCAATTTTTTTACAAAATTGACGATGTAATTGTACAAAAAACACGAAATAATGCTAAAAAGACAAAATTATACATAATTACACATAATTTATACGAATTATGACTGCCTCGGTGGCTCAGTGGTTAGTGACCCTAATTACTGGGTCAAAGAGGCGTGGGTTCGATCCCCACCCAGGGCAAGTATTTATGTGTCGAACATAGATATTTGCTCTGTGTCTGGGTGTTATTTAGTTACTATGTATATAAGTATGTATTAAAAATATGTATAAGTAGTATATCAGTCTCTGGCATCCATATCACAAGCTTTGCTTAGTTTGGGGTCAGAGGCCGTGTGTAAGATGTCCCCAAATATTTTATTTATTTTTATTATTTATTATACATAATATATACGAAAAAAATGCAATGAAACATACAATCTCTCAATTATTTTACAAAATTTCTGATGAAATTGTAAAAAAAAACATAAAATGATGCTAAAAATCCGACTATTTCCAAAATTTACAATGTTACAAGACAAAATAATACATAATTCATATGGAAAAAATGTAATGAAATATACAATCTCTCAATTTTTTTACAACATTTACGATGAAACTCACAAAAAAAAAAAAAAAAACACGATATAATGCTAAAAAGACAAAATAATACATAATCTATATGGAAAAATGTAATGAAACATACAATCTCTCAATTTTTTTTACAAAATTGACGATGTAATTGTACAAAAAACACTAAATAATGCTAAAAAGACAAAATTATACATAATTACACATAATTTATAAGAATTATACATAATTTATACGAAAAAAATGCAATGAAACATAAAATCTCTCAAGTATATTACAAAATGTGTGTTGAAATATTACAAAAAAAACATGAAATGATGCTAAAAATCCGACTATTTCCAACATTTGCAATGTTACAAGACAAAAGAATACATAATTCATGTGGAAAAAAAGTAATGAAACATACAATTTCTCTATTCTTTTACAAAATTTACGATGAAATTGTATAAAAAAAACACGAAATCATGCTTAAAATCCCACTATTTCCAACATTTACGATGACAAATTAAAACAATACATATACACACAATAAAAAAAACTATTTACAACATTTACGATGACAAATTAAATTAAAAACATATACACACAATCAAAAAAAAACTATTTACAAAAAATACCTAGCCTACCTTACCTAGAAAAGCTAGACAAACCTGCCGAAAAATTATAGGTCCTACTGTAGTCGGGGCAGTGACGACAATGGACGAAACAAAGGCAGAAAGAAGAGCCTGTTTACAGTATTGATGGGCTTGATAGCAGCATATTAAATGGATTATTGCTATATGCAAACATACATACAAATTATTACCTCCCTCCCTTCACCCCAAACCCCCTAACTAAGCGCAAAAAAAAAAAAATACTCTTCCTAGTGCGGATTAATCCAAAGGTAAATAATCTGGTATTTACAATTGAACACGAGTGACAATTGTCCTAATTATGGCAAGAAATTATTTAGGAAATATGCATCCTTACGTAAGTCAATCAAATCTCGCTTTCACACTACCATATACACACACATTCGTCAGGAATATATGCATACTTATGTGCGTTTCTTTTTCCGCGCACATATTTCACGTCCTTCAAGTTCTGCTGCGCTGTGCCACTTAGCCCAGCAATCCGTGAAGCACAGAAATACGTCACAAGTCTCGCATTTCGTTTGCACATACATCCTGATATCCTGCCGTTGGTGGATGACACAACGCCTTCGATTACCCCGTCCGGGACAATTCTTTGGAACGTGGGGAACATCCCTACTCAGCCTCACGGTTGTCGCCGCGGGATTTCTAGGCAACACGGGCTCGCGGCGGTGACGCTCCCATATTGCAGTAGCCAGCCCGTAACGAAAGTCGCGATGCGTCATGTTCGGTTTATTCGCACGTTTCAAAGAGGATGTGTGGATAATGAAGGCGTTGAGTATACTACAGTTCAGCAACCTCTTGAAAATCTTTGCATACCATTTCAGGCATCGCTTTCGCTCGACCAAGTAAGTGGACAGCTTCTGGTCTTTCAGGTCTACACCAGCCATGGTGTTGTTGTAGTCCCTGACACTCACAGGCTTCACAAGCGGCTTACCTGCCTTCGATCCCACATAGGTTTCGGCATCGTGATAGGTGGAGATCATAGTCACCCATTTGGTATCTTTCCATGCAAGCACGGAAACATCACCAGAGTGGCGAGCTACGATGGTCCCCTTACTCGCGTTTTTCGCAACATTGGAGATCTCATTAGGCACGTTCTTACGGTTTGGACGCAAAGTTCCTAAGCAATCGTAACCCAAGCTCTTCAGGTAACGTGCCAACGCTGGACTATTATAAAAATTGTCCATCGTGACACAGTGCCCACGATTCTCGAGACCTTGCAATAACTCGAGTACCACTTGGGTGCTCTTGCCACCCAAATCCGCACCAGGTGCAACCTGGACTGTTGTTTCAGAGTTATTCCCCATGTATATTTTAAATTTGTACATGTAGCCCGTACGTGACTCACAGACCTCATACGATTTTATGCCAACACGCGCGGCCTTTGACCTTATTGCTTGAACCCAGGACAAGCGGCCTTTGAATAAGGTCAAAGACTCGTCAATCGATATATTTTGCTGCAAATTGTACAGGGAGGAAAATTTTTGGTTGAGATGTGAGATCACCGGTGCTATCTTCGCTAACTTCCGCGACAGCCCAAGTTCTGCATATTCTGGACAATTCGAATAAATGTTCGCGTTGTCCACAAAATGCAGAAATTTGTTCAGCAGGATGAAGCGATTGTACGACATGAGCTCCTTGAAGAAGGGCATTCCTAGGAGTCCCTCTGTCATCCAATACTCCGTTTGTTGTGACCGCTGGTCAATTCCCATCAACATGTAGACCGCAAAAAGAAGCATAATCTCGTCGGCATTAGTGGCAGTCCACTTATGAAGACGAGAGGATGACTTCAACACCCCGCTGTTCTTCAATTTGTCAATAACTTGTCCAGCGTATCTATTTGTTTCCACGGCGATACGCTCCATGAAGCTTCTATCCCAGATTTCAGTAAAAGCTTCATAGGGCGTCTCAAAGTTTTTGATAGGTCCCGGAGATGGTCCTGAAAATTCTTCAGGAGCACCCCGGAACGTCTCAAAATCTTCTTCCCATGTGAAAGAATTAGACGCGCCAAGCAAAGCATCGACCTCTTCATCCATTGCCCTCTCAGCTGAAGCTATAATATTTCGGACAGGTTCATCTAACTCCTCGTCGGCGGGAATTCCCCTGTCCAAACCAGCAACGGCCTCGCTTTGGAAGTGAACCGCGTCGAACTCGTCGTCGAAGTCACTGTCCAATTCGCTGCCGATGTTTTCACACCTAACACTTTGCTTCAACATCGACGCCATCCCCGAAGTTGACGGACGAGAATCATCAGCAACTACCGATGCGACTTTCGACCTTTCGAGGGGAATGCTACCGCCTTGCGGGACACTAACATTCCCCGAAGTGGAAGGAAAGTTCACCTCGGCAGCAGTGCTAAGTGCATCTGAGATAGACGAGGCGAAATCCTGACCATGCACCCACCTAGAGACCTGATCCGCGACGTTTGGCTCTCCCTCCGCCTCGACGTCGCTGAGATCCAGCGCCTCCATTACTTCTTCGCGGTTGCAACTGCCAACAAATGTGTACATGTAGAAATTTATAGCGCAGCGAAGTAGAAACTATACCTAAAGAAAAATAAACTTACAGAAATAATGGAGGCAATGGAGCGCTGGTCTTGGGCCGCACATGTCCTCCCGGGGCCTGCTCCACTGGCACAGCCCTGCCCGACAATCGCAGGCTACCACCGGGAGTCCGCTGCACGCCAAGACCAGACGACCTATTAAGAAAACAAATCACATCACATTATTGACCGAGTGCGCGAAGTGTCTGCGTCATGTCCTGAAAAATCTGGCAACACCTCACATAAAAATCCCGATAATGATTATTTATAGCAAAAGGAAAAACTTACGAAGGCAAGGGCGAGGTATCGCGAGGCGAGCCAGCCTCCACCAGCTGCCTTATAAGTTGTATATTCACTTCAATAATAAATAATGAAATTAAAATAATATAAATATTTAAGGGGGGCTCCCATACAGTAGGGAACCCTCCGTGCGCGAGTCCGACTCGTATTTGGCCGATTATTTAATTACTAATCTACACGTGCTTTTTGCCAATTTTCAGCTTTTAGAAGTAGTTGCAAGATACTCATATAATTTTTTTTAAATTCAAACGGGTATCCCCTCCAAACGCTAAGCATCCCAGCTGACTGAGTCCGGGGTGTTATTGTACACCACCATGACTACCATGTTCTACACAGTGAGTAACTTCAAAATTGCGATTGTTTTGATTGAATTGTTTGACGAATTTTCTACACTATTCTAACAATTGAACTAAAACAAACCCCATTAATTTTAACGATGTCAAGCCATCGCCGCTGTAGTTATCCACAAGGTCACGATTTGAGAGGCACAAAGTCTATCATTAATCTGCCAAGTAAAGAATGCATGTAACGTACCTGTAACAATTCGCGCCATACATGCACCTTTCTCGGAGGGGTTTGTTTGGTGGTTTTGTTGGAGACTGCAGTGTAGTAGATGGATTGCCGTTATCTTTATTGGAAAGGCCCTGAAAATAAAAAATATTTGCTTTATAACAGTTGGTTGGACATTCACAAGTATACACTATGTGTATCTATGTTGAAAAATAAATGAATTGAATTGAGTTATATGATGATAAATGTAACAATCAACGAATGTCTAGGTAAAGACGTAGGAGTAATATTAGCCGAAAATCTACATCTGCCTATTTAACAGACCATAATTAAAATAAAAATATATATAACGGGACAATAGCTTTAAGTTTAATTTTAAATAGTGCCACTTAGTATAATTTCGAAGGACTAGGAATGGAAGTGGCAACATTCCTGGGGTAACGCTTGTGACAAACGCTGCTGATTGATTCTAAGGAGGTTTTAAGTGACACTGACATCGCATGATCGGCCGATGGGCGGGAAAATGCGAGGTGACATGTCAGACAGATGTCAGGGAGTTGTAAATAGAGCTTGTTCGGAAGAGGTTGTGGAAAACTGAGATTAGAACGGTTCAAGCCTGGTGATTCTTGATAGAATGGTAGCAGCGTGCGTTACGCTGCGGAACGCCATGTCCTTCGCTTAAAGTTCTCTCTATAATTGTAATCATTCGTAATCTTCTGTGAAATAAACTGATTGTTCGTGACGTCGCCTTTATCTCCTCGCCCGCTAAACCCACGCCACGCCACACTGAAGCATTGTTGGGTCAGTGGTATAAAACATTACCACATTGAAGCAGAATCATAACTGATGCGGCGGTGCCTCTTTTTATGGATCCGACATCAGAAGGTGGGATCGAAGGGCTAGATCCTGAGGAGATGCAGGTTTACTAGAAAAAAAATCGTCGACTGCATCAATCGTTGTCGCCTATGAATCGGAGCAATATTATGAAGAAAATTACAAACAAAATGACGAATATTGACATAGAAGACCACTATGCTTCAAGACAATCTACACCGAAAGAAGAACAGAACTTGCTTCGTGTACTGTTATCCAGAACATATCGCTCCAGCCTATTCGGAGAAGCGGGTCCAGGGTCCGAGGGAGCTGGGAAGGGTCACCTGCTCGAGAACTCGAGAAGCAGTCTGGCAAAACCCCGGGTGAGCTCGTCCAATTTTAGTTAGATAGTAGTTCTGCTTGTTTTTGACTAAATTTGACTTAGTTGTGTTGTGTGTTGTGTTTTCTAGTACCGCGCGGTATCATAACATTTTACTTTCGGAGGTAGGTCAAGGAAATATTTTAAGTGATTCTTAAATTCTCTGTAATAATAAAAGCGAGGGTAAGAAAAGCTGAACTCATTTAATTTTTGTTGGTGGGTAGTTCGAAAACTGCATCTAGGCTGAGTCGAAGGGATGCAGTTGTCCGGTTCTCTGCGGAGATCGAAGGGACGCTGTTATCCGGTCTCATGCCTCGATCCGGTATCTGATAAGCGTAGGTGGGTTGTACGAAAGTTGCATCTGGGCTGAGTCGAAGGGATGCAGTTGTCCGGTTCTTGCGAAGATCGAAGGGACGCTGTTATCCGGTCTCATACCGATGGACTGGAGTCAAAGAGACGCAGTTGCCGATTCTCGCATTTACTGGGTGGTGAGTGCGGTTTGAGGGACACTGTTGTCCAATATTGGGTGTGCGATTTGGTGGTATTGGCAAAGAGTTGTCCTAGTGAGTGTTGATTTTCCTACCCTACGCTAATGTAAAGAAACAATTAATGATTATTATTTACCTTGTCTAGTCATCTCTTGTTTACTATCTTATCTAGTCATCGTTTCGAACACGATTAAAAGTAACATTATGTAAGGAATGGACGTGTTGTCCGGTCTCGAGTATGGGATTTGGTGGTTTTGGCGAATAATATTCCTAATGAGCGCTGTTTTTCAGAAACTATGCAAGAAACCTTGTCTAGTCATCTCTTATTTACCTTCATAGTTAGTTATCATTTCGAACACGTCTAAAAGTAACATTATGTCAGGAATGGACGAGCGGTAAACGAATATTCTATACCGACATTTTTGAATAGTCCAATGTTGAACATACGCCTCGCCACGCTAGCCCAGTGCGGGTTGGTGGTAATACAAACATTCACATTGCTCTTTTGTTACAGATACTGATGATAATCGCCCGAGGACGTGCGAATGTCAAGATGGCCGTAACGGGACAATAGCTTTAAGTTTAATTTTAAATAGTGCCACTTAGTATAATTTCGAAGGACTAGGAATGGAAGTGGCAACATTCCTGGGGTAACGCTTGTGACAAACGCTGCTGATTGATTCTAAGGAGGTTTTAAGTGACACTGACATCGCATGATCGGCCGATGGGCGGGAAAATGCGAGGTGACATGTCAGACAGATGTCAGGGAGTTGTAAATAGAGCTTGTTCGGAAGAGGTTGTGGAAAACTGAGATTAGAACGGTTCAAGCCTGGTGATTCTTGATAGAATGGTAGCAGCGTGCGTTACGCTGCGGAACGCCATGTCCTTCGCTTAAAGTTCTCTCTATAATTGTAATCATTCGTAATCTTCTGTGAAATAAACTGATTGTTCGTGACGTCGCCTTTATCTCCTCGCCCGCTAAACCCACGCCACGCCACACTGAAGCATTGTTGGGTCAGTGGTATAAAACATTACCACATTGAAGCAGAATCATAACTGATGCGGCGGTGCCTCTTTTTATGGATCCGACATATATTATACACATTTTTAAAAATATATATCATACGCCTTACAATCGTGAGGTCGCGGGTTCAAATCCCGGTCCCGTACCAATGATTTCTTTAGAATTTATGTACGGATTTTAACACTATTTTTTCATGGCTTTTCGGTGAAGGAAAACATCGTGAGGCAACCTGCATATGTCCGGTGAAGAAATTCGATGGCGTATGTGAATCCACCAACCCGCACTGGGCCAGCGTGGTGGATATGGCCCAATCACCCTTCGTGGGTAGGCATACGTCCTGCAGTGGATTATTAAAAAGGCTGGTACAGTACAGTACTTTTTTTAACAGGCATATCCAGCTGAGCTCTTTTTATGTCTCTGTTGACATGTTCAATTTTAAGTCCAAATTTGTTAAGCCCTCAGGATAAGAACTAGGCTAAACCATTTCGCTGTACATCAGATCGAGCCATCAGAGGTCTTCAGGCAGCTCAGAAACTCTGTTTTGAAACAAACAGCTAAAAAAATACTCTAAACTGTGGTGTGGCAGTGTCATGAATACGGCCGTGTTGTACGTGAATATGTTTACTTAAGCAAAATGACTTCCGGGGCTTTCCCCTCCAACCTCTACGATGCGTCAAAATCCTCACTTGGCATAGGTAATAAATCCTTTGATTCTTTTAACTTACTAACGGTGTAATTGAATTTAGGATGAAGATGATAGATCTGAAGCTGCAACACCAAACTTCATCCCCTGATTTTGTAATGATTCGTTTTTTTAACTTCCTTCCATCGAGCAAGTATCTAAAGTGCAAAAAGTGTCCGAGCCAAAACTCTGCCCAAGGTACGTATTGGGCAGGCTTTTTAGTTAGTCGAAAGGTGATTGCAAGCCGATTATGCGCGATGCCAAAATGCTCGGTTACAAGCACTAATTAGGTGACATAACGTCGAGATTCGGGAAAATGGGTCATTGTGAATTATTTAATGTATACTCGTATATCGAAGTAGGTATGTATGCCGGCGCTCGGACATTTTTTTACTACTTTAACTTAGGGACTGTTGCTCTGTAGATATTTGCTAGAAGCTTGCTTCCCTATAATGCAATTTTAAAGACTTAATCACATCAAAATTAGAGAACTTGTTGAGAAGTAAGCCCATTATACTTACTCCTTGGTCATTACTAGGACCAGGTATTCCATCTTGTAGACTAGAAGGTTCTGTCTTCACTGCTGGATTTGAGATAGCATCAGATGGTTGCGTCTTCACTTCATCTTTAAAGGCTAAAGGCTCCGTTTTAACCCTCTTAATAACGCATAGAAAGTTCTCTTCCGAATGTACCCGTTTAGGAGTTGCCACTCTTGTTGGCTCATTTGCTTGACCGATGAAGTCAACTGATGCATCAGTTAGATCTTCATTTTGGTTTGTTGATTCAAATGGTTGGTGTGTAGATGTTGTGTCCAAATGATCAGGAGGCCGATTTTCTAATTCATTTTCTGGTTCTTGATTATGTGTTCCGTGATTTTCTGGAGCTGTAACGTAAATGGTAACATTTTGTACTTTAGATACCTAGATAGATTTACTTTTTAAAATGCACAGCAAAAATACTACAAACAAAAGAAAAATATGAGAACAGCTTTTCTTTATCAGTTAACAACACTAAAAGAAAACATTTCCAGGCAACCATAAAGTTGATACTCAGATGAAGATTTTAAGCTTATCCAATTTTATCCATTCACACATCCATCATTAGAGAAAAAAGAATGTTCCTTACATACCTACCTAGGGTGAAATGATCAGTTTGCCGACCACCACCGACTCACGACCACTTTATCATAAAACCACTATAAATAGTTAAATAAAAGTGGGCCAAAGTTCGTTTTGTTTTTGAACGATACTTTAGTCTGTCGCTTTCCCTCCGCGACACTGTGATTCGGCTTCTGATACGTGATGTACTTCAATGAGCCTGTAAACCAGACCCATAGTGGACGTGTCGGAATCGGTTAAACAATAGTGAGAGAACACTTTTTCAACCGAAAGTATAACAAGTTTTTGTCGAGATTCACGCATCCAAATGTAGCTTGGTATGTTTGGTAAAACACGTTTTATCCCTAAATGATAATTTTAACGTAAAATATGCGCTATTAATTAAAATAATAGGTGTTCGGCAAACTAACCTACTAAAATTGTGCATCCATCATATCACGACTACATGGTCGGCAAATGACTATTTCCCATCGATCTTGTTTATAAATTACAAATGTTATTTATGTTCACTTTAGAACGCGACCAGCAAAATGTTTTGATTTCCATTAAATGGAAACACTTCATATAGCATATTTCGGTGGTCGGCAATCGGTCAGCAAACGACCACGTATCTTATGCCACACATGACTGCCTCGGTGGCTCAGTGGTTAGTGACCCTAACTACTGCGTCAGAGGCGTTGGTTCGATCCCCACCCAGGGCAAGTATTTATGCGATGAACTTGGGTATTTGCTGTGTCTGGGTGTTATTTAGTTACTATCTATATAAGTATGGATTTAAAAATATGTATAAGTAGTTTATCAGTCTCTGGCAGCCATATCACAATCTTTGCTTAGTTTGGGGTCAGAGACCGTGTGTTATATGTTCCCAAATATTTATATTTATTTATTATTATTATACAAAAATTACTAAATAACTACTATTAAAATTACAAAATCAGTGTGAATATATGAAAAATAAATATTTTTAAAATAATTGAATGAATAAGATTAGGTAACTAAAATTAAATGTCATTCAAACATGATTATTATATGCTGTTATTATTTACGATAGCTCTTTTTTCAATGGGTTTTGAGTGGACGTCAACTAACGAAAATGTCGGACGCAAATTGACCACATGTGGTTGGGAACTAAAAAAATATCACATTTTGATATATCATTATTCATTTTATACTTACTAACATAAAATACAAAAAACCTTTTGTTTGTTCAATTATTTAAGGTTTTTTCTAAAACTTCTAAGTATTATTTGAATTAGAACAATATCATTATAGTGAATAATGTCACTTCAAAGATTACTAGTCCTCTAAGTGGTCATGAACTGGCTATTTCACCCTACTTATTTAACCCTTTGTGTACAAGGTGATTAAAACTCCTTCCGCGCACAATGTGGGGTATAAACTGCCCCACACTAAATATCTACCTAGTAAGGAGATTACCTATTATTTTAACGTGTGGTTATATAATAACCACCCAGGGTCCACTTTATACCCGTGTACAAACAAAATTAGTTATAGAAGCACTGATATATGATTGTGTATTGATGCAGTGATGTTAAATGTCCAGCAACTGTGGATTTCAACTCAATTCCTCAATTTTTAGGGTTCCGTACCCAAAGGGTAAAACCGGGACCCTATTACTATAACCACTATTACTATACCTTGTTATAATGTTGTATAACTCACTGGTAAGAAGAAAACTCGAGTCGGCTGCATGCGTGTGGAATCCACATCACGTCACATATACGAGTATGCTCGAGAAGGTTCAAAAAGCCTTCTTGAGATCGCTCTACAAGAAGGTCTACGGATATTGTCCGTACATGTATCCAACCAAGTTCCTGCTCGGCCAGCTTGGTTACTACTCGCTGGAGGTGAGGTTTGTGCCAGACGAGCCCGGGGTGTCAACGGATAGGCGCGGCCGGCCGCATGATCTGTTTTATGTAAATAGCAGCCGCACGGTGGCACGCGCTATGTCGCCTCTACTGCGCTCTCGTCGTCACCTCAACGCACTCCGTGCTGCCAACACCGATATAGATATATTAGCTGACGACTGGAAGCATGTTGTGGCATCGCATCTAGTATACTGCGAATCCATAACGGATCAGTGGGCTGGACGCGATGTGACGGATGCGGAGAGTAGCTTCATTTCTTGACATTTTGAATTTTGTATTGACATTTTCTGTTCTATTTTTATTATCATTTATTATTTCTTAACATTTTGTTCAATAATTAAGTGAGTTATAATGTAATTGGTTTTGCCGTGTTATAAGCTCAATAAATGAAATTTAATTTAATTATTAATAATTTAATTTAATTACTAAGACTCCGCTGTCCGTCTGTCTTCAGGCTGTATCTCAAGAACCGTTATAGGCAGAAAGCTGAAAATTTCACACGATGTATTTCTGTTGCCGCTATAACAACAACTACTAAAAACAGAACAAAATTAATAATCAAGGGGGGCTCCCATACAACAAACCTGATTTCTTAGCCGTTTTTCGCTCTATATTAATAATGGTAGATGCATGAAATTTTCACAGAATATTTAGTTTTATATTCACTTCAATAATAAATAATAAAATTAAAATAAATGTTTAAGGGGGGCTCCCATACAGAACGGGGCCCTCCGTGTTCGAGTCCGACTCGTACTTGGCTGATTATTACTCATAAATTTACCTGTTTTTCCAAGGCTGGGGTAACATATACCCCATGTTGTATGCGGAAGGTTAATAGTGTTTTAAAACAAAAATTAAGTGAGATACTGAAAAAAAATAAGGTATTAGGAATTGACACTTACATAAATTTAATGGTGCATTAACTGCTCCATCTAGAAGATATTCACTACAATTAAACATGTCGTCCTCTTCTTCATGTTTGTAAAACTGTGTATCACTCTCTTTCTCATTCAGATTGTTCAGATTTTCATTTTTAATTTGGACATCTTCACTTTGTACATTTTCGGTGGATTCCTGAGTATATTGAATGACTTCGTACCAGTAGCTGTCTGGTATGAGACCAAATTGATCCCCATTGGTAAGGACTTGGGAATCTGGTTGGGAGAATATTATGGTGTCTGTTGATGACTTTTTCTTCAAGAAGCAAGGGTTTTGGTGTAGCTGTAACATTTTAGTGGAGATGATAAAACTGTTTGAACCAAAAAAATATGCGATTTTGTCATGTATATTTCAGATGATCTAGACTAGGCTCCATAAAATGAAGACTAAGTTTAATGAATGGCTAAAAAAATTTTCAGTAGAAGTGCTTACCGATTTTAGTAATATGGAGTCTTTAGTCACTATCAGCTCTGCATGAGTTCTTGATACCCTATTGTCATTACACTGAAATGTGAAAATGTAAATAAAGCTCAGGTTATTCATTTTTAAATTTTATTCTTAAAAGTTAGTAGAAAGACTGAATCAAACTTCATGTTGTCTACGATGTTAATGTCTACAATCTGCGAATAAGCCAGTCCTCTCTAAAGCTCTGAGAACTGCGTGAAGATTGGGTTTCGCAGAGCTTGTAGCTAACTTCGCCAAGAAGCATGATTCGATCTATAATATCTCTTGAGCGAAGCACAAAGCACTTTTTTACAACTAAATAAAAAATCCAATCAGGAATAGCAGGATACAATGTTACAGACAAATATAAAAATATAGGGGTACTTGACAGATAAATACAAATTTTATTCGACTCTGCTTGATATTGGCACATCAGTTTATACTGCTCGCCTATAACAAATAAATATTTTTTGTGTATACATCCTGCCTAGGAGGTTAAAACGTATGTGAGTCGTTTCCAAAATAAGGAAATATGAACAAAAATATCCAGGGTCATTTAGTTGGGTTCATTAACCCTTGGTGTGCCTGGTGCGTCTGACAGACCCGTCATTCCAAAGAATCGTTGATATTTTTTCGAATTCTTAACTAAACATTTGTGCTTCTGAGTAGCTTCGCAATGTAGACTAGTGGCCATTTAGCCGCCACTACCTTTTAATTTCTGTGTGCTCGGGTCCCTGAGACCCGACCAGGCACGCGGCGTTACTTTTAATAGGTAAGTCATTATTTTTGTTTTTTATGTTCTAATGTATTTTTTATAGTAAATTTTTCTCGTAAATGATATTGTAACAGTAGAAAATGGCCAAACAACTAACTGATACCAGTTCAAGGAAACTTATTGATTGAACAACTTATTTGATTGAAAATGACGACGACAATGTTGTTTTTGATGAAAGTGGAGGCGAGTCGGACCACGTGAGTGACAAATATGATTCAGATGGTACTGAGGAAGAATGGGAAGCACCTCATCAACCAAAGTATAACAATGCAAGTAGAAGAGAATTTATGAAAAAAAATTGGGCATAGCATTGACGGCTCCATATCAGGATGAACAACATAATAATATGCATTTGTCAACCATCTTGCGCAAGCTAATTGGCTCTCATTTAGGTGAATCCTCGGAGCCAGCACCCAAATGACAAGATGCTGCTGTAAGAAGGCGTTATTATGTTTGTCCTAGCAAAAAAGATCGCAAGTCTAAGTACACTTGTGCTCCTGCATGAGCCATATTTGTCTGGAACTCGTAAATTTTATATGCGTAAATTGTTGCCCAGATACAGAGTAACTAGAAGCAGTATTTTTTTTGTATCCAAAGAAAAATAGTTTGTAAGATGACTCATGTATGCCTTAAACTATATTCTTAAGTTTGATTTTTGATATCAATCAAAAAAGCTTAATATTATTGTTGATTTAAACATTAAGAGTTGATTTTTGTGACCTAAAACTAGAGGTTTTTCATATAGTCAATAAAACTTTGTATAACACCACATGTTTTATTTTTATCTATTTAATTATGCAAAACAATATTCAAAATAGACATATACAATTATTTGTATTTGTTAAAGTGCCAACAACAATTTGTTTGGCACTTTTGCATAATAAAATAAGATAAGAATCGAAGATTTTGTTTTCGGGTCCGACAGACCACGCCGGCACGCCGTGTGATTTTTGCCCACCAGGCACCCCAAGGCAAGGGTTAACTAATAACTATGGTAGGTAATGCAAACTGAGGCGTCACATTGCATTACCTAACTTCTGTACTAAAAGTATTATTAAATCTCATAAGATTAAGTTCTTTTTTCTAAAGCTACTGATTAAATCCAATCTGTCTGTAACATAACAAGGGAAGTAAAACAAAAAAGAAAAGGATATGTACTTACGTCGAGGAATTTTCCCCTGCCTATAAAATGTGATCCTATGGGTAGAAGGACTTTATATGGCTCTGTGGCGTCAACACGCACTAATTTAAATCCCATGGTAGGTTATAATTACAAATCGTCCTGAAAAACGTAGAAATACAGCAATCTAAAAATTAATGGCCGCCGAACAGTTTTCCAAGTTTTCCAACTGCCACAAATTCAAACCAAATTAAAAAAAAAAATTGCCAGCATTAACAAAAATATTTCCCTAATAAGAATAAGAATTTTATCACTACTTACGTTTATAAAAAAAATCTCATTGATCTTTCTAAATCGGCCAACAAAAAACGTATCTCCATGACTCCATGATATTGTTAAACTTCCTACTTAGGTAGATAGATACCATTTATTTTCAGTAAGGAACATTACATTCATTAGTATACAATACAATATTCTACAAGCAACGTCCAACGAATCGTCAGAAATAACAATCATTAAGTATTGACTTTCAAAATTATTAAGAACAATTTTACAATAAATTAGTTAAAAATGTACCCAACATTACATTAAAAATACAATATTAAAAAAATAAGATGTCAGATATACTGTAATAAAATATCTGCAATAGAATTGTCAGAAATAACCATTTAAAATTAATAAAAATATCACATAGCAGTTACAATATGTCAAAAATAGCATACACTCTAAAGTAACTTAGAGATATACAGGATTGTTTCTAATCAATTAGCATCCTAATAGGTACTATTCTGTACATCAAAACTAACAACTTTTATTCAGCGATTTTTGTGAAAAGTAAAAAAAAAATCATCTGTTCCATACTCAGATTAATCTGAGGTAACAACAATAATTAAACAAAAATAATAATTTGGATCCATAAATAAATTTTCTATTCCCGGAACTTTTTTCACAGAATGTACAAAGGAAAAAATCTAAAACTTTGAACTTTTACCCCCCAACCCTATGTAATAGGGGATAAAAGCTTGTATGAGACTTCCGTGCAATTTTTATGCTATAAGTCTAAAAATTGATAAAAAATACTCCCTTTTAGAAATAATAAAACACGTATTTCAGGATTTTTTAAAAAATCAGTCCCCAACCCCTAAAATTAGGGGAAGAAAATTGAAAATTGTCACTTTCGAAACTTTTGATGCCAGAAGTCAGAAAATGGATATACGAATTCATTGTAATAGATAATAAAACACAATTTCAGCATTCTTAATTTATTTAGATATTTATTTATTTGCAAGATCATTTACATAGAGTTATAATTAGGTCTTAACATAAGACTAACTAACTTAATAGGCGTGTAGAGTTAGAAGCTTGGCTTTACGTGAGGTCTGATAACTTTTTGATAGTGGGAACTGTGATTTGGACTTAGCTTCATTTCACATGAAAATGATTTTGTTGGATGAGATTTATCTCCCAGTAAATCTCCTTAAATTCCGGAGAAGCTACCCGGGATGGCATCACTATTTAAAACGACATCGACATTTTCCTACAAAGTGACAGTTATTTACTACAATAAAAAAAAACTTCTACAAGCTTTTCTAAAGCGTCCCGCAGATAGCTGCGGTCTGGGATTGCGGCCCAAATAGTAATATGAAATCTATTTCATAATTGGACGCTTTAATTCACCTACAGATAGTACCTAATTGGTCCACACTTTCTCGTTGTTCTCTCTTTAATTTACGTAATTTTCAGCAGAAAACCACAATTTTAAAGATTTTTATTTCTTGAAGATTACGCGTTAGAAGTGTGTTTAAACGCACCCCGAATTTCTCAGATTGGAATTTACGTCAAATATGTCTTAAATCAAAACTAAATAATAAATAATGTCAAAGTCAAACTAAAAACAACCGCACTGGCTATTGTCATTAACTCAGAACTGTCAAAATAGGGTAAAAGGTAAAACTACATTGTTGCTACATTGTAGTTTGTTTGGATCGTAAGATTCGTATCATTTTTAAAACTTATGATGAAAACGACTGGTTTGGGGTCTCACAGACCTCTTTCTGGGCAGCTGTACAAATATACTAATGTAATGAAAGGCTGGCAGCAGCGGTGGTTTGCAGTAGACCCTGAAACCGGAGTGCTATCTTACTACTTGTTTGATGGTCCTGGAGACACCATACAGCCTGGTCAGCCGGCCAGGGGAGAGGTCAGATCTTTATATAAATCCATGACAGATAATTATAATTGGTTATACTTTTTATAAGCCACATAAATGAGTGAAATTCATGTATTTTAATGGCATTGGTTGCAGGCTCATTTGGCTGCAGCAGTGATTTGTCCAAGTGATGAAGACTCCCGTACATTCACCATCAACTGTGCCTCAGGGGATATGCTCAAATTGAGAGCCACAGATGCGCGCGCGAGGCAAGAGTGGGTCAATGGACTTAGAGCCATTGCTGAGATTCATACAAAGGTATATAGTACTAATTATAATCGGCCAAGTACGAGTCGAACTCGCGCACGGAGGGTTCCATACTGTATGGGAGCCCCCCCTTAAATATTTATTTTATTATTTATTATTGAAGGGAATATAAAACTAAATATTCTGTGAAAATTTCAAGCATCTACCTGGTACCATTATTAATATAGAGCGAAAAACGTCTAAAAATTCAGGTTTGTTTTAAGGGAGCCCCCCTTAAATATTTATTTTATTTTGTTTTTAGTATTTGTTGCTTTGAAATACACCATCTGTGAAAATTTCAGCTACCTAGCTATCACGGTTCATGAGATACAGCCCGGTGACAGACAGACGGACATCGAAGTCTTAGTAATAGGGTCCCGTTTTTTCCCTTTAGGTATGGAACCCTAAAAAGTAATTATGTTTATGTTTCGAAACAAATAATCATGTCTTACAAAACACAGAAGAAAGTATATTTGCAATGCCCGGCACATGCAACTAAGTCTTAAGAGCCCAAAAATAATTTAAGACCTGATCGATAAACACCACCGTCTTACCACAAGTTTTACGCACGGCTTAGACAATGTTTAACAGTACAACATGCATGGTTAAACAGTGTTTAAAGCATGTTTAAATCTTTTGTGGTAAGGCGGTTAGTAGCAAATAAAGAATATGAATATGAAGGCAGAGGGGCCTTTATAATCATATACTGAGATCGGCTGCATCCCCTAGAGTAAATCTCTAGCTAAGCTGATAAATGAAGCACCTGTATCTTGGATCCTAGCTCCCATTTCCGTCACCTTAGACATTGACCACGGACTATCTTTGTGTAATCCGTACCAAAGGTATGTTGACTTAACCCAATGTAACTCCGCAAGCATGCCGTGATTGGTATTAAACTATTGAGAAACTGTGATTTCACTTGTACGCATAATATTATAAACTAGACGACCCGCCCCGGCTTCGCACAGGTGTATCATACATAAAAACTTTCCTCTTGAATCACTCTATCCATTTAAAAAAAACCGCATCAAAATCCGTTGCGTAGTTTTAAAGATTTAAGCATACAGACAAACAAACAGACAAAATAGCGACTTTATTTTATACTATGTATTGAAGAGCTATATTTGTATATATTAATTAATCTACAAATTGTACAAACAAATCTTATATTCACAACGCTTTGCTGCCCAAAAAGCGAGTGCATCTGCACCCAAGACTAGCTACTACTTAAAACATTGAACATAATTAAAAAATTACTACTTATAAAAACTCATCAAGAAATAAGATTTTCGCTCAAAACAGAGGTGACTTCGGATATTTTTTCGTTCAAGCAAAGTTATTCCTTGTTTGTATAAGATATGGTTTACCAACAGAAGATATGCTCCAGAAAACAGATACATTTTTCTATTAAAAATATTGTTTATGGCACTAATATCTTGATACTGGTTATACATTTTAGACACGATCGCCCCAGTTTAAATTTTAAATTTTTGACACGACGCGAGGTGCAAACTTAGCTTGATCGATGATTGCGCGAATTCTGCAGGCGATGGGCGCGAACCCACCACTACAAGCGCGCGAGCAGCTCGCCGTGCACGACGCCATGGCTTCCGCGCGCCAGCAGCTGCAGGCCACGGAAATGAGGTAACAACATAATTCTATATTTCTTGTTAACCGACTTCCAAAAAGGAGGAGGTTCTATGTTCGTCTGTATGTCATTTTTAGGGTTCCGTACCCAAAGGGAAAAACGGGACCCTATTACTAAGACTTCGATGTCCGTCTGTCTGTCTGTCTGTCTGTCACCGGGCTGTATCTCATGAACCACGATAGCTAGGCAGCTGAAATTTTCACAGATGATGTATTTCTGTTGCCGCTATAACAACAAATACTAAAAACAGAATAAAATAAATATTTATGGGGGGCTCCCATACAACAAACGTGATTTTTAGGATTTTTTTGCTCGCTTTTAATAACGGCAAGAGGGATGGGGCTTCCATACAGTACGGAACCCTTCGTGCGCGAGTCCGACTCGCACTTGGCCGATTATTTTATATGGTCATCGATAATTTCGCCAATTGTGAACCGAATCGAAAAATACTTTTTAGTTGGAAAGGGTATACTTCCGAGGTGGTCTCATTTAAAATTTACAGAAAACAGTAAAGAATTCGAGCGAAATATTCGAATTTTGTACATGATGGCAAAACCGCCTTCCGGTTTTGCCATTTTTTGCGAAAAATAAATTACGACTGGACGGTACACCCACCAAAACCCTTGGGTGTTCCACCACTGCGCCAGAATGACGATGTGTCGAACACCAGACACATCGTCATCCACCACCTGGGACCAACCAGCACTGGGCGTCGGACAGCACCCGTATCCGACAGCCCTGGTCCCGATACAACGGGTCAATTAAAGTGGCCCCGCGCCTGCCACTACGGCTGCAGAGGTTAAGGGAAAGCGGCCACAGCTGATATACTGACTTTTCTACTACGAAACGATTCGCTTTGAGTTCACTGACGCCATGAAGTTTGATTTAGTCTGTACCATGTATAATAATTTTACCTCACTTTCATTTACAGCGATGCAGCTTTGGCAAGATGCATAGAGTCGGCGGACTCGCCCTTCCCTCACACTGATCCCGATTTATTGCTCTTAAAAGTAAGTACTTAGCAAGGTATCTATTTAAAGCTTCTTTTTCAAAAATGTCTGTATGTCATTTTATTCTCAAATTCCAGTTCGGCTTCATAGTAAAAGTTGTTTGTAATGATTAGACATTGGATTATATGCACTATCAAAATGCCAAAACATGCATGCAAATATGCACTAAAAAAAGCGCAAAATATGTACTATTCAAACAATTTACTATTCGAATTTAAGTTTATTTTACACTAGTGACCTGCCCCGGCTTCGCACAAGTGTATTATACATAATAACCTTCCTCTTGAATCACTCTATCTATTAAAAAACCGCATCAAAATCCGTTGTGTAGTTTTAAAGATATAAGCATACATGGAGACAGACAGCGGGAAGCGACTTTGTTTTATACTATGTTGTAATGATTAGATTCATTTAAGTAGGTTCGAACTTGTGATTTGTATGCTAAAAACGACCTTTCATCGTCGACACAATTTGAAATTTTGTGCCATTTCTTTAGATATCTCTTCAGGCAGAGTTTTTTCGGTGCCATTGATAAATGCGGCAATTTTCTTTATTCCTTCAAGACCGGGGTTTTTATACAAAATTGCATTTAGTTTGCTACAAACATTTTATTTTACGATAGTGATCTTGGAAGTGCATACTCTGTTCTATCATTTATCCTAATATTTCCAAGGACTTGCATGGAGGAAGGTTTTTAGTTTCTAGTTTCTCAGTTGCATCAGGCATATTGCTGAATTGTGTTGCTCCTCCTGAAGCGTGTGCAAGGCGGACGTGTCGACGGCGTAATACAACACGCATAACTACGTATGAAATATGCTCTATCAATAAAAAGTACCAAAATATGCATTAACGCTATAAAGTGGCATTATATGCATTTTGCATATGCATACATGCAAATGTATATAATCCGATGTCTAGTAACGATGGTCTTAATCACCCCCTTTAAGGCAGATAACTCTGTAGTAAACTAAAATAAAATTGTACTTTACTCTGATTCAGCACTTTTGAAACGGCTTCCATAAATATTATGCTCTCTATTGATGTTATGTGCTTAGGTTTTGTTGGCAACCATAATATAATTAATTAATGAATTTTCAGGCGACATCAGCCGCCAGCATGCAAGTACTGCTGCAGTGCCTGGGCATCCTGCACCGCCAGCAGCAGTACGCGACCATCAGCCTCTCTAAGACCTCGGACACTGATCACTAGCACAGCACACTACCAATCACTACTTGCACACTAGTTATATATATTATAGACTAGGCTGATAGGCAACAAAACCTTGACTAAGTCGAAGCTGCAAAGCCTCGAGCATCAATAGGGTGGCGTGTCTATCAGCTTTCTATCGGATACACTTCGGTGAGTGCGCCCAGGAGTTGCACAATCTGGTCCCACCTGCCCCTGTCTTCTATCGTACGGCTAGACAGACGCGACCAAAGCGCCACCCTTTTATGGTGGACATCCCGCGCATTAGAACCAAGCGTTTCGAGTCCACATTCCTCATACGAATCATATAACAATAAGATATAAAATTATTATAAATAAACTACACATATTGGTGACATATTAATATACATAAACATACTTAAACTTAATAAAAAATTAGTGTTTGTAACTGAGCACTTTGGTATCGCGCGGCGTTGTAGTCGGCTTGCAATCGCCTTACGACTAACTAAAAAGCCTGTCCACTACGTAGCTTGGTAGGGTTTTGGTTCGGACACTTTTTTGCACGATTGTGTCTCTATAGATATTTGCTTGCAGCTCTCCATTATAATTATTAATCCCAGTCCCGTGTGAGAGTGGGATGCCTGTGTCTCGCTCCTACAACTTTTGTAGACTGATTTATATTTTGCAGTATGAACTAATAAGTTCCGCATTTATTATATATTGAACCTTATCCTTAATTTTAAGATTAAATTATTTTATTGAGATAAAAAAACTTAAATTAAAAATGTATAAAACCCCCGACACAAAAACCTGAATTTTGGTTCTTCCATCCCCACTTTAACCCACCATAACTCTTAAACGGCTCCATCGATTTTTATAAAACATAGCTAAGAACACTCTCGATTAAGTCTCCTTTCATCCAAAATAAACTAAACTGAAATCGGTTCAGTGGTTCGGGCGCTATGATGCCACAGACAGACAGACAGACAAACAGACACGTCAAACTTATAACACCCCTCTTTTGCGTCGGGGGTTAAAAACACCTTCAAAAACATTTACATTCATCTCACATTAATTAGACCAGATTAAAAAACAAATACAATTACGAGTTATTAAATTAATTAAGAAGTCAATGGAAACTAAAATTAAAAATAATCAAATCAAGAGAGACTATACCTATTAGGTTTTTCTTTTCAAAGGATAGAGACTTGACGTGCTCTAGAGAATCAATGAACTTTCTCATTGTATGGACAGCTGATTTTTTTTCGCGATTTCGGGGTTGGTATTAGACGTTGTTCATACTGTCGACTTTACAGGGTTATTCCTAATCAATTAGCATCCTTTTAGGGGGATTATTATGTACATCAAAATTAACAACTTACGATCTGCGACTTTTGTCAAAATTAAAAAAAAAATTTTGTCTATTTTTATTTAGGAAAACAAGTTTTTATTTAAGTTTTGACAAAAGTTGCAGAGTAAAAGTTGTTAGTTTTGACGTACAGAATAAGCCCTTAAAAGGATGCTAATTGATTACCAATAATCCCGTATAGATATACCTCTGAAAGTCTATGCACTTTGCAAGGCAACACATATGTATGTACAACCCGGTCATAATATCTGTGCACCTGACTTCGTGACGTCATATCGAATTATCGGGACGTATATACATTACCGGACGTCTAGTATACCGTCCGGACGTAAATTATTATCGGGACGTGTATCGGCAACGAAGATGCTAACCGTACTGTCGCACCGGGGAGTGCGCGGAGAGGTGACAGGGGAAGCGGGAGAGGCGCCGCATTCCAGCGAGGTGCACAGATATTCTGACCGGGTTGTAGATATGTAATGAGGTATAGTTGTTGCAAAACACGACCGCACCGTGACCTTTTCATGTAGTATCCATGCGTTAGTGTGTGTGCCTGGCGCGGCGTGGCGGCCACTTCTACTCACACATGTATAATATGTATGATGACTGGGTAAAATATCATTATTATAATTAGAGCGTGAATTAGGTTATCTAAAAATATTTGACACGTATTTTTTCTTTTGTCAATCAAACAAATGCCAAAGATAAATCTTGTCAAAGTTTGGGAGTGGGGGTCGTGACGTCACCTCTCTTACAGAAGTCTATACATTTGTATGGCACTTGTGACGTCACCTCTCTTACAGAAGTCTATACATTTGTATGGCACTTGTGACGTCACGCGGAAGTTTGACGGGCTATATCTTCATCAAATTTAGGGTTCCGTACCCAAAGGGTAAAAACGGGACACTATTACTAAGACTCCGCTGTCCGTCTGTCTGTCTCCAGGCTGTATCTCATGAACCGTTATAGCTAAAAAGCTGAAATTTTCACAGATGATGTATTTCTGTTGCCGCTATAACAACAAATTAAGTGGGGCTCCCATACAACAAACCTGATTTTTTTGCCGTTTTTCGCTCTATATTAATAATGGGACTGTGGGCCTTATGAATAAGCTCAGGATAGCCCAACGTGCTATGGAGAGGGCTATGCTCGGCGTCTCTCTGCGAGATCGAATCAGAAATGAGGAGATCCGCAGACGAACCAAAGTTACCGACATAGCCCAGCGGATTAGCAAATTAAAGTGGCAATGGGCAGGGCACATAGTTCGGAGAACGGATGGCCGATGGGGCAGTAAAGTTCTCGAATGGAGACCACGGACCAGCAAGCGCAGCGTAGGACGTCCACCGACTAGGTGGACTGACGATATAATAAAGATCGCAGGAACGCGCTGGATGCAGGCCGCTTCCAACCGGCCTTATTGGAAATCCATTGGGGAGGCCTATGTCCAGCAGTGGACGTCTTACGGCTGATGGATGGATGGATGGATGATTAATAATGGTAACATGTAGATGCTTGAAATTTTCGCAGAATATTTAGTTGTATATTCATTTCAATTATCTATACTTCTATACTAATATAATAAAGAAGTAAAGTTTGTGAGGTTGTAGGGGGAAATCTCTGGATCTACTCAACCGATTTCGATAATTCTTTTACCAATAGATAGCCACATTATCTGTGAGTGTCATAGGCTAAAAAGTAAGCGCGGGCAAAGCCGCGGGCATAGGCAAGTAAATAATAAAATTAAATAAAAAATTTAAGGGGGGCTCCCATACAGTTCGGAACCCTCCGTGCGCGAGTCCGATTATTTGATAAAAAAACGTGTCGAATATTTTTTGATAGTCTATCTGACATACTAATTAGATTTATTTTATAAGTCTACATGCCTATTGTATATACAAACATGACTTAAACACATGTAAATGCAGGCTGTGCGTAATAGAATTTGTAACAAATATAGTATCTTATAGTATTTTCCATACTAGAAATAATAGGAAAATAGCTTTCAAAACCACTTTTTTCTCGAAGTGAAAGATTCTCATTCACAGTTTCGCACACAGTTACCTTTATCATTCAATGACTTGAATATGTGCTATTATTATTTGTCTCGTATATATTATGTAATGATTGTAAATAATTGTATGTATTATGTAATTTACGTGATTATAAATTGTTAAATGATTTAATTCAGTCAGAATAAATATTAAATAATACTTGTAAACTTTTTTTTGGACATGGGTATTTTATTTATTTTCCAGCATTATTCCTTTTATTTACAAAAACTCACAAGCAAAGTTTTTAGGCTCCTTTGGTAGGCATCAGTGGGGCCGAAGTCAACAACGTTGAGAGGCCCTTTTACATCAATTTTAAAAAACTTTTATAAATGTGGTGTAGTAGAATGAAAATAACTATTGCTATAGGCCGCGCCACACTAGTTGGCGGATGTGAAGCTAGCTACAAGCTGCGCAATATCCAATCTTGACTGAAGCTCACATAAAGCCGCACGTTGATTGGATATTGCGCAGCTTGTAGCTAAGGTCACATCCGCCAATTTGTGTGGCGCGCCCTATAAATAGACGCGACTTACAGTATTTCGGGCTATTGTGATATGCTGTAAAAAGATTCATTAATACATTATTATTATTAATACTGGTTGGGAGCGGGCTGGTTCAACCAGCCAATCATACATCGGTTCGTTGTCGGGACCTGTGTAATGTTGGATGGTGAACCCCGATTTGATTGACTTCAAACAAATTAAAACGTTTATGAGGTCTTTACATCGGTGGCGGCGATTGTAGCTGTGGTGCAACATGAATTATTTAGGTTGTATATTTTAGGTATTTATTTGTTTTGTAAATTAGACTAAATAGTTTCCATAGACAGGCCACATAGATTGAAAGTAATTTGAAGGATAAATAAATTGTTTTTACTTGTCAAAATTTGTCACTTTGTTACAGAGCTTTGTTATAACGTGGTTATAACACTTTTTTGGATTATTTTTTATTTTGATGCGTTTTTCTTGAGCGGTAGAAATGTGCGACCAAGAATTCAGAACTTTGCGCATTGATCCTCGGTATCCGTTTCAAAATCAGACAAAGTAAGTAATAAATTATTATCATCATCAAAAACTATGGGGCTACGCTCGGAGTCTCTCTGCGAGATCGAATCAGCAATGAGGAGATCCGTAGAAGAACCAAGGTCACTGACATAGCCCAGCGGATTGGCAAGTTGAAATGACAGTGGGCAGGGCAAATGGCACGGAGGACTGATGACCGTTGTGGTCGGAAAGTGCTCGAGTGGAGACCATGTCATGTACCAGCAAGCGTAGCATAGGGCATCCACCTATAAGGTGGACGGATGCAAGCCGCTACCAACCTGTGTCATCGGAGAGATACACCTACATATTTCAAAATGTCGACCCGTAGAAAAATTGAGATATTCCAGTTTGCGTAAATATAACTAGGTAGTTCAAGACATTCTATATTTTTGCCTTGAGGTTTTCACGTAAATCGATGTTTTATTGCCAAGACATGCGCAATGTCACTGCGACACTCGTATGCAGTGCCATGGAGCCCAGCCCTGCTGAACAATGTGGGTGATGACCTCTTATCAGATATAAGTAATAACTACCTACCTACCTGTCTACGCTATGTGCTAGTAGATAATAAGCACTTAGGTATTGACGTACCTACTTAACAAAGACCTTCATAGGATAGGAATAATGTCTAAAGATATCTGTGCGTGTTTTTTTATAAATGAAATTTAATTTTCTTTTTTTAACGCAAATTAGTCCACGTTTGACCACCAACTCGCCTGATGGTAAGCAACGTTGTGGTCGAAGATGAAGCACGCAGACCTAGATAGATAGATACCTATTCACTCTGACCTTGAAAAGCTTTAGATTATATCTCTTAGGAAACAAGAAAGCAGGAAGACTGTTCCATTCCCTGGCGGTAGATACGAATCAGAAATGTCGACAAGCAAAATCGACAGTGTAGGGGTGGTAATGTGGCGTCTTCCTACTTGTCCTGTAGTAAAAAGGGGATGGTAGAATAAGGTCGTGCAATTAGAAGACGGATCCAAAACTGGCGTAAGGCGGTGGCGCATTCAGCATCGTTGTAACAATAGAAAGAATCTTGACTCCATTACTGGGTCATTAACTGCCTCTGTGGCTGAGTGGTTAGTGACCCTGACTTCTGGGTCAAAGAGGCGTGGGTTCGATCCCCACCAGGGCAAACATTTGTGTGATGAACAGAGGTGTTTGCTCTGTGTCTGGGTGTTATTTAGGTACTATCTATATAAGTATGTATTTAAAAATATGTATATTATGTAGTATATCAGTCTCTGGCAGCCATGTCACAAGCTATGCTTAGTTTGGGGTCAGTGACCGTGTGTAAGATGTCCCCTATTATTTATTTATCTCAAAAGCCTCCACAACCTATTAAAATTTACAGTTTAAAACTGCATCTCTCGTATTCTTGCGTCTTTTACTGTCTTACCTTAACACCTTGTGAGCGGACGTCGCTCCAAATGTACTTGATTAGCCCGTATGCCTTCCACTGCAAGCGGAACAGACTCATTGTGGACTCCATTTAATTAACAAGTAATTTTTTATTCGAAGCTCACGTTCATTCATATAAAATCATTTTGTCGTTGCGAGCTAAAAGTCCGTAATAGGGCCGTTCCGCTCGCAGTGAAATGCGGGATATTAACTTTGTTGGCGCAAAAACTTGATATTATTTCTTGACTGCTAATAAAAAGTAAGTTCGTATAGGCCGGGTGGCTAGCCCTGGTGTCAGTTTTTAGACCGCCTGAAGGCCTCTGATATGGCTTATCGGTTAAAACAACCGGGACAGGGACTTCTAATCTGCTACTTAAGATTCGCCACCCTTACTTATCCTGACTAAAATCCCGATTACAGAGGCGCCTCAGAATTATATATGTAACTAATATAATTACGATGGCGCCTCTGTAATCGGGCTTTAAGTTCGACTAAAGCCATAGAACATAAGAACTAGGTTTCTTTCTCTCTTCTGTGTCTGAAATCTATGGGTATGCATGATAGATATGTACCTATTTCAAGTGAGCGTTCTTCCCAGAGCGTGCTACGACAACTACTGCGACTACTACAAGTGCACGCGGCTGATGGGCGAGGCGGACGAGTGCAAGATGTTCAAGCGCTACTTCGAGACCATCTGCCCCAACTTCTGGATCGACAAGTGGGACGAGCTTCGCGACAAGGGCGCCTTCCCCGGACCCATCTGATCTCTAATACACGCCTGCCTTTAACGGTTCACTTTTATTTTAGCATATCTTATAGGAGTCGCGATCCATCGCAACTTCTTGCCAACCCCTCTCGAATGAGTCAAGATCGTCACGCCAGCGCTTCTTGGGCCTTCCCTGGCTGCGTCGTCCGTCAGGCACCCACTCCGTGACGATCCTGGCCCATCGATCGGGGTGCAGCCGCGCCACATGTCCCGCCCAGTCCCACTTTAGTTTGGCGGCTTATCAGCCGACATCAACTACCCCTGTCATAGAACGCAGTGTGCTGTTGCGGACTCTATCAGTTATTTTGATACCAAGCACGTTGCGTTCCATTGCTCTTTGGCAGACCCCAAGTTTGGACCTTAGGCCGATTCATAACAAACTTTATGGTGTCTGTGAAAACGATGAGTCATTTCGTAGTAACAAACTAATTGTCAGCGAGAGGAGGGAATCTGCACAGCTTGTACAGGCCGAACCACACAAGTCAGCGGATGTGAAGTTAGCTACAAGCTACGCCATACCCAATCGACGCGCAACTTTGTGAGCTTCAGTCAGGATTGGAAATTGCGCAACTTCCCATCCGCGGACTTGTATTCGGCCTATACTAGAAAACTCCGCCTGGTGCACTTATAAAAACGTTCACGCAGAAAACAAGTCGGTACCTATTACCTAAACCTTATGACTCTTGCGAGTTACGCCTCTTGTTATGATCGTTTAGGAGTAGAGATTGAGCTAGCCTCTCACTTTGTGACCTACGTTGGTGCGGTCATCGCCCCGCCTTCAATATCTAGTTTTTATAAATGATCATCATCATCAATAGTAGCAATATCGTTAGACACAATTAGAATCGACAGCTTATATCCCTACGGAAGAAACTTCCACCAGAAAAATCAAAGGCACAAATGGAACGAATTCGTTTAATTCACTAAATCACATGCCTATCAACATAAATAAAAGTTATTGCTAAGCCACACGGGGTCTGCTTAGATCTTGCCGGGGAAGGTGCCCTGCTCGCGCTGGCCGTCCCACCTCTCCACCCATTCGTTGGGGCAGAGCGAGCGGTACACGCGCTGGAAGTACTGGCACGGCTCGTACTTCTCGCCGCGCACCTTCTGGCACCGGTGGAAGTCCAGGTAGCTTTGGTAGCAGTGCCTGGAAACCAAATTCAATACCTGATTGACACATATATCGTAAGCCGTGGTGGTCTAGAGGTAGTAACACCCGCCTTACAATCGTGAGGACGTGGGTTCAAAGCCTAATCCTGTACCAATGTGTTCTTTGGAATTTATGTACGGAATTTCATACCACTGGCTTTTCGGTGAAGGAAAACAACGTGAGGCAACCTGCATACGTCCGTAGAAGAAATTCGATAGCATATGCGAATCCACCAACCCGCACTGGGCCAGCGTGGTGGATAAGGCCCAATCACTCTTCGTGGGTAGGTCTACGTCCTGCAGTGGACTATTAAAAAGGCTGCTACAGTACATATTTCGTAATTTCATTAATTCTTGAAAAAAAAAGGACAGTTTGATCGCGTCTTTCTGTGGCACTGTAGATAAATAAGTGGAAATCGATTTTTATAATAATTTTCGTCTGAAAGGTCCAACACAGGTTATTGCTAGCACGCTACAAGAAAACGCCACTAGCCACAACCGTGGTCTATATTGAAATGTAATGAAAAAGTCGTCGGTGGCGGCGTTTTTGGCTGTGGCAAAGGTCCTCAAGAAACTTCTGTAGCTAACTTCACATCGCCGACTTGTATACTCGTATACGATGTGAAGTTAGCTACAGCTGCGGTGCTCGTGTCGCCTCGTGCTGGCGGCACCATGAGATAAACCTAGAGTGGGAAGCGCTATAAAAATTTAAAATCATTTCATTAATAATTATTTTTCGCAAAAAACAGCATGACCGACTTCATCTTTGTACAGAATTCGTGAATATTTCGCACGGATCGATGTTACATTTGTCACATTATTGTTGATTTATCAAAAATGGCTCAGCCGATTTCAATAAAATTGTAATGGGACCAATTTCGAAGTATACTCTTTCCAATAAAAAAATAATTATTGAAATCGGACAACTACGAAAAAAGTTATGCATGGTTATATATAAAAAATATATATATGCGTCGAATTGAGTAACTCCTCCGGTTGGTTTGTGGGTTGACAAAAATAAATTAGTGTAAACAAATTTTATTTTCATATCTCGTAATCAAATATGGAAAAGGGTATTCATGAACAAGTCCAACAAAGAGGAATTTGTAATGCCAACTTTATTCATCTAGAACTAGCACAAAGGATGCTCATTGTTTTGATAACATTTGCAGACGACGTTCGTAAACGTTTACGATAGCTTTGATGCCAATATGATATGCTTTTTCTACTATACAAGTTTAACAGTTTATTTTTTAATATTCTGCACATTTCCATTACTATGAAAGCGATTAGATACCTACTATTTCAATAATGTGCATTCGATATGTGGGACATGTTACCTGTGATAGTGCCAGAGTACATGACGCAATGAATGTGTGCCACAGGTCGATAGATTCCATCAGGCGTTTATATAGTACGACGCCACAAATTGATTCTAGTTATATTAACCCTTAACCACCTACCACCTATTTATGTCACACAACCACCTACCATGCATCTCTGAGATGCGGAAGTAAAATCACTCTATTTGAAAAATTTCGCAATGTAAGGGTTACTTTTAAATTATAAACAGTTTTAGGCACATATTTTACTCTTTATTACACAATAAATGGCACATAAAAATCAACAATATCTATTACTTATTTCAAAAGTTCCAAACAACACGTATTTTAGACTTATAAACTAAGTTATTTGGAAAATGAGATCTAAAAAAAATATTATACATTATAGAAATGTTTTTATACTTTTTTTTAACTAAACAATAATCAAGAGAGCTTAGACAATTAAAAAAAAAATATTTTCATCAATATTTTAACAAAATTGCAGAACCTAAAGGTAGAGTTTTTCACGACAGTGAACGCACAGCTTATTTGAGCATTCCAGGCAAATTGGTGTTTTGCATTCAAAACACATGTATTGTGTTAGGCGTCTTTTTTTGGGGCCGCAAGTTCCACAGTTTTTTCGAGTCGTCAACCTTTCTTCAGCACTGCAGCTACCACTTGGAATTGCTGGTGGAGTAGTTTCTCCGTGACGGTGAAGGATGCGCCCAAGAGCGATTTTGATATCTCGCTGCACTTTCACGTTGCTTTCACGCCGCTGCATGTGTGGTCTTGTGAGCTGTTCCGCCAGTCTCTTTATAAACTTGAACCGGCTTTCAGCTTTTTGTCCTTCAGTTCGACCAGATAAGCTGACAATGTAGCAGTTTGAAGCTGAAATGTCGAGCAATCTATAAAAGACTGCTAACGGCCATCTGCGAGTGCGACGTCCTGTGGAGTAATTGGAGCATCTTTGGTCTAGCAAATCCACTCCGATTTTGGTTTGATTATAGAAAAGTATTATTTCCGGTTTTTTGGTAGGTTCATCAACACTGGGCATGTGGTGCATACTTGATAGAGTGATTACGGCTTTATTTGGTTTTGGCACATATGATGATATGGTGATATCTTTCGTGAATCCAAAAACTGTTGAATCAACATTTCGGTGACGACTTGGCAAGAATTCCGGAGGTATTTCTCTTTGATTTTTCCTCAGTGTTCCTACACCCGTGAGGTTTTTTTTCTTTAGTGACTCTAGCAGCTCAATAGATGTATACCAATTGTCAGTTGTTATGTTTCTGTTAGATCCCTCAATTGGTGGTATAAGGCGCATAACAGCTTGAGTCGGTTTCTTCAGCTGATGATAGTCGCTGGATAAAGTCATACCATCAGAATCTTTACCTTGGTATATATAAGCGTTCAGCAAATATCCAGATCGGGCATCTGTAAGGCACTGAATTTTTATACCATATTTTGCTGGTTTCTTTGGCATGTACATTTTGAACCTGCATCTTCCTCGAAATGCTAGTAACATTTCATCAATACATGCATAACTACCAATCGCATACACAGCTTGACATTGATCAATGAAAGAACCAAAGAGCTCTGCAATAGGCGCGGTTGCATCGTTTTCACGACGTGTGCCTCTGGTTACAGCATCATCAAATCGAATTGTTTTCAGCATCACTTCGAACCTGTTCTTGCTCATGATACAGCGATATATTTCTCTTCCAGTTCCGTCACTGCTGTACCATGATGTATAGTGTTCATGATTTTCTTTGAAGATAGCTGTATAAAACAGGAGCCCTATAAATGCCTTCAATTCCGTGAGGTCTGTATCTTGAACACATGTTTTATTTTCGTAATTTGGTCTGATTTCTTTTATTTTCACATTAGTGTAATGCACAATTTTATCAAGCATTTCGTCAGTAAAATATTGCTGCCAAATATCTACTGGAGAAGACGAAGTATTGAGCTTGCTCTGATATGCTGCCTTTATACCTTCTTTTTCTAGTAAAATATTGTGTTGTAATGTTCTCGACCGTAAAGATGGTGGGGCAGATGACCAACGGAAGCGATTCTTTCCAAAATAATTCTTTTTCCTTGGTCTCGATCGCATATGTGATAATGGTTCATCATCTCCTGATGAAAATTCTTGCTCTTCGGGCAAAACCAACAATGGTGAATTATTTTGAGGGAGTATGTTGTCATTATTTTCTACTGCAGTAAAATCTTCGCATTCTGAATCGGATTCGCCAATGTTTTCTAAGACATGTTGTATTCCAACATCTGACTCCACATCACTGCATTCATCATTTGGTATGTCTTCCGAGTCTGAAAGTTCTTGTGCCAACCACTGCTCTATAATAGCGTCATTACAAGTCATTTTTAACTAAAACAATAAAAAAAACATATTTATGAAAAAGTTACGTAACCGCCTACCATGCATCTCTCAGATGCGCGGCTACAGTATTTTACTCACCAAGGACAAACGCGCTGACCACCGACCTTGACGAGCGCTTGCGCGGCACTGAGGGACGCGGGGAAAAGGTACATGAACGACCAAGCTTATACGATACTCGTGCGCAAAAATATTCTAGATTGAACATCCGCATGCATCTGTGAGATGTATGGTAGGTGGTTAAGGGTTAAGAGACTAGCGACCCGCCCCGGCTTCGCACTGGTGTATTATACATATAAATCTTCCTCTTGAATCACTATCTATTAAAAAAGAACCGCATCAAAATCCGTTGCGTAGTTTTAAAGATATAAGCATACATGGGGATAGACAGCGGGAAGCGACTTTGTTTTATACTACATAATGTAGTGATAGCACATTAAATATAATATAACTTAAATATACCTTGGTTTATCGGCGTTCGGGACATTTGGACTTTAACCTGGGTAGGTACTTAGGCGCAAGCTTCTAGTCCTGACAAATATTTGCTCAACTGGTAAAACAAACCTTTCTATAATGTGGCAACTTGTTGCTGGGTCCTCTCCTCCAGTACAGGTTTCATGGTACGGCATCAATATGTGATGTAATTAAATGTATTCTACATTACCTCGTCTGGTTCTGGTTAGGGAAACGCGGGTCAAAAGGCGCAGTTTTGATATCGGCTTGTGATTTGATCATCTCGGGCATTTTGCTGAAAAGAACCAATGCATTCTTTGTCATACTTCTTTATTTCAAAAAATAGTTTCAGACGAAACAAAACTAATGGGCGACTATGTTCGATTACAACACATAAGATATTATGGTAAATAATTAAAATTATTATTGCGTAAATACTACACAGGTCAGAATAGAAAAATAATCCTAACTTAAATATAGAGAACGATAATCATTTAACGAGTGGGCGCGTCTTGCGTTCTTCCTCACAAGACGTCTCCCTGTATTTTTTAACTTCTTGCATGTAGAGGGACCAGGCGTCTTTCGGCGCGTTGTCGACGGTCTGCTCGTCTATAGCTTTGGCTTTCTTCACGAGGCCAGTCTTGAGCACTCTGCCGCCGCGTCTCTTGCCTATGAACGGCAGAACCGGCTTCTTTATTTCCGGTTTCTTTTCCTCCTCTTTCTTGGTCGCCTCCTGCATCTTTTTGAACATCTCGAGGAAGCTGCCGTCGTTCTTGATCGGTATCGGGACCGGTTTGGAGCGGGACGTAGAAGCCGCAGCGAGCGCCGCGAGGTCCGGCGTCGGGAGTAACTCAGCGAAGTTGGGCCCGACCAGGTCCGGGGGATCGCCGTACTCGATATCGTCCACTGCGGTTGACTTCACCGCCCCCGGCGGAGGCGTGAGCTCTTTCACCTCTTTACTCTCGATTCTGGACCTGTGCTCTTTCCAGAAGCGTTTCCTGTCCGACACGGTGAACTGGCCGCGGCGCTCGTCGTCGCTGGGCGTGCCGCTGCGGGGCGAGCGCGACTTCGACCGGCCGGGGCTCGCCGACCGTTTCTTAGATTTAGATTTGGACCCGCTTCGGGAGCGTCGTCTCGAGCGGCTGCGCGAGCGAGACCGATGCTTCTCTTTGCGTTTGGGCTTGCGCTTGCGCGAGCGTCGCGAGGAATCCGACGAGCCGGCGTCGCTCGAGGATGATCGCTGGCGCCGGCCGCGCTCCCGCCGCCGCGGCCGCGGGGACTCCGACCCGGACTTAGAACTAGTTGAACTACGTCTAGCGTAACTTATTGGAGGAGTAACAGAACTATCTCTAGCTTTCCTAGGAGGAGTATCACTTGTGTGCTCCTTATATTTATAACTTCTGGGGGGCGTCAGCGAGCTCTCCCTCTCTGCCACCTTGTAACTTTTTGGAGGAGACACCGAGGAGCGTTCGGCCTTCTTGCCTCGAGGAGGAGTCAGGGACTTTTTCTTTCGAGGAGGAGGCGGAGTCTCATCTTTTTTCCGCCCCTCTTTACTGGGTTTCTCGGAGCTGGAATGACGTTTTGAATGCCTACTTCGACTCTTTGACCTACTTCTAGAGGAGTCAGGCGTACCCGGGGATTCAGATCTTTTGCGAGAGCGAGAGCTTTTAGCTTTAGGCGGTGGAGTCAAAGAGTGATCGCTTCGCTTAGCGCTGCTGGCTCTTTTCTTATGGGACTTGTCTGATGCGGAGGAAGCGGAGGACGGGGACCGTCTTTTCTTTTTATCAATTTTGGACCGTGAATAAGATCTAGATCGCGAGCGGGAGCGGTCGCTGGAGGAGTACTTGCGGCGGCGCGAGGCGCTACGCGAGCCGCGACGGCGCGAGCCCTCGTAGCTGTCAGCGCGCTTGCGCGAGTAGGAGCGCTCGCGGCGCGCGTACGGCGAGGGACTCCGCGACTTGGAGTAGGAGCGGCGGCGCTCCCGTTCGGGCGGCGAGCGCGGTCGCGCCGGGTACTCGAAGTTGGGCGGCGGCGGGGGGTATGTGGGCGCGGGCGGCGCGGGGTAGTAGCCGCCGTCGGGCCGGTAGTAGGGCTGCTGCTGCTCGTAGCCGTAGTAGGCGCCGTAGGCCGAGTAGTCGTAGGCGGCGGGGTACTGGCTGTAGCTGACTCCGGTCCAGGGGTCGGTGGCGGGCGCGGGTGCGGGCGCGGCGCGGCCCGGCGCGTACTCGCCCTCCGCGCCCGGCGGCCCGCCGTCCCATGCGCCGCGATACGAGGACATATTATTTAGGTCCCTCGCATAACCTGCGGCAGTTTGTAGGTGCGCACACACCTACAAACAGAATAACTTTTCGGTGTAGACAACAGTTCCACTCTTCAAATTCGGGTCGAGTGACGCCCTCGGACCGCAAATACGATTATCGTGAACGTCGTAAAAAGTTTTCGTGACGATGAACAACAAAATTACGTAATCCGAACGGGAATACGCGAAACTATTCTCATAAAAACATGCGTAACGAATGAAGCATATAAACATGTGCAATCATAAATATATAATACCTCGTTTAACATGCTCACCTTTTGTTATTTATCTCTTTTTTCGATAAAATTATTCAACAGAAAATGGCAGCGCACGTTCGCTTCCACAAATTCATAGACAATACGAGATTATAAAATAAAAATCTTTTGACGTTTTGACATCGATTCAGACATAGACAAAAAAAAAAACTTATTTGAAATAAATCGGCAACTTTCCGATTTTTTACTTTATCTGTACCGCCGTAGGATGTTCAAACCACAGATTAAGCAAAACTATTTTTTTAGGTTCATTCCAATGACCAGTATCAGTATTAAAATACTTTTTTAGCATATTTTAGTAACATTTTGGAATATCAGTATTTTTGTAGGTCCATTTGAGGGGAGGTCAGTATTTTTAGTGGGTATATTTCGGAATAAAGTCTTGTAAAAAGTTATTTTTGAGTATATAATTTTGGATTAAATTGTTGTATTTTTTGAATATATTTGCGTAATTAAAAGGGTACGCTGCCCCAATGGATTTTGCGATTTACGAGAAACATTTGGTGGAAAATAGTGAAATAATTATATCGAAGAATATTTTGAGGTGGTTCGGTATCGGTACTTTTTTAAAAGTTAATCTGGTCACATTGTTTGTTTGCCGGTGCCGGTGGGTGATTGTTCGCGGCTATTTGTTTTCTATTTTTATTATTTTCTCTTGTTTATTCGTAAAAGCAAATAATTTGGTAGACTTACCGCTTGCCCATGAGCAAATCGAAGGTTTCGGCAGAATGGAAGAAACGAGTGAAATCGGAATACATGAGATTACGGCAAGTCAAGGTGAGACTATAAAACAAGTTTTTTTTCTGGGTTTTGTTGCGTAGTTCCTACATTTTGTATGTTTTCCAGCGTTTCAAACGTGCAGACGAAGTGAAGGTGGCATGGGCGCGCAACCTGCGCATCATGTCGGAGGCTGTAGAGACAATGGAATCAGGCGGTTCCGAGCGAGGTCGTAGACCTTTCTGGCCGCCGCCTGCGCCCTCTTGCAGCCACGAGAGCCTCATGAAACGGGCTGAGGTGTCCTACACTGACGGTATGTGTTCCAACCAGTTAAAAAAAAAACGGTTTAATTAAAGACAAAGTAATGACTACATTTTAATAACATTTAAGAGTCACTATCATTGTGTAGTCTCTCTAATAATATTTAAAAAATCTTTTCCAGCATCAGGCACAGTAACCACCCAGCAAGTCCCAATCCGCATAATAAACTCTGTAAACCCAATCCCCACGATGTACACATGGGCTCCGACACAGAAGAACTTCATGGTGGAAGACGAGACGGTTCTGCACAACATCCCATACATGGGTGACGAGGTGCTGGACCAGGACGGTACATTCATCGAGGAGCTCATTAAGAACTACGATGGGAAAGTGCATGGTACATCTGCTTGCCATTATACTTTTATACTGTCTTGAGAATGCCATGGAAATGTTGGTTACCAATATTTCAAGAATATATGACAAATAAGTTAAAAAAAGAAGATGTCGATACAGGATTCAAAGCTGTTTAACTATTATAAATAATTGTTGGTCTGTCTTTTTTGTAATATTTGTTCTCAATAATGTTATATTAGACCTCAAACTCAACTGATGGGAACCTGTTTTAGCTACCTAGCTATGCTTCTAGGCAATTTATTATATTATTATATTTCCTCGTTAACTTTTTATTGTCAAGAGCATTTGTTGTACAGCTGTGAATAGCATTAAAGTTTATGACAATGCACATGCTAAATTGTATACCTTGCCTTTGTGAAGTTATCATTCTTCTGTGCCATTATCTTTAAAGAAAATACAAAACAAAATTAAGAATTTCAAACTACAATATAAGCATTGTTAATTCCATAGCATTCTCATCAATCAACAATTAATAAATACATTGGTGTGTGGCAACACATCTTAGCTTTTCTAGGTTACCAGAATAGAAGCAGTGGTGGTGCTTTATAAATCATCACATTACTAAAATTACAACCAAACCAGAAGCACTTCATAGGCTTTGCTCTTCAATTAGATCATGCTTGATGCTCTCAAGCCATCACTTAATATCAACCTGCACCGATCATAACTGAATAGGCCTTAAATTCCAAACTTCTATGTTTCTGACATGTTTTTTTTAGTAAAATGGGCTGACGTGCCTCTACTTTATTACTTATCAATTACTTTTCAATTATGTATCAAATCAAATAATTAAGGTATTCATAAATGGATAAAAATTTAAATCAATAAACATGTGGCAAATGATTTAATGATGCCTTACTGAATCTTCTATTTTTGCATAATTTAATGTAGACAATACAAATGTTGGCAATACAATTTCAAGTTTATCATACTCTTAAGATTTTCAATAGGTTGGATCCTGAATTACTGATGCTACAATGTAGCATTTATTAGGCAGATAATTTATGTAGAGTTTGATTCTTGTCTTCGCCTTCGATCCGGCATAGTTGTAGAACTGTTTGTATGGTAGTTTGCACTACATATGATTTCTGTCATCTGATTTTAGACGATGACTCTATGATGTAAAAGATACAGATCAGATTCAGTTCGGATTTGTTTGCCTATGTGTGAACGCTATGCCAAACCAACATTACATATTGAGATAATCTCTTCATTACATACAAATAATACAGTAACATTATAGACAACTAGTGTATTTCTGCAGTTCTACAGAGCCAAACTAGATTAAGCTAAAAGAGGTATTAAAACTGATTTTTAAGGTATCATTTGAATTGTCAGGTGACAAGGAAGGCGGTTTCATAGACGACCAGCTGTTCGTGGACCTGGTGCACGCCCTCATGGCCTACCAGACCAAGGAGGAGGTCGCCGAGGAGAGGAAGGACAGAGAGGCACGACTTTCTAAGGACGATAAAGATGTAAGTACCGTACCAGCCTTTTTGACCGACGAAACGGAGGAGGTACTCAATTCGACGCGTATATATAATAACCACGCATAACTTTTTACATAGTAGTCTGATTTCGATAATTCTTTTTTATTGGAAAGAGTATACTTCGAAATTGTTCCCATTTAAATTTTATCGAAGTCGGCTTAGCCATTTTTGATAAATCAACAATAATGTGAAAAATGCTACATCGATCCGTGCGAAATATTCGCAAATTCTGTACACGGTTGAAGTCAGTCATGTTTAGCGAAAAATAATTATGAATAGTCCACTGAACGATGTAGGCCAACCCACGAAGGGTGATTGGGCCATATTCACCACACTGGCCCAGTACAGTTTGGTGGATTCACATACGCCATCTACTATGGACGTATTCAGGTTTTTTCACGATATTTTCCTTCACCGAAAAGCCAGTAGTGTTATACGTCAGGTATAAATTCCAAAGAAAGAAAACGTAAATACGAAGAACGTTACATACAGTACATAATTATCAATCTATACTAATATTATAAAGAAGTAAAGTTTGTGAGGTTGTAGGGGTAATCTCTGGATCTACTCAACCGATTTCGATAATTCTTTTACCATTAGAAAGCAACATTATCTGTGAGTGTCATAGGCTAAAAAGTAAGCGCGGGCAAAGCCGCGGGCATAGGCTAGTCATTAATAAATTCACTGTTGACGACAGAGTCTTCCTTGAATGGTTATTACGAGTACATCATCGTTCGAAGCTCTACTGTTTTTTTTTGACAGCTTTTAAGCTGTCCGAAAAACGAGAGAGGTTCAAGAACGTGTCACCTCAGTAATGAGCTTGGTTAACAGAATTGCCCCGCAGGCCATATCCACAATGCTGGATGACACTTTATAATTTGTATCACCAGTAGGTATTCATACCACTGGTGGTGAGTAAGTAAAACTGTATTTTGACCGCATCTCTGTTTCACTACTTACTACTAAGTAAAATTTACTTACCACCTGTGGTAAGAAAATACATAGATTTTTTGTAGATAGATTACTTGTTGTGACCATAAATTCGGTTGCGGTCAAATTTAACTAACATAAATTAGAAATAGTTGATACGGTACCATGATTTGAACGAATTGACCTCTCGATTCAAGGCATTCTCCCACTTGACTACCATAGCTACTCTGATCTTTAACTTTTTAAGAAAACAATATGGCCAATTTTAAAGGCGCCATCGTAAATTGAACAGCAACTTAAAATATTGCCGTTTCTTTTTCACGATACGCATTTGAATGAGAGAAGAATATTTTAAGTTGCTATTAAATTTATGATTTAATTAACGTAATTGGTGTTTATACCGTGTTGATTGAAATAAATAAATTGAAAAACGATGACGCCTTTAAATTTGGCCAAAATGTTTTAGGATGCCATGACATGTTTGCACTCAGTATTCTATTTCAAGTTGTTGTGTGTTATTTTTCAGAAAGACTCCACAAAAGAGCAAAAAGAAAAAGACAAGGAGAAGGAGAAAGAGCCAAGTAAAGAAGTTGACAAGAAGGTGATCAACGAGAAGCAGTTCCCCATCTACATCATCTTCCAGGCTATCAGCTCGCAGTTCCCGGATAAGGGTACTGCCCAGGAGTTGAGGGAAAAGTAAGTAGAATTTTACATAAAAGTTTTTGCAAGATGGGCTCTTGGGTGATCGGTTAAAACGCCTATTATTCACTATGAACTTTATTGCACACAATCACGTCAAAAAATCACAAAACACACGACACAATTGGTTCGCACAAAATACTTCACACTGGCACTGATATTCACACACACTAGTCACTGAATACTGCACTCAACACGAGATGATTTCGCTCTGAAAGTAAACGCAATACTGCCTGGTCCAGAACCGGCCGGTCTATTTATAGAAGAATTAAAGTCGCCCCGAATTATCTGGATCAATCGACGCTATTAAGCCCGATTACAGAGACGCCAGCGTAAATTTAATAGCAACGTAAAAGCGATCTCTCTATCGAATGTCCAAAGTGAAAGAGAAACAGAACTATGCTATTTAGCTAATGTAATTACTAGAGATGCAACGGATATCCGGTAACTATCCGGTATCCGGCCTATCCGGCCTATTTTCACTATCCGGCCGGATACCGGATAGTAGCGCACTATCCGGCCGGATACCGAATAATGAAATAAATAAATATATATGTCACTAGATGTTTCCCGCGACACCGTTCGCGCTGAATTCTTTACGCCCTAAACTCGTCTATATAGCGCTTTTCCGTGGGAATACAAAATTTTCTAAGCCTATATCCTTTTTTGTTGTCTAATCTATCTCTGTATCAAATTTCATCAAAATCGGTTCAGTAGTTTAGGCGTGAAAGCGTAGCAGACTGACAGACAGACAGAGTTACTATCGAATTTATAATATTAGTAATGGACTATTTTATTTTACACAAAGCAAATATGAAATAAAAATAAATATCCGGTGGCCGGATATCCGGCGCTCCGGCCTCGTAGCTAGCCGAATATCCGGTATCCGGTATCCGGCCAAATCACTATCCGTTGCATCTCTAGTAATTACGATGGAGCCTCTGTAATCGGGCTTATTGTGTGGACAAAGTAAACAAAACGAAAGTTCTTGAAACCCTATTGTTCTTCAATAAAAATTTTTTAAAAAAAACTAATACAATAGCGCTGTAAACAAAGCCACAGCTTATGTCATAGTTGCGAACGGGCGAGGAGTAAACAAGTGCCACAGCTTACGCTGCAGTTACTGCGCGCTCCAACCGCGTGACGATAATATGAGCATCCATCAGCAATATGAGCATACTAAATTCTAATTCTGGACAGAGGTGATGTGATCTGCGCTGACGTTCCGCTTAGAGTGTATGGTGCATTTCCCCTTTCTCCAACTTACTACGCAATATATTTTGGTTTTTGTGCTATCCCATTAGAACCTTTTATTTTTCCAGCATAGAAAGTAGTCTATGACTAAGTCACTCTGCAACCTTTGAACTATATCCATGCCAAAGCCAAATTCAGTCTGTTCGATTCTCTATTGATGCGTGAAAGAGTAACAAACCAACAAATACACTTTAGTAAGGATTCACATGAGCCGGCTACGTAATTCGTATGCACCCGGAAAAATAGGCAGAGATTCTCACTCAATGGAAACCTATAGACGGTCGGAAACCTCCAGTTCGACCCGAATGAAGTAGCGTGACGAACTTTGCTCTTATCAACCCGATTGCACTGGAATGACTTGGCGAAACACCCCGATGCGCTGAAAAAATACCGGTCCCCCTACAAGTACATTATAAATAAATAAATATTAGGGGACATCTTACACACGGTCTCTGACACCAAACTAAGCAAAGCTTGTGATGTGGCTGCCAGAGACTGATATACTACTTATACATATTTTAATTAAATACTTATATAGATAGTAACTAAATAACACCCAGACACAGAGCAAACACCTATGTTCATCACATAAATGCTTGCCCTGGGTGGGGATCGAACCCACGCCTCTTTGATCCAGAAGTCAGGGTCACTAACCACTGAGCCACCGAGGTAGTCGATTATAGTAAAACCAGTAAAACCTCGTTACTTTCTGTGTGTACACTTCGTGTGTTTGTCAGCGATTACCGAAATTAAGCAACGTTCCGCACGGTCAGTATTTGGATGCGCTACCGGGGCTCGGATGACACGTTAAATTGTAGGTCCCGGTTGTTTTAACAAACAACCTTAATTTTTTTTTAATAAATTTGGTTTGGAGGTCTTCAGGCGGCTTAAAAACTCTGACACCAGAGCTAGCCACCCAGCCTATACAAACTTACTTCTTTCCAGGTACATAGAGCTAACGTCCCTCCGCGACCCGCTAGCTCTCCCACCGGAGTGCACGCCCAACATCGACGGTCCTCTAGCAGAGTCGGTATCCCGCGACCAGACCATGCACTCGTTCCACACGCTGTTCTGTCGCCGCTGCTTCAAGTACGACTGCTTCCTGCACCGTGAGTGTCTCTATTACTAGCTTCACAGGTCGAGCTAACGTCCAACATTAACTGTCCGTACGCCCAACATTGGCGGTCCGTACGTCCAACATTGACGGTCCGTACGCCCAACATTGACTGTCTGGACGCCCAACATTGACGGTCCGTACGCCCAACATTGACTGTCTGGACGCCCAACATTGACGGTCCGTAGGCTCAACATTGACTGTCTGGACGCCCAACATTGACGGTCCGTACGCCCAACATTGACGGTCCGTACGCCCAACATTGACGGCGCGCACGCCCAATATTGACGGTCCGCACGCCCAACATTGACAGTCCTTACGCCCAACATTAACGGGCTGTACGCCAAACATCGGCGGTCCTCTAGCAGAGTCGGTATCCCGCTAAACCAAAAAGTATTGCGTGACATTAATGCGTACAAAGTGCACAAAACCCAATCCTGACTAAAGCTCGCTTAACAGCTGCGCGAGCATTGGATTTCGCGCAGTTGTAGCTAACTTCACAGCCGCCAAGCAGTTTGATTCGGCGTTTGCCAAATAATCTAAAAGATATCGAAAAGGAAAACTGTTAAATAAAACAACTAAAAATTATTCTATTATCCGAATGTTATTACTCATTAGACGAATTTTTTAACGATAATCTAGAGAACATAATAATAAATCGTTCCAATACGAATCATACGAATAATAAATTTGCCATACCCTTATCATGGTCATATGTATAACTATACAAAACATGTTAATTAAGAACCGCATGTAAATTTCATGTTGCAATAAATGATTTGACTTTAAATCAAAAGTAATTTTGCGTAAGGATGGGGGAGAGTAAGTACCCTGGAGTTAGTTGAAGGGAGTTAGTCCAAACATTACCACAATGATATGAATTTTTCAAGCATCATCCTCTTTTTATAGACATTTTATGACAAAAGAAATTCTTCATGTCATAAAGTTTGGGTTTACTACAAATTAAAATTTGAACTAAATTACATGATAACAGATTTTCTACATGATGCTTGTAGGGTAGACGCACCGGTTGTGACCATCTTAGTATCATTTGTGGCCACTTTGAATTTTAAGGATTATAAAGACAATTTTATATTTAAATAATATTGTTGAAGAAATTTCCAAACATTTAGATTCACACAAACAAAATTTATGGTATTACATTGTTTATAATTATCATTAATGCAATAATTTTGACACTAAATGACCACAACCGGTACAGTGGCAACAACCGGTACACCCACTATATATGTACGCGTTTTCATGATTGATTCATGAAACTGTCTATATCGTAAAACTTTAGCCATTGGTATATAGAATATGCCTAGCTTGGTTGACATCTATAGGTACACACGCTAAGAACACTGACATAATAATTATTTAATTTATTTGTTGCTATACACGCTATATGATATTTTAAATTAGTATAAACCACAAAGAAAAATCAAAGGAGAGAATGAACCAATTTAGCTGGAGACTACTAAGTTTATACACAAGTAGTAAATAGGAAAAATATTCAATAAAATTAACAGTCTAAAATTGTGCTTAAAAGCGTCCTTGTGCCCTATTTTTTCTTTGTGGTAAAACAGAAGTTTTATGATACTAATTACTACAATATCGTAATAATTTTTTTCTCGAAACTTCTAGAATTCAGTCACACGTCTCACTTTAAACTGTTGCAGATAAAAATTCGCAATTTCTTTTTTCATTAGAACTGAATATGATTGAAGTCCTGGAAATCTTTATACATAGCTTGTATTTATGTAGCACGTAAGTACTATAATATTTAGTAAGTAGTTGTAATATATTATGTAGTGTGTGTATGTGAAGTGATATACTATTTATTTATACGAATTCTGATTTAAAACTATACTTCTTGTCATTATCCGTGATTTTCAAAAACTTGCATATTTCTCTTACATTTATCTTTAAAAAAGAATCTGATCCCAGAAAACGTTGATATTCCATACAACAAAAAATATTGCCACCATTATCATCTAAGCCTCTAACGGTATAAAAATCGCCTATGAGACTAGCCAAATATATTTCATAAAAATCGGTCGAGCCGTTCCGAAGGAGTTCAATAACAAACATTGCATTTTTATATTATTTATATTACATAATATTGCTGCAAAGCGCAGAGTGCAGATTTCATAATTTATAATAGCGAAGCGTTGGGAAAAGGCCTTGTAAAGTACAGATATTTGGATCATCGAAACGACGAAGAAGAATATAATAAATAATTAATTTTCGCCAAAAGTGGCAAGACCGACTTCAAACATTAAAAACTACTTAAAAAATTCGTATCTACTACTTAAATATTTTGAATCGATACCACTTCTAGATTATAGTTGATTTTCCAAAATGGTTTCGATTTCTCAGATTCAAAGGCATCGATAACGCCAATGACTTAAATTGGACTCATAAGATACATACAAAAAAAACACTGTCGAATTGAGAATCTTCCTTCATTTTTGAAGTCGGTTAAGAATAATCAAGTATATTTATAATTAGTTGTACGATTACTTTATGATATATCGTGGTAAAAATAGGCATATAATAATATTGTATTATTATATACATAAAATAGTATTGTTGTTCTGTTGGGCTAACAGGAAGCCAAACACCAGGTAAGGCGCACTGCCTGAAACCTCATCTCACCTTTATTTTGCTCCCGGGGCCGTACCACGAACTCTTAGCACGAGCCTAAAGGATCACTTTAGTTTTTAGGGTTCCGTTAAACAAGGTACCCTTATAAGATCGTTGTATCTACCTAAATCTGTCCCTTCCTGTGTCACAAAGTATCATAACTTCTACATTTGTATGAACCATATTGCAAGAAATTTGATATTGGTTTAGAGATGTCAATTTGAGATATTTACATTTTTTCAAATTTTAAGGAATACCTCTCAACACGCTTTTGACTACTTATTATCTTGCTATCTCAACTGGAGAGAAGGCGAGACCTGAGATAATCCGACCCGTTTTAGACTCGCTTTAAGAGCTTATAGTACGGTCATGGACCTGTACTGTTAGATCTAATTGTAATATTACTGGCTCGCTTTGAATTTTGTCTCGCTTTTTAGAGTATAAAAAGAGCGAAACGAAAAACTAAGCGAGTCAGGTTTTGATTCCGGTTAGAACTCATATACAGGCCCTGTTCACTGCATTTTCATTGTGTAGCTCTAGATACGTTTAATCATTACTATCCAATATTTTCCTACCATCTGTCATGCAAAATGTAAAAAACAATCCAAAATCATATTTAAAATAACTACATTTCTTCAAATCCAAAATTACCGCTTTTCCCCCTTTGTTCTTCGGCTAGAAAAATATTCGACAATTCTATTTTATTACGACAAAATTACAAAACAATTGCATGCTAATTATCATATTTTACTTATTCCTGTATATTAGACACATATTTAATTTCGGTTTATGTACCTATTCTTTTTATTCGTTTATGTAATTTCATCTTATATAGCTTTTATAAAACAAATGTGTTAAATATCCACTTACTTTAAGAAACATTGTTAGTTTTAGGGTTCCGTACCCAAAGGGTAAAAACGGGACCCTATTACTAAAGTAGTGGGGGATAGCGGGTTCTGGATCACTTTTTGGTGGCAACTGTAGTCTTATGTGTATGAGAATAAGGCGAAAAAATGTGTATTTTGGTGTCGCTTACGTCGTTAGTATTGTGTGTGGTGTTGTGTGTCGTGTGATTGGTCGGTTCTTATCGCAAAGTTGACCTTGAGCCCATCCCCCGTGCTGTGATTGGTTCTTATCGCAAAGTAGGTCACGTGTCCTGTGTTTGATGCCCGCCCGGGTGCCTCCCGCGCCCCCCGCCGAATCCGCCGCCGCCGCCGACGCCCCGCCGACGCCCCGCCGACGCCGCCGCCGCCATCATAGTCGTAGTGACTAATTGCTTAAAATGACGTCATAGCTACTGTCTACAATGACGTCATAGCTACTACCTACAATGACGTCACTGTGTCTTATTGAGTTATTACCTACAACGATGTTGTAGTGATATATTTCTAGTGGTATTGAGGTGAGAGAGGTGAGGAGAGGAGAGAAGAGTAAGAGGAGATGAATGAAACAAAGATAATTTAAAAAAATGTTTAATTAAAAGTATATTTTTACAACTATAGAAAATGGTTTTCTACACATAGGACATGTATTATTTACAGAAAGTGTACATTTTAAACATGTCACAACATGTCCGCAAGGTATTAAAACTGCAGATACTTCTTCGATAGTGCAAATTTTACAAGACATGTCTTTATAGTATTTAATATTATCAGTATTATCCGCATTATCGTTTCGAATTATAGAAGTTTTTTCACACTTTTTGATATTTTTTACATTAGTTTTATAATCATCATTTTTATCTCCCACGAGCCTAACATAGGGACAACGATCAAAAAACTGTTTATGTATCTTGAGTGGTATGTCTTCTGAATTCCAGTCTTTCGCACCCCCATCACAATAGTAGCAGCGTACTCTATCACCTTGTCCGGTATAGAAAAATCCAGCAGCAGCCATTTCTTGAGGCTTTTGAGCTAAAGCTCGAGGCCAGGTGTCGAAACTTCTTAGACGTCTTATTTCAACGGCATATCTTGGATGTACGGGTTCAAATATTTCCATCATAATAATATCCTTTTTTTTACTACAAGAATATAAAATTAAATTACACGTTGAAAGCGGATGTTAGTTATCAGCCGATTGATACGCACAATATGTGCGCTATCTAGCTACAGAGCGAGCACAAGGATATGATACATGATATGCTAAAAATAGAACTATTTATCTAACTTGAAGTGATGTCGCAATGACCCCAAGCTAGTGTTTTTATACTATCATCACAAATATATCTTTTATCGTCATTGCTCGATAGAACTTTCTTCCTTTTACTTTGCGTGTACAGATTGTGTTTATCGCTACATATTGTATACATAGTATCGTATTGTTGATAATCACGAGCAAGAGCTTCTTTATAGTTTGCAAAGTGAATACTTCTGACAACGGCAGCGGATACTCCCTTGTTTTTCTTTACAACTTTATCATCTAGAAATTTATATGCATACATCTTAGAACGTAAACCGATAAACTCATCTATAATCCGTCCATTACTTTCATCCTTCATTAATCTGAGAACTTTTTTATTTACCAATGGTAGGTTATATATGTTGTCTTTTGGAAAATCAGACGTGTCAAATTTACTCTGTAATTCAAATCTGATATCTTCATAAAAGTTGTCAGTTCTGATTTCATAAATGAAGGAATCGGTATCTGTATACATCAATTGCACATTTTTTTTATATTTAGGTAACATGTAAGAATAGTGAAAGTCGTACATTAGATGTTTTGATAGTTCCAAGACAGCGAAACCGACATATATCGGTTTGTTGTACAGAATTTTAGTCTTATTCATTTGAATTGCTACAAAATTCTCGGCAAAAACTTTTCTACTGTGAAAATTGGGGCGTTTTATATATCTCTGTACGCCGTACTTGGGTTTGGTCTTTGTCTTTGTATCAGACCATGAAGTACATAAAAGTACATCAACTCTTTTCGCCACATTTTCTATAGTCTTCCCAAAAATTGAATTATTCATGAGTTTATAGAAATCTTTTTCGAAAGAGTTTGCTGCCGTGATTCTTTTGTTCGTGTTAAAGTCTATATAGGGCTTGAGCCAAGGTGATTGATCAAATGATAAGACTCTATGAATTTTTTTACATATCAGACCATGTTCTACACATTGTTTGAGATTCATGTAGTGAATTATATAATGTTTTTTAGACTCTAAATTGAGTAAAAGTTTTTTTGTTTTACCTTGAGGAGGTTTTTTTGTTTCAGCACAAAAGGGGTAATCATTGTGTAGGTCGTGTAGAGAGCTTGGATACTCAATATCGACTTCCAAAACGTATCCAGTTTCTGAGTCCGCCCTCAACTGGTTAGTATCGAATGTATTGATATCATTTTCGGATAACCATTGAAAATTACCTCGCGGTAAATATTTACTCATGGCTTCACCATACAAATTGTTCACATCGAGGTATATGATAAAATTACTTTCTTGTTCCGGATTATATTGAGAACCCATAAATTTGTTGTTGGCTTTCACATTACGTTTACATACTTGACTAATGCCCCCTCTAATACCGGCCTTTAAAAACTGATGCATTTCATAATCCGTTAAAAGCTCGAGGTTCACACCTGTTTGTCTGAGCATAGCATCCCACGAAAGACCAGGTGCGGTAAAGTACCTACACGGATCCAATTTGTATGAAGTCAAACAAACTTTTCGAAAGTTTTCAAAAACCTCAACCAATAGGAGAACATCAGTTTTTAAATATAAATCAGAATATTCCCCCAATGTGCTTATATTGAATGTTTTCCACACTTTTTGAGCGTGATTGTACTCTTCGTCGGTAATACCCGATTGTGATAGTGAGCTATAAAAACTCGTTTTATCAGGAAGTGATTTATCTTCGAGTTTTTCCCAACTGTCAATGTATTCATAGGGGTAAATACCTTTACGTGTTAAAAGAGACATCTGCTCATCGTTGGGGAAATAGCGAGGTAATACCATGAGTTGATCGTTGGAAAGATTTTTAGCTAATTTCTCTAAACTGGAAGACATGAATTTGAATGAGTCTACAAATCTGATTGTGACATGATTCATCTTACCATTTTCACACTCGAAAGGAATTTGTTGACTAAACGAAATGTATTTTTCTTTATTTTGTGCAATACAAGTGAGTTTTTTCTTTCCCACGTCTCTGGCAGCTAATTCTTTGATAAAGATATGACTATCATAACCAGATAAATTATGGAAAAACACTGGTACATAAGGCGGTATTGAGTAGTTTAAGTTACATGTTTTATGTGCATACCCCCTTACATTTCCTGTCAAGTGACAATGATCAAGATGCACTTCATCTGTAGGTGAAAAATCTTTTTCACAGATGTGACATGAATTGTTTTGTGGCCATTGCTTAACAATTTCACCGATTGGAACTATTTTTGAGATTATTTTCCCAATTTCACTTATGTCAGAGTAAATGTTATCTACAAACTGCTTAACACAATCTTCACCACGATATGTAACAAATTTTGACAATGACTCATCATAATTACAATGAATGTAATATGCAAAGCAAACTTCATTTCGCTTAGACGATAGACTGAAGACACATGTGTTTAAATAGATAGGAACTAAAGGAAAAAAATTCAATTAGCATATGATACTGTATCCAAATGTAATAAGTGTTTTAGGAAAAAGGGTCAGGATTGATAAATAAAATAATTAATAATTTACCTTTTGAGTTACACTTGCCAGGTTATAATTACTGCAGTCCTGGTACGAAATTACAAAAACGTTTAAATAGAGGTGACGTCGACATCAACCCTTAGATGAAGCTTGCAAATCCCACGACATAGCATACTCCCAAAATCCTTCCTTAGAGGCGCAACACAAAGCAGATTTAGAATTAGCTTCAGTCGCAAAAAAGCGTTGGGAGGAGTCACCCAACTTGTCTGAAAAAATATTAGCTCTCGGCGTTAATAAAATAATGAAGTTTAAAGTGAAAAAAGGTATGGGGATGCCCATGTCAAAAGTGATTGCCGCCAGTCGTAAAGCGGTAAAAACATTATCCAAAAATAAAAGAAATATTAATCATGACAAATTAGCAAGTGTTGCGGTGAAAGCAGCCAAAAAAACTATGAGTAATAAACATGTCAAGACGCCTAGAGTGATTCGACTGCCAAAAAGAGGTGGTTTTCTTCCATTGATTCCGATATTGGGTGCTTTAGCTGCTGCCGGATCACTAGCGGGAGGTGTAACAGCAGCTGCTAAAAATATTTACGATATGGTTCAGAAAAGGAAGGGTGCATCCGATCCAAGTATACCTACGGCTGTGGGAAGAGGCATGTACATGGCCCCATACAGAAAAGGGATGGGGCTTTATATGACGCCATACCAAAAAAACTAAATTTCACCCTACCGAAACGTGCTCTGTATGATTATGAAATTGTGAAATATGTGAAACGTCTGAATATTCCATATTTTCGAGGTGTAATCATGAGAGATGATCTGGTGATGAGAAAATCACCTCCATGGAGATATGAAACTGGAGTTATCAATTTAGACGATTCGAGTGGGGTGGGCACACATTGGGTGGCGTATGTGAAGAAAGATCAAGATTGTGAATATTTTGATAGTTATGGCAACTTGAGACCGCCTCAAGAGTTTATTGATTATATGTCGAAAGGTGTCAATGACACGTCAATTAGGTAAAATTTTAATAATGTTCAAAATAAAAAATCTTATAACTGTGGCCATTTGTGTTTACGTTTCCTATTCAATGTGTGTAATTACATGTTTACTAAATAAATGTGTGTTTATATGATGATGTATGGTGGTTTTAATTTCATTCCCATGCTAAAAGTGGAAAGGTGATAATGTCGTTTACCCTATCTTTAAACGGAACCAAATCTGTATTGGAAGCAAATTATTTACCGCCAATAGAACTATCACAGCACGAGCGATATGAATGTGCTCTCATTCATTTTAAAACATTCAATTCAATACTATAAATCGTATCTCTTGGAGACTTCCCGTAATCAAAGTGTCGGATAGGGAGAAATTGCAACTTTTAAGTTATGTGGAAAATAATATCTCTATTCCTATCCCATTTCGCGCTTGGGATTTGTACGAATATCCAGCGTTACCTGTATCACACAAACATGTATGGAATGTAAAGACGTCTACACAACTGGAGAAGCCTCGTTATGTTATTCTCGGATTTCAGCATGCACGCAACAATGATATGCTAAAGAATGCGAGTGAATTTGATCATAGTAATTTCCAAAACGGTCGATTATACTTGAATTCTCAGTACTATCCCTATGACTCATTTGAAAGTAATTTCGAAAAAGGAACCTATTCCTTGCTGTATGAAGCGTTTACAGGTTTTAAGAGGTCATACTACGGTGTAAACAATTCAAATAATCCAATTGGTCTAAGCCATTTCAAAACAAAAACACCTTTGATTGTATTCGACTGCTCTAGGCAAAACGATTCCTTACCTTCGAACGGTCCCGTAGATATAAAATTAGAAATGGAATTTAAGAAAAATGTATCGTCTAATGTAACAGCTTATTGTCTTATCATTTACGATTCTCTCTTTGAATACAACATCCTAACCGGTATGGTTAGAAAGATAAACAGTTAAACCATAAATATATACTTTCTTCACATACATACACACAGATGCATTATTAAAACAGCCTGTTCACAAACAGCCTGTTCAGTAAACAGCCTGTTCTAAAAACAGCCTGTTCAGTAAACAGCCTGTTTGTGCCTGTTCAGTAAACAGCCTGTTTGTAAACAGGCTGTTCAATCAACACCCAGGTCATCAAACAGGCTGTTCAGTATACAATCAGTTCTGGTAACGTGAAGATGTATCCGACTTACACGTCGTCTATCCCACGATTTAATTTTGATATTTATAAATGTGTTTACAATATTTGCCCCTCAATCCCATATGTAAGCATAAGTCTGAAAATCTCTACAGATATAAAGAGTGAAAACAATTTGAGTGTTATTATTGATATTGCTGGTAGATTACAAATGGTGCCGCAGGAATGGGACGTCATAAATGATAACGCAGAAACAATTACTTCTTTCTTCACGAATGGTTTTGTTCCACCACTGGATACATTAACCGCAAACTCTATCAGCTATTTGAACACATATCAACATGGAAATACATACAGTTACATAGTTATCCACATCAGAGATAATTCTATAAGCATCTCCAATGAAGATTGGTGGTACTTCAAACATGCTCTAGACTGCATCACTTTAAGAATACAACATTTGGAGAGAATGAAAACATTCTATGATAACAGAATAAATTACTTTAAAAAGAATATCAAGATGAGACAAGTTAAGACTCTGGATGAAGTATCAATCATTGTGGACAATACTTGTGATGATTTTTCCATTATTGATCAGGAAATCAAATATTATCTAACGGAGTATTTGTACTACTCCAATCTACTGAACTGAAATAAAAATAATATGTTTAAAGCTCATGTACTGTGTTTTCATTATATATCAACGACCTTTTTCCTTATCTCTACTTATTTACATGTATAGTGCTTTATGTAGTATTTTACAGAATTTTATTATTCAGTAGTGTGCTATCTACGTTATACAATACACGAATGTTCATTTTGTAATGTTAAAGTGGTTAGTAATGAACTTACACAACATTCAAAAAGTAAAAGACACAAGCTGTTGTGCAAACAAGACAATGGTGATTATTTTGCATATGTGGTGGAAAGTGCCTTCAAGTGTAGAATTGTTAGCTACCGCATCAACGGATCATCCGAATTAAGTCCGAAAACATATATGGCAAACGCACAGCCTAAGGTCACCGAATTAATTGCTTTGGAATTAAATGAGCATAAACATGTGAAAGTAAACATGGAACTTTTCTGCACCTTCTTAATAACTAAGGATGATGTGATTCAGAGAGACTTGAAATCTTTTAATTCTAAGAATGTTGCGTTATCTGAAACATCCGATCTTACAAGTTTTTTTGAAGACGTTTCCTCCAAGATTGACACCAAGTGTGGAGAATTTCAAGAAAAGGATAGCGGCTGGGCACTGGAGAAGATTGAGTTTTTAGATCTCAACATTAACAAAAATGAACTGCTGAAGGGAAATTCTTCTAGATGATAAAGTTGTAAAGAAAAAACAAGGGAGTATCCGCCGCCGTTGTCAGAAGTATTCACTTTGCAAACTATAAAGAAGCTCTTGCTCGTGATTATCAACAATACGATACTATGTATACAATATGTAGCGATAAACACAATCTGTACACGCAAAGTAAAAGGAAGAAAGTTCTATCGAGCAATGACGATAAAAGATATATTTGCGACGATAGTATAAAAACACTAGCTTGGGGTCATTGCGACATCACTTCAAGTTAGATAAATAGTTCTATTTTTAGCATATCATGTATCATATCCTTGTGCTCGCTCTGTAGCTAGATAGCACACATATTATGCGCATCAATCGGTTGATAACTAACATCCGCTTTCAACGTGTAATTTAATTTTATATTCTTGTAGTAAAAAAAAAGGATATTATTATGATGGAAATATTTGAACCCGTACATCCAAAATATGCCGTTGAAATAAGACGTCTAAGAAGTTTCGACGCCTGGCCTCGAGCTTTAGCTCAAAAGCCTCAAAAAATGGCTGCTGCTGGATTTTTCTATACCGGACAAGGTGATAGAGTACGCTGCTACTATTGTGATGGGGGTGCGAAAGACTGGAATTCAGAAGACATACCACTCAAGATACATAAACAGTTTTTTGATCGTTGTCCCTATGTTAGGCTCGTGGGAGATAAAAATGATGATTATAAAACTAATGTAAAAAATATCAAAAAGTGTGAAAAAACCTCTATAATTCGAAACGATAATGCGGATAATACTGATAATATTAAATACTATAAAGACATGTCTTGTAAAATTTGCACTATCGAAGAAGTATCTGCAGTTTTAATACCTTGCGGACATGTTGTGACATGTTTAAAATGTACACTTTCTGTAAATAATACATGTCCTATGTGTAGAAAACCATTTTCTATAGTTGTAAAAACATACTTTTAATTAAACATTTTTTTTAATTATCTTTGTTTCATTCATCTCCTCTTACTCTTCTCTCCTCTCCTCACCTCTCTCACCTCAATACCACTAGAAATATATCACTACAACATCGTTGTAGGTAATAACTCAATAAGACACAGTGACGTCATTGTAGGTAGTAGCTATGACGTCATTGTAGACAGTAGCTATGACGTCATTTTAAACAATTAGTCACTACGACTATGATGGCGGCGGCCTAGGCGGCGGCGACGGCGGGGCGGCGGCGGGGCGTCGGCGGGGCGTCGGTGGGGCGGCGGCGGGGCTTAGGCGGCGGCGGCGGATTCGGCGACGGCGGGGGCGTGGGAGGCGCCGGGGCGGGCACCAAACACAGGACACGTGACCTACTTTGCGATAAGAACCAATCACAGCACGTGGGAGGGGCTCAAGGTCAACTTTGCGATAAGAAACGACCAATCACACGACACACAACACCACACACAATACTAACGACGTAAGCGACACCAAAATACACATTTTTTCGCCTTATTCTCATACACATAAGACTACAGTTGCCACCAAAAAGTGATCCAGAACCCGCTATCCCCCACTACTTACTAAGACTTCGATGTCCGTCTGTCCGTCTGTCTGTCTGTCTGTCTGTCACCGGGCTGTATCTCATGAACCATGATAGCTAGGCAGCTGAAATTTTCACAGATGATGTGAAAAATAGAATAAAATAAATATTTAAGGGGGGCTCCCATACAACAAACGTGATTTGCTCACTATTGATAACGGCAAGAGGAATGGGGCTTCCATACGGTACGGAACCCTTCGTGCGCGAGTTCGACTCGCACTTGGCCGATTTTTCATTTATTAGGAGCAAATTCTCTGTAATATCAAAGTCTATAGAATTAAATGGATACTTAGGGGTTTAATGTAAGAGCTGGCTAATGTAGCTGGTAAGTGGTAAGCCTGGCTGAAGATCGGCAAAATCGAAAACCATTTCACTAAAAGAGCACCTATAGGTCGACCGCTTAACTCGCGTATCGCCTGCGCGGTAAGGGAGCGGGGGGAGATGTTACCGGATGGGTGACAGGGGTACGCGGAGCAGAGAGCTCACGTCTCACCCCTCTCACCCACCCGTAACATCACCCCCCGCTCCCTTCTCACCGCGCAGGCGATACGCGAGTTAAGCGGTCGGCCTTTAGCTAGCTTAGCATACGACCACGAAAAGAGTTTTGTCGACGTGTAAACTAGTGACAGATACTCGTACATACTTTACCATAACTCTGTCTCGTTCTGACACATCAAAAGAATTATTTAGTGGTGCGTATGTATACCTACTATTGATAAGTACGGTCAGCCGCATCCAACCTGTCTTATTGGAGATCCATAGGGGAGGCCTATGTCCAGCAGTGGACGTCCTATGGCTGATGGATGGATGTACGGTCACTGGTCAGTCTTCGGATCGATTACTGCAGCCTGCAAACCATTTGTTGACTGACTGACTGGCTCGGATGACACACATGTTGTTTTGATCGTCTTCGGCTTAAATCGACTTCAAAACTGATGCCATTTGACTTGTAAAAACTCGCTAACTTCATTAATGAATATACCTCAGCAAAATTAGATTTTTTTGGTCAACTTTGGACTAAATTTTTTAATATGATTTAGGATCACTTACTGAGCATAAAATCACAAAATGCTGACAAATCCAGGTGGAGCTTCAAGCACCATCTTGAAAAAACGTTTTTGGCCGATATCTCGGAAACTATGCACTTTAGGGCAAGTCATAATGATCTTAATTGTAGAAAATAAAAATGTTGCATCTTCTGTTTTCAATAAACTTTTTCCTAACCGGTTTCCAGAACCGGTTTTTCTATTGCGGCCAAAAACATTAGTTAAGAAGAGTTAAAAACAAAAAGAGAAACAGAAAACAAAAAGTTAAAAATTTTTTTTGGAGTTGTCAAAAAGCCTTTAAAATTGTGCTCATTATGCAGTAAAAGTAAAATGAGCGGTGTTGTAAATGTTTGGTTGATTGTATAGGGCTGCAAGCTTGCCACCCGGGGCCCAACCTGACCAAGCGCAAGGGGCCCGATCTGAAGTGCAGCGCCGACCCCTGCGGAACCAACTGCTTCATGATGCTTGTAAGCTTATTTTCTCAAACATGCTTGGAAATGTGAGCATTAATGATAATGATAGCCTTTATTAACAATCAACTTACAAAACATTTTGTGCCCCAACTAATTAATTACTTATATACTAAGAAAATATTACATTCGTTCTATTTCGACAATGGTTGTGTTCAATAGCCATAATTTTAAACGATGAATCTTGAATGTAAATATAGAATTAATAGTATAGGTAGGTATATGATTCAAATATATTATATAATAGTTATAAAATATATACATCTCTTAAGTTTGTGGTGTAAGATAACATACAAAGCTTGTTAGTTAAACCAAAACTAAATTTTGCATGTCCGCTAGGATAAGCTGTTGCGTCTTAATATTGTTGTAACATCTAATTGTACACAGTTGAGAGCAATAAAGAATCTTTTCTTTATCTTTATCTTACCAGTAATTTGTTTTATTATTTACTATATTAAACTATATTCTTAAACCTAAGCCTGAGCTTCAGGCAGGGTGGTGATGATATCTGAGTCACCGGGGTCAGTGATGGCGATAGCGATCGTCTTGCTTTTCTTGTCCATGTACTTCCTACTACCTTTTTTAAATCATCTTCCCATCTACGAGTACGTCTCTGTCTACCCTTTTTTCTTTTGTACTGTCTAGGGCAATGTCAAATGTCTTTCGTAATGTGAGCATTACTTTGACTTTATAGATTCAATTATTTGCCATGTACTCCAAAAGGAGTACATTGTACCTAATCATCATTTTATGTAACTATTTATTGATGGTTTTATTTTATGTATCCGCCTCACTAGCGCTTTAGTTTAATTACTAAAATATTTCTAAATTTATTTAGTTTAGTTGTTTTTCGTTCGTTCAGCTTAAAATTTGTGTTTGACGTTTCTAAATTGGTGCTTCTGTAATCGATTTAATAATTTAAAGTTTTTTAGGTGGCTTAGCTAGTAAGATGGTGCCCTCAGAAGAATAACAAGTAATAGAAGTATTGATAAATTTTACTCAAATAAAAACTACGTTACACAGCTTCTTAGCAGTCTTATTCATATCTGGTTATACAGCATACGCGAGAGTGAGTGGAACAAAAAAAAACGCAAAGTTTGTCGCATACGTCAAAAACACCAGTTGGAATGTCAAAATAGTTAAAATTTGGTTCCACTTGGTCTTTTGTCTTTTTCGGAAATTTGAACCCTCTAGTTCCAGTAAGAAGGTTCAAATCTCTGATCATTTTACCTTCCTACTTTTTATCTTTTTGAATTTGGACACCCGAGATAGCTCTGTGCTAGTTTGTGAAACCCTTCGAAATTACGTAAGTTCGAGTGTATGTGCATCTTTTTTGACACCTTATAAATTTCACATTTAAAATGGGACAAAGTGCTATTTTAGTACTGTTTCTATTACTTTAGATCTTATTCTGTGGTGGTGCCTCTGTAATCGAGCCCAATGTTTTTGACCTAGCGACTCATTTAAAAATCAACTAATAAAATTGTCAAGTCAAAATGAACCTTAACCCAAAGTGAATAACGCACAGGAAGGAGTACGCGAGAAGCTGGCCCGCGAGCGCGCTGCGGAAGGGGAGGGCCGGCCGCAGGCGCTCGACTCTCCGAATGACGCCTCCTCTGAAGACAGCAACGACAGCAACAAGTATCAGAAAGGTAATTTATCGTTAATAATTGAAATAGTAGCGCTCTTAGCGCAATTTGACTAGGTGTTTAACAGCGATCACCGAAATTGAGCAACGTTCCGCACGGTTATTTGGATGGGTGACCGCGATTGGCATTTTCCAACTGAGCGCTACCGTGGTTCGAATGACACGATATTTCCTAGGTCCCGGTTATTTTAACCGTTTAGCAATGTCGGAGATCTTCAGGCGGCATAAAAACTCCGACACCTGGGCTAGCCACCCGGCCTATACGAACTTACTATAATTGATCGTTTAGAATATTAGGCTTTCTATTGCGGGAATATGTGCCGTTCGAAGGTCTATAACGACTGGCTGCAAGCAAACTGTCGATTCTCCCAACGTTGCTTATAGGCCGAAGATCATACAAGTCGGCGGATGTGAAGTTAGCTACAATCTGCGCACTAGGGCATTTTACTATGAACGAGAAAAAATCTGTAAATGTATTTTTGAGATAGCTTAGGCAAAAAAATACCTTATTATCCCGTAGTTCCGACTGACTTGGATCGTGATCATGCAAGTCGGAAGGCACGAATGCCAAGTCGCGAAAGATTAAAAAAAAAGAATATGAATAATCATACGACGTTTATCGTTACGGGAAAGCTGCTGTCCCACAGTAAACATCCTATAACTGTTATGACGATCATTAACTAGTAGTTCTCTGAACAGTATATCTCGCGACATACCTTTTTAACAATATTCATAAGCATATATCTCGACTCGCTCTTGACCGATTTGTTGCCAAATATTATCGAAATCGGCTGTTAAATAGCGCGACAACAATATGCCACCTTTTTTTAAGGGAAAACCAAATCAAAAGACGCCAAAAACAAAAATAAAATACAAAACCTGTGTACCAAGCTTCAAGCAAATATCTACAGAGCCACAGTCCCTAAGTGAAAGTAGTAAAAAAATGTCCCAGCGCCGTCATACATACCGACTTATATAATTATTTATATTAAATAATTCACAATGACCCGTTTTCTCGAATATCGATGTTATGTCACCTAATTAGTGCTTGTAACCGAGCACTTTGGCATCGCTCGGTGTTGTAGTCGGCTTGCAATCAGTCGCCTTACGACTAACTAAAAAGCCTGCCCACTATATGTAGCACTATAGTAGCTTGGGCAGGGTTTTGGCTCGGACACTTTTTTTGCACTTTTCTGACTATTATTGGTGCGGCTTCACTCTCCACGAGGCACCACGAGCACCGCTTCGGTAGCTAACATCACATCGCCGACTTGTATACTCGTATACGATGTGAAGTTAGCTACAGCTGCGGTGCTCGTGTCGCCTCGTGGAGAGTGTGGCGGCACCATATATATGTTTGCTAGAAGGTACCAAGGTTCATCGAGATTGGCTGAAAAATGCGACCCGTAGACGAAAACCGAGAAAGCAAAATAGTCGTGTTAAAACGAATATCTTATCTTCGCTTCGATCAATTATATTTAGTTTGTGATAAGTGAGACACGATACCTTTAAAACCAACATCTGGACAGACAAAAGAAAAATCGTCGTGTTAAAACGAATATCTCCGCTTCGGTTCGATCAATTTTATTATATTTAGTTTATCAATTTCAATTCATTTATTTCGCAAAACACGGGTGTTATAATTTTCAAGTGTTGTAGTCAATAAATACATAGATAATAATAACAATAAATAATACGTTGTGATAAGTGAGACACGATATGTTTCTGCAGCAGGCAGCAACAGCAACTCGAGTAACAGCAACTGGAGCTGTCTGAACAACGTCAAGCACGGAGTCGACGCGCCCACCGAGCCCGCTTACAACGCGCTCGGTAAATATCCACATTTATACATTCATGGAGCTGCCTGGCCAACAACGTCAAGCACGGAGTCGACGCGCCCACCGAGCCCGCTTACAACGCGCTCGGTAAATATCCACATTTATACGTTCATACCATAATACGCATGATGATGAATACGCATGATGATAATTTTTGGGACCGAGCTGCCTTCGTCCGTGGGTAGGAACCCTTTTAATTTTTTGTCCCCCACACGTGGTCCTGGGTGGTGCTAACCAGGCAGCAACCATACTGGTGGTAGGCTATAGCCGCGGCGAGAGACCACCCACCAGACTAAGCCGCGCCGCCAAACGACTCTCTTGAGCTCGTGTTCCGGCGCGAAGTCTGGTGACGCCAATCTGAAAGTCGGGTCGGAACAGTAGCGTCCTCTGGTGGATCGATTACGGTGCACGCATCGATTGCCGCATCGGCCGACTAGTCGTGGAGGGCAGCGGGATCCGAGGCACGGTTTGTCGCTGGCCGACCGCAGATAGTAGGGGGCCCAAGTAGTGAGCTAGCCACTCATGAAAGGCTGCCCCGCCATCTGTCGAAAAATCCCAGGGATGCGCCATCGTGCCGGTTGGCGACCGGACGAGAGGGCCCGATGGACATCCTTGGGGGGGCTCGGGCGTCCCCGCGGTCTCCAGGCTAGTCTACCATAGATGTGTGTGGTTTGTGCGTTGTACCACTGGATCTGCAGAGTGACGTCTCGTTCCACTACCGACTTTCTACCTACTTTACTCCGCAAATAACCATGAGAAACAGTAGAAGCAAAAGAACGTGTACACAGCGGCAGCACTCCCTCTCACTTAAAGTGCACCTGTGCAATATTCGGGGCCTGCACTCCAATCTCACACCTGTCCATCATCATCTTGAGACAGATCGACCCCACCTATTGTTTCTCACGGAGACGCAGATTGCTGGTCCATCCGACGTGTCGTATCTTTCCTACCCAGGGTATTCCCTGGAGCACCGTTTCAAACCACGTGCGGGTGTATGCGTGTACGCCCGGGATGACATTTGCTTTCTGCGCCTTCGTAGGTTTGAAGACCCCTCTTTCTCAGTGCTCTGGGCTTTGGCGGACACTGGCCTAGAGAAAATTATCTACGCTTGTGTATACCGATCACATAGCGGGGACCAGGAGACAACCAGACTCACTGAATACCTCAGTGAGGCGGCGGATGCTGCTCAACTCAGCTACCCTTCAGCCCAATTAGTGATCCTGGGGGACTTTAATGGCCACCACAAGGAGTGGCTACACCCATACCTAGACACTAACCATGCTGGGCTTGAGACGCGCAAGCTTGCCTTGACACTAGATCTTACCCAGCTGGTTCAAGGCGCCACACGGGTACCTGACGTTGACTCGCACACAGCCTACTGCTTGGACCTTCTGCTAACCACCGATCCAGACCGTTATTCAGTGGCGATTTCCTCACCGTTAGGTTCATCTGACCACTGTCTGGTGAAATCTGTATCCGTCTACTCCCCATCAGACCCCAGCCCCAAAGGGTCACGGCGAGTGTGGCGGTACAAGTTAGCGGATTGGGATGAGATGCGGTGTTTCTTTGCATCTTACCCTTGGCAGTCTGTTTGCTTCTCTTCCGATGATCCTTCTACGTGCGCGGATGCCGTGACAGATGTGCTTCGTACCGCCATGGAATACTTCATCCCATTTTCGGACGTGCCTCTGTCTAGCAAAGCTCGGCCCTGGTTTGGACCTGAATGTGGACGCGCCGAAGCGCAAAAGCATCAGGCATACCTGGCTTGGGCCGATGCTCGAAACCGTAAGTCGAGGGACATTCGTCTGAGGAAGAAGGCATACAATAGGGCTGCTAAGTCCTGTAAAAAGGTTATGCGGAGGGCTCGCTTTGATCACATTAGTCGAATAGGCAATAAGCTTGCTTCTTACCCTGCGGGTAGTAAGGCATTCTGGTCCCTAGCTAAGTCGGTTGAAGCGAACTTCTGCCGCCCCTCACTGCCTCCGTTGCTGAAACCCAATGGTTCGCTGGCCCATACCGCGGTTGAGAAAGCAAATTTATTTGCATCTCAATTTGCTGAGTCTTCGCGTCTGGACCCCGGTAGTGCGAGACCTCCAACTTTGCCAAATTGTGGCTCTGTAATGAGTGATATACATATCCGGCAAAAGGAGGTTCTCAAGGTTCTCCGCAGTCTTGATGTGAACAAGGCCAGTGGCCCTGATGGTATTCCGGCCATTGTATTGAGGACTTGTGCGCCTGAGTTGTCGCCTGTGCTGACTCGCCTCTTTCGCCTATCTCTGAAGACAGGTCAAGTGCCCAAATCTTGGAAGCTTGCTAACGTGCAGCCTGTACCCAAAAAAGGTAGCCGTGCCGACCCTGCCAATTACAGACCGATTTCGATCACGTCCATACTTTGCAAGAGTATGGAACGTGTCCTTAACAACAGGCTCCTGGCGTACCTGGAAGCGAATGACCTACTCAGTGACCATCAGTACGGCTTTCGCCGAAACCGGTCTACTGGGGACCTTCTGGCGTACGCCACACACATCTGGAGTGAGGTCATCGAAAAGCACGGGGAGGCGCTGGCTGTCTCCTTAGACATCTCCAAAGCTTTTGACAGGGTCTGGCATGAGAGCCTAATTGGCAAGCTTCCATCTTACGGCCTGCCTGCTGATTTCTGCGCATGGATATCAGATTTCTTGAGGAATCGGTCGATACGAGTGGTCGTAGATGGCTGCTCGTCAGATCATATGGCTATCAATGCCGGGGTTCCTCAGGGGTCAGTGCTCTCTGCGACCCTCTTCCTACTGCATATCAACGATCTGCTAAAGCCCGGAATCTTTGGGTATGCAGACGACAGTACAGTCGTGGAGAGCTACACATCCGATGCGAGAACCAGCGGGCCACAGATCGAGTCTCACAGAGAGGCTATGGTCGAGCGGCTCAACTTGAGTCTGGAGGCGGTTTCTGACTGGGGTGATGCTAACCTGGTCAAGTTTAATGCCACGAAGACTCAAGCCTGTCTGTTTTCGGCCAAAAAGAGACCCTTCCAATTGTCTCCCGCTTTCCGTGGTGTCTCCGTTCCGGTAACTGACAGCTTGGAACTATTAGGCGTTTCACTCTCATCGACTCTTAACTTTGGCTCTTACATAGAGTCAAAGGCCCAATTAGCTTCCAAAAAACTTGGTGTTCTCTCTAAGGTGAGACGGTATTTCACACCTGAGCAACTGCTTAGTCTGTATAAAGCTCAAGTCAGGTCGTGCATGGAATACTGCTCTCACCTTTGGGATGGCTCCGCCAAATATCAACTGGAGGCTCTGGAGTCGATTGAGAGGCGAGCCAAGAGGCTGATCGACAACGACACTCTGACTATGTCGCAGCTGCAAAGTCTCGAGCATCGACGTAAGGTAGCGTGTTTATCGGCCTTTTACCGGATCCACTTCGGAGAGTGCGCCCAGGAGTTGCACAATCTGGTCCCACCTGCCCCTTTCTTCTATCGTACGGCTAGACAGACGCGACCAAAGCGCCACCCTTTTATGGTGGACATTCCGCGCATTAGAACCAAGCGTTTCGAATCCTCATTCCTCATACGAACAGCCAGAATGTGGAACGCTCTGCCTGGGTCTGTCTTCCCGCTAAAGTACAATGTGGGCGTCTTCAAATCCCGAGTAAATAGGTATCTTCTAGGTAAGCGTGCTACAACCTAGACCGCATATCTGCTTAACAACAGGCAGTATGTGGTCAAACGCAAACCTATTCAGAATAAAAAAAAAAAAAAAAAAAAGATGACGGGGTAAATAAATCATTACTATAGAATCTATAGATAGTGCAATGCACGAAGACGCGCCCCACCACTCCTCCCAACCGTCCATAGCACACGTGTGCAAGCCTCCGTCAACGTCCGAGTGCTACCGGCACACACTAATGATAATGATAATGATAATTTTATTGGTAATTGTACAATATTACACGTCAGATATAATTATAATAAAATAAAAATTGAAAATAATACCTATTAAGTAGGAACGTAAATACAATTACATCATTACATCCTTGAGGTGAACATTGTTATTAAAAAATTATGTAAAACATTTACAATTTTATTCAATTTTTGGAATGAATTCCTTGACGCTGTAGGGTGCCATGTCAGTAAGGAATATTTTAAGCTTTCTTTTAAATATTGCAAGAGAAGCTGCGTTTTTTTATAATATTTGGCAAGGCATTGAAAACCCTTACTCCAAATATTCGGGTGCACTTATGGGACTTAGCTAGCTTTAGGATGGCGTGAGTGGTTAAATTTCCTTCTCTCCTGCCATGTTTTCGATGTCCTGTCGAAAATTACCTATGAATGTGTAGTAGTGTGTACCGATAACACTCAGACACCGACGGAAGCCTGCACACACACACACACACTATAAACGGTTAGGAGGAGTGGTGGGGCGCGTCTTCGTGGATTGCACTATTTATATGTGTATAAAAGGCTATTTGACAACATTGAAAATATACTATTGACTGTGGCAATTCTTACAGATAATAGCCTGAAAAAGACATATTTTACTTTATCTAAAATATGTTTAATTTTCGCATATTGCACGAAATAAAATACGTTTTTTTTTTATATTTTATCTGTGACGAAAACACAGATATTTTAACTGCGCTCTAATATGGGTAGCAACTCTGGTGACGTCACATGCTAGAAAGCGAGAATTTCTTAATCGACTGTTGTTTGTGTAATTTGTGTTTTGGGTTTTCGGAGTAACATTATTGGATCTGTAAGTTACTTCTAAAGTATCTTTTGTCAATTTTTGGACGTGAACTAGCGTATTTACTAGTATTAACTATCAGTATTTTCTAGCGTGTGACATCACAGACCAGCGCCATTACAGAATGTCGTTTTTGACGGGATCTTGAAAATCTATTCTTTAACACTGATTTTCGTTGTAAATACAGTAGATCTCTCGGAAATATAAATGTGGTGTGCTTATTATGTACTAACGAATAATTTAAAGGACACCTGTTTTTTATTTTGTCAATAAAACTGTGTGTTTGCCGGCCGTGTGTAATTATGTCTGTACACGGAGAGGCGTATAGATTTTCCCGGGTTATACACACATACACGTTTGTTTACAATTTTCTGTCTTGATTTTTTTATTTGGTCTGAGGGGCTATTGTACAATGTCTAGGGCGAGTTTGCAAGATGTTATTTGGTACAGGACTGTCCGTGGGCGACGTGGACGCGGAGTGGACGGGCTCGGACCAGTCCCTGTTCCGCGCGCTGCACAAGGTGTTCCCCTCCAACTACTGCGCCATCGCTCAGGTGATGCTGTCCAAGACTTGCCAGCAGGTATGCTATATTTGGTGCAGGACTGTCCGTGGGCGACGTGGACGCGGAGTGGACGGGCTCGGACCAGTCCCTGTTCCGCGCGCTGCACAAGGTGTTCCCCTCCAACTACTGCGCCATCGCTCAGGTGATGCTGTCCAAGACTTGCCAGCAGGTATGCTATATTTGGTGCAGGACTGTCCGTGGGCGACGTGGACGCGGAGTGGACGGGCTCGGACCAGTCCCTGTTCCGCGCGCTGCACAAGGTGTTCCCCTCCAACTACTGCGCCATCGCTCAGGTGATGCTGTCCAAGACTTGCCAGCAGGTATGCTATATTTGGTGCAGGACTGTCCGTGGGCGACGTGGACGCGGAGTGGACGGGCTCGGACCAGTCCCTGTTCCGCGCGCTGCACAAGGTGTTCCCCTCCAACTACTGCGCCATCGCTCAGGTGATGCTGTCCAAGACTTGCCAGCAGGTATGCTATATTTGGTACAGGACTGTCCGTGGGCGACGTGGACGCGGAGTGGACGGGCTCGGACCAGTCCCTGTTCCGCGCGCTGCACAAGGTGTTCCCCTCCAACTACTGCGCCATCGCTCAGGTGATGCTGTCCAGGACTTGCCAGCAGGTATGCTATATTTGGTACAGGACTGTCCGTGGGCGACGTGGACGCGGAGTGGACGGGCTCGGACCAGTCCCTGTTCCGCGCGCTGCACAAGGTGTTCCCCTCCAACTAATGCGCCATCGCTCAGGTGATGCTGTCCAAGACTTGCCAGCAGGTATGCTATATTTGGTACAGGACTGTCCGTGGGCGACGTGGACGCGGAGTGGACGGGCTCGGACCAGTCCCTGTTCCGCGCGCTGCACAAGGTGTTCCCCTCCAACTACTGCGCCATCGCTCAGGTGATGCTGTCCAAGACTTGCCAGCAGGTATGCTATATTTGGTACAGGACTGTCCGTGGGCGACGTGGACGCGGAGTGGACGGGCTCGGACCAGTCCCTGTTCCGCGCGCTGCACAAGGTGTTCCCCTCCAACTACTGCGCCATCGCTCAGGTGATGCTGTCCAAGACTTGCCAGCAGGTATGCTATATTTGGTACAGGACTGTCCGTGGGCGACGTGGACGCGGAGTGGACGGGCTCGGACCAGTCCCTGTTCCGCGCGCTGCACAAGGTGTTCCCCTCCAACTACTGCGCCATCGCTCAGGTGATGCTGTCCAAGACTTGCCAGCAGGTATGCTATATTTGGTGCAGGACTGTCCGTGGGCGACGTGGACGCGGAGTGGACGGGCTCGGACCAGTCCCTGTTCCGCGCGCTGCACAAGGTGTTCCCCTCCAACTACTGCGCCATCGCTCAGGTGATGCTGTCCAAGACTTGCCAGCAGGTATGCTATATTTGGTGCAGGACTGTCCGTGGGCGACGTGGACGCGGAGTGGACGGGCTCGGACCAGTCCCTGTTCCGCGCGCTGCACAAGGTGTTCCCCTCCAACTACTGCGCCATCGCTCAGGTGATGCTGTCCAAGACTTGCCAGCAGGTATGCTATATTTGGTGCAGGACTGTCCGTGGGCGACGTGGACGCGGAGTGGACGGGCTCGGACCAGTCCCTGTTCCGCGCGCTGCACAAGGTGTTCCCCTCCAACTACTGCGCCATCGCTCAGGTGATGCTGTCCAAGACTTGCCAGCAGGTATGCTATATTGTTTGCAGATTGCAGCTGCTCAACATCAGGCAGTATGTAGTCAAACGCAAACCTATACGGAATAATAAAAAAAAATTGTATTTCCTATGCTATATTTTGACATTTGTTTTTAATATTATTGTAAAAGAGATTATGCAAAAATATATCGAGCTTAGGCCATTACCTTGTACAGTATTCAAATATGTATTTACTTTATTTGTTTTGAATCGCGTGACAATGCAATAATATGGTACCATGGAGCTGATCTGATGATGGAGTCGGAAGGTGGCCATAGGAACTCCTGTACTAAACAAGATGGACCCGTCGTGTTTAGGCTCGTTTTACTTGTCTTGGCTAGCACTCTGCTGCTACATGATACCCAGGATCTCGAAAGCTTGTATTTTGAAAAAGTTATATTTTATAATAAGTAATTTATTGACGTATTGGTTTCGCGCAACTTGTAGCTAACTTCACATCCGCCGACTTGTATGATTCGGTCTATACGAGCTTAATTACTTACGTGGTTGCATTTTTCGTTGCATCACATAGCCATGTAATTGTTATCACAGCTGAATGGATATTTCTTATGTCGAACACAAATGAGATACTAGTGTATACTTGATGTGTATCTTGATACGAACACTACGAACTGATAAGGGACTGAAATTAAACAAGCGTTCTTCACTGTGGTTGGTTTAATACTGCGGCGGACGCCGCTCGTTCGCGCGCTCATACATCACATTCCCTCACACTTATTTGAGGTCCTGGCAACAACAATAACAAAATTAATATGCGTTGTTACAAAAGTTTCTTATAATTAACTTTATTCAAAGTTCTACGCGTTCGGCCAGGCGTTGAGGGGAGCCCCGAGGCCGCTGGTATATCTAGGTTACTCGCACACGGGCTCTCATCAACGCTCGGACCTCCTTCATCCTGCGCCTCTTCCCACTGTTCCCCGTCCCCCTCCTCGTCAGGCTGATCCTCGTTGGTTTCGATAAGGTCTCGGTCTCGAACGGCCTCGGCCGGCGCCGTCACCGACGGCGGTGCCACCGGTGACGTAGGCGCGGCCGCTCGTGACGTCACGTTAGTTTCATCGAGATCTACTTGTCCGGGGGCCGAGGAAGAGACCGGCGGGGCGCTTGCTGAAGGAGCCAATGATGGAAGTGCGGAAGTCGTTGGTAAATAAGTATCTCGACCTTCCGAGCTTCCATCAAATACATTATTGACACATTTTGGCGATTTAACATTTTTTTTAATTTGATCTATATGTCTCACGCCGGTTTCATCATAGTTTTCAAAATAAATTTTAAATAGTCTATTACCTATTTTGTCTATTATCTTACCTATCTCCCATTTAGCTTTTCGGGCAATAAACCATCTCGCCCATACGATCTCACCGATATCAAAGGATCTACTTTTATTTAATTTTTCTTCATTTTCATTGTTTTCCAACTGACTCTTGTGACTAGGTTTAATCAAATCTAATCTTGATCTTAAATTCCTACCAAACATGAGCTCGGCCGGCGATGCACCGGTACTGCAGTGTTTTGAGTTCCGATAATCAAATAAAAAGCCCATTAGTTTGTCGTGAATTTGACAAGATGTTTTATTGCCTTCAATTAATATGCATTTAATCATTTTTTTGCAAGTTTTTACGGAGTTTTCCGCTTGCCCATTGCTAATCGGATGATAAATTGCGCTATTTAAATACTCAATTCCATTATTCCCACAAAATTCTTTAAATTCCCGCGAACATATTTTAACATCGTTGTCTGACACGATTACATTTGGTATACCAAAGGTTGAAAACAAAACTTTCAGTTTCGCAATTAATGCGCCAGTGGAGGTGTTACCGTTCATATTAATGCATTCCAGCCATTTACTGTACGCGTCGATAACAACAAGATACACCGCTTGCCCTATAGCCATATAATCTATGTGCAGGCGGTGCCAGGGCGCCGGCGGGCGCGGCCAGGGCGCGGGAGGCGCGCGCGCCGGTGCACTCGCCACACTGGCGCACGCGGTGCAACTACCTATATAACGTTCGATATCTAGGTGGATTTGAGGCCACCACATCCTGGACCTAGCTATATTTTTTGTTTTAACAATACCGAAATGAGCTGAATGCAATTCCTTCAACATTTCTGTGCGAAATATTGACGGAATAACTATACGATGGCCGCGGAAAAGACATCCATTTATCACTTCTAATTCTGATTTACAATTAAAATACGGCGCTATACTTTGGCATTTTATTGAACGAGGCCAACCTTGTTTCATGTACTTAATTACAGTGATTAATGTCTTATCATCCCCAGTAGCACTCTTGATGCGGTCGAACGAAACCGGTTTGGTATTAGCGTCTAAAAATAGAAGGGGTATATGTATGTCTCCTTCGTTGAACTCGTCGCTCTCATATCTTCTATTTGAATCTAAAGGCAACGGCGCTCGGGAAAAATAGTCAGCCACTACATTGTTCTTTGAGCTAATATACTGTACCGTGAAGTTATAAGCGGATAAAATAATTGCATACCGTTGAAGACGGAGCGCGGCCGTTACCGCGATTCCGTCTTTCTTACCAAATATCGACAGAAGAGGCCTATGATCAGTTCTCAAAATGAACGGTTGTTGACAGCCGTATACATATTGATGAAAGCGCTTAACGCCAAAAATTATAGCTGTGGCTTCCTTCTGAATTTGACTATAATTCTTTTCGCTTTGGGATAAGGAACGCGAACCGAATGCGATCGGTTTTTCCGAGCCATCCGGCATCACGTGACCTAGAACACAACCTAACCCTTCGGGACCGGCATCAGTACTGAGGAATAGGGGAAGACGCGGGTCAAAGTGCGCAAGCACGCGCTCCGAGGCTAGTTCGCTGCGCACCGCGTCCATTGCTTGCTGGTGCCGCGCCTGCCACTGCCATGCCGCGCCCGCTCCTAACAATTCGTGCAGAGGATGCAGTACGGCGGACGCGTTCGGAATGAAATTCCTATAATAATTTACTATGCCTAAAAATCTTTTTAATTCCGTAACATTCGTGGGTGACGGGGCTTTTAAAATGGCTTGTACTTTATCAGATGATGTTCTAAGGCCGTTTCTATCAATAGTGTAACCTAAATAAGTCACACTTTCCCGGAAAAATACACACTTATTTTTTTGAAGTCTCAGTCCCGCGTTTTGCAATCTACTCAATAGCTCACGCAGCCTAGCTATATGTAAGGTTCTATTGGGAGCTGTAAGACAAATATCATCGTACCAGCATGAGACGCCTTCGATGCCCGCTACTAATGTTTCTATCGCGCGTTGAAAAATTGCTGGCGCATTTGCAAGGCCATAGACCAGACGAGTGTACTTAAAGAGGCCTTTATGTGTATTGATGGTGGTCAGCTCCTGTGATGATTCTGTCAATTTAAACTGATTATAAGCATTGCTTAAATCTAGTTTAGAGTAATGCTGACCGCCACCAATCTTTGCAAAAACCTCCTCAATATGAGGTAAAGGGAATTTATCTATTTTCAGGACTTTATTTAACGTACACGAAAAATCTCCCGCAATTTTAACCATGCCATTATCTTTCGGGACTGGAACAATAGGCGTACCGTATTCAGAATACTCAACCGGGACTAAAATTCCTGCTGAAACTAATCTATCTAGTTCTTTGTCGACTTCCCCTTTTAGGGAAAAGGGCACGGGGCGTGGCTTAAAAAATTTTGGAACTGCATTTTCTTTTAAATGTAATTGAACTTCAAATTTGTTAAAACATCCGAGTTCATCTTTCCATAGATCAGGGTAATCGCTTAAAACTTGTTGTATTTCCACTGGTGCATTAATACGAATGTTATTATTGTCACATGTGGGTACGAAACTCAAATTGAACTGGCTCATAAAATCGCGCCCCAGTAGTGGGGGACCACCTTCTTTAAAAACATAGAATTGAATAGCATGTGACTTATTATTAAAAGAAATTTGACAAGAAAAATAACCTAGTGGCGCGATTTTATGTTTTGTATATAAACAGAACATAAGATCAGTTTTACACAGCTTAAATTTTCGGAAATGCTTTAAATAAAATAATTCAGACATAACGCTTCGTCCTGCACCGCAATCGAGTTCCATTGGAAATATATTACCGTCTATAGAAACATCCAACATAATAGGTTCGTACTTAACATACCTCATATTAAATAACGCGCATTCCTTGCAGTCGTGGTCGTCATCATTCGCGGTCAAATTATTTAATTCAACACTGATCTTTTTCGCACTGCACATTTTTTTAAGATGCCCCGTGGCATTGCAAATTAAGCACTTATATTTTTTAAACCTGCAATTTGCCGACAAGTGGTTGCGCAATCCGCACACAGCACACCGTGGCCCAGCCGTCGCCGCGGGGGCGGCCTGCGCCGGCGCCCCTTGCGCGCGTCGCTCGCCTACCCTGTACACCGGTTCTTCCTTCACCAAGTGTCCCCCGGCTCCGTCGCATGCACGCGCAGCTCGAGCACATGCAGCCTGCTGGGCTACTTCTAACGCTTTCGACAGAGTGAGCGTTTTCGAGTCGTGTTCGAAAAGACGGTCCTTTTCTCTGCTAGCTTGCAATCCAAGCACGAATTTGTCCCTCAGTAGCGTTTCTAGTTCCGCACCAAAATCACAATAGACAGCAAGTCCACGTAAGCGCGCCATCCACTCCTCTAGACTTTCCGATTCGGACTTTGTGGCATCGTAGAACTTGGCTCGGTCGGCAAACGTGGAACGCTTCGGTTTAAAGTGATCGTTGAGCGCTGTCACCACATCATTCCACGAAACATTGTCTAGATCTCTTGGGTATACCAGATTCTTCGTCAATTTATACGTCTCGTCGGAGAGATGCGTAAGTAAGATGGCGCACCATTTGTCGTCCGGCACGTCGTTGATTTTAATAAAGTTGTTGATTTTTCCTATAAAAATCTCAAATTCTTGATTACGATGATCGAACGTGGACACGCTGCCGATATAATTCATTTTCAAGCAAGCGTAAAGTTCTTCTCGTCGCCAAGTGATGTGTATCTTGATACGAACACTACGAACTGATAAGGGACTGAAATTAAACAAGCGTTCTTCACTGTGGTTGGTTTAATACTGCGGCGGACGCCGCTCGTTCGCGCGCTCATACATCACAATACTACAGCACAAAATCATCAAAATTTAAAGGGTTTTGAGACGATGTAATACTGTAAAAACATCAAGAACAAAGTTTAATTGAAACTTAACATTTTCACAACTTCTAGCCAAATGTAAATCTAACTCTGTATCTTTTCTTAACATTCAACAAGATTTGGTCAATCGCAAACTACCAATAAAAATACATATGAATATTTAATTATACTTACTGGCGCCTGAGAACACGAAGCCAGTCGTTGTGCAATAATTTATTGGTCATGGGGGTGAGAAGTGTCTGCATAGTTTGCAGCTAACTTCACAATCGCAATTTGATTCAATCTATACCCTTCTTATTGTGAAGACAGATAAATAAAAATGGACCAAGTGCGAATCGGACTCGCGCACGAAGGGTTCCGTACCGTATGAGATCCCCCTTAGTCCCATTTCAAGCGCCTACCTGTTGCCGTTTTCAATATGGAGCAAATACGACAATAAAATCGTTTGTTGTATGGGAGACCCCCTTAAATATTTATTTTATTGTTTTTAAGTGAGATACAACCAGGTAACAGACAGACGGACGGACAGCGGAGTCTTAGTAATAGGGTCCCGTTTTTACCCTTTGGGTACGGAACCCTAAAAATGGTGCAAAAGACGCGTACACACTCGTATGCATCTATTGCGCAACTGATTTGATTGTAGACACTTCGTTGTTTGCTCGAAACAACGTAGTGTTTACAGAAACGAAACAATTGTATCTGAAATATTATTTTTTGTTTCGGAAACACATAGATTTTGTTTACAGAGTTTATAAACAAATATTGCTCAGTGAATACATGGTTTTATGCAGGTGTACACATACTGGATAAAGACGGGCCAGGAAGAATGCCGCGTGGAAGCCGAGCTGACTCCGCCGCGCAAGAAGAAGAAGAAACACCGGCTCTGGTCCGTGCACTGCCGCAAGATACAGCTCAAGAAAGATTCCGCCTCGCATCACGTGTGAGTACTTCTATATAATGATATAAAGACGGGCCAGGAAGAATGCCGCGTGGAAGCCGAGCTGACTCCGCCGCGCAAGAAGAAGAAGAAACACCGGCTCTGGTCCGTGCACTGCCGCAAGATACAGCTCAAGAAAGATTCCGCCTCGCATCACGTGTGAGTACTTCTATATAATGATATAAAGACGGGCCAGGAAGAATGCCGCGTGGAAGCCGAGCTGACTCCGCCGCGCAAGAAGAAGAAGAAACACCGGCTCTGGTCCGTGCACTGCCGCAAGATACAGCTCAAGAAAGATTCCGCCTCGCATCACGTGTGAGTACTTCTATATAATGATATAAAGACGGGCCAGGAAGAATGCCGCGTGGAAGCCGAGCTGACTCCGCCGCGCAAGAAGAAGAAGAAACACCGGCTCTGGTCCGTGCACTGCCGCAAGATACAGCTCAAGAAAGATTCCGCCTCGCATCACGTGTGAGTACTTCTATATAATGATATAAAGACGGGCCAGGAAGAATGCCGCGTGGAAGCCGAGCTGACTCCGCCGCGCAAGAAGAAGAAGAAACACCGGCTCTGGGCCGTGCACTGCCGCAAGATACAGCTCAAGAAAGATTCCGCCTCGCATCACGTGTGAGTACTTCTATATAATGATATAAAGACGGGCCAGGAAGAATGCCGCGTGGAAGCCGAGCTGACTCCGCCGCGCAAGAAGAAGAAGAAACACCGGCTCTGGTCCGTGCACTGCCGCAAGATACAGCTCAAGAAAGATTCCGCCTCGCATCACGTGTGAGTACTTCTATATAATGATATAAAGACGGGCCAGGAAGAATGCCGCGTGGAAGCCGAGCTGACTCCGCCGCGCAAGAAGAAGAAGAAACACCGGCTCTGGTCCGTGCACTGCCGCAAGATACAGCTCAAGAAAGATTCCGCCTCGCATCACGTGTCAGTACATTTATAATAAGATTGTCTTTATAGCTTTGAGCAAATATCTACAGAGCCACAGTCCCTAAGTGAAAGTAGTAAAAAAATGTCCGAACTCCGTCATAAATAACAACTTGGATATTTACATTAAATAATTCACAATGACCTGTTTTCTCGAATCTCGACGTTATGTCACTTAATTAGTGCTTGTTTGGCATCGCGCGGCGTTGTAGTTGGCTTGCAATCGCCTTACGACTAATTAAAAAGCCTGCCCACTAGCTTGGGCAGAGTTTTGGCTCGGACTGTTTCTTTGCACGATTGTGACTCTATAGATATTTTCTCGAAGTTTTTTATAGCCAAAAACTGAGTAAGCAAAATCTTAAAACTATGACGTCCTGAGAGCTTACCCATTGTGTATTAAAAATAGTGTATTGTAACTTATACTGTCTCACTCACTACTGGACAGAGATTCTCCACGTTTCTTCTAGCACAGATTAATCGCTAGCGTGCCGCCATAGTCGTTAACGCTAGAAGAAAACGCGGCTATAGTCCGGCAATCTCGTGCGCGACCGTCCAGCGGGGTGACAGACGGTGGCGGGGACGAGGTTCTAGTAGTAACTACGCGTCATTCTAGAATTCTTTCCCTTCCCCGCTACACCACCCGCTACCCGCTGATATCTTGGGTACCTCGTCCCCGCCACCGTCTGTCACCCCGCGGGAAGGTCGCGCACGAAATTGCCGGACTATAGTGGCTACTGTCGTGTGCGGTGCATGAGTTTAATTAAAATAAAAATCGGCCAAGTGCGAGTCGGACTCGCGCACGAAGGGTTTCGTACCGTGTTGGACCCCCCTGACCCCATTCCTCTTGCCGTTATTAATAGCGAGCAAAAAAATTCACTCTCAAATCACGTTAGTTGTATGGGCAACAGAAATACATCATTTGTAAAAATTTCAGCTGTCTAGCTATGTATGTCTACAGTTCATGGAACTGGAGTTCAAGAGCCTGGTGACAGACAAACGGACTGCATTGGCATTATCATTAGCTTTGTCATCCACATCGCCATCATCTCATTCACCATCTAAGCTACTGGAGCAGTTATGCCAGCGGCCCAGAGCCACGCTCCGTTACTTTAAGGAGCTGGGCTGGCTCGGGTAGACGCTGGAGGGGGAAATGCACAAAACACCCCATGCGGGACGTCGGTGCAGGACTTATCGCCCCTACTTCGAATAAGAATAAGAACAACAAATACTAAAAAAAGAATAAAATAAATATTTAAGAGGGGCTCCCATACAATAAACCTAATTTTTTTTGCCGTTTTTCGCTCCTATTCAGTACGGAACCCTTCGTGCATGAGCCCGACTTGCATTTGGCTGATTATAGTTCTGACATGAGACATGTATGTTGTGTATGGTTCTTGTCTCAATGTTACCTCATAGCTATTCAAAGAAGATTATGAACTCTACCACACATTTAAGTTTACGTTATTAGTTATTACATATTTCAATATTGTGTAGTACGATACTCATAACAAATGCAACTTATGTTAGAGAGTATACTAAGCGCCACACAAATCGGCGGATGAGAAGTTATGCGCAGAACGCGCTTAGTATAAATTTTTTGCAACTACAGTGTTGTTGTTTATACGGTTCCAGTTATAACTACACACCATGCGAGCACCCGCCCGGCGTGCAGTGCGACAGCCAGTGTCCGTGTCTGCAGTCTCAGAACTTCTGCGAGAAATTCTGCCAGTGCAGCAGCGACTGTGAGTCTACTGTTCCGATAATACATAGATCTTCACTTTCAGAGGCAGCTGACAGCTTGCAACTGTCATGTATCGCGCATTCATGTATTAAAGTACGTATTTAAAAATGAATATTTGTGGTATATCAGTCTCTGACAGCTATATCATAAGTGTTGCTCAGTTTGGGCAAAGAAGATATAATAATACTACGTAAAGAACGGTCACTAGTTTACCCCCCTCCCGTTTGAGTCTTCCTCACTCCCACCCCGTGTTTCACGTACCGTTTGTGTACTCTGCGCGCGGGCTGCTCTGGCCGTCTTTTCTAGTAGAAAATACCTAGACTGTGATAATAGGGAAGACTTGTATGTATGGTTAAATATCAACAAATCAAAACAATAAAAATTGTTAAAATTAAATGTCTATTAATATCGCATTCGAGAAAGCACAAATGTGTCATTTCCAACATCTCATTGTTCATTTCAGTAAGACATTTTGATAACACAAAAACAGCACAATTACTATGAAAACGAAACGAGCGGCGCGGCACGTAGACGGAATCCTCACGCGGCTGTACTTGCGAGATGTAGTTGCAAAGATGACAAATGTATACCGTGCCGTGCACCGGACAGCCTATCAGCACCTTGCATGTGACGATGTTTGTTGCAGGCCAGAACCGGTTCCCGGGGTGCCGCTGCAAGGCGCAGTGCAACACCAAGCAGTGCCCGTGCTACCTCGGCGTGCGCGAGTGCGACCCCGACCTGTGCACGGCGTGCGGCGCCGACGGCGACCCCCCGCCGCACCTCGCCGCCTGCCGCAACGTGTCTGTGCAGCGGTGCGTACACACATACATACAGTGCATACACACATACATACAGTGCGAGCCCGACCTGTGCACCGCGTGCGGCGCCGACGGCGACCCCCCGCCGCACCTCGCCGCCTGCCGCAACGTGTCCGTGCAGCGGTGCGTACACACATACATACAGTGCATACACACATACATACAGTGCGAGCCCGACCTGTGCACCGCGGGCGGCGCCGACGGCGACCCCCCGCCGCACCTCGCCGCCTGCCGCAACGTGTCCGTGCAGCGGTGCGTACACACATACATACAGTGCATACACACATACATACAGTGCGAGCCCGACCTGTGCACCGCGTGCGGCGCCGACGGCGACCCCCCGCCGCACCTCGCCGCCTGCCGCAACGTGTCTGTGCAGCGGTGCGTACACACATACATACAGTGCATACACACATACATACAGTGCGAGCCCGACCTGTGCACCGCGTGCGGCGCCGACGGCGACCCCCCGCCGCACCTCGCCGCCTGCCGCAACGTGTCCGTGCAGCGGTGCGTACACACATACATACAGTGCATACACACATACATACAGTGCGAGCCCGACCTGTGCACCGCGTGCGGCGCCGACGGCGACCCCCCGCCGCACCTCGCCGCCTGCCGCAACGTGTCTGTGCAGCGGTGCGTACACACATACATACAGTGCATACACACATACATACAGTGCGAGCCCGACCTGTGCACCGCGTGCGGCGCCGACGGCGACCCCCCGCCGCACCTCGCCGCCTGCCGCAACGTGTCCGTGCAGCGGTGCGTACACACATACATACAGTGCATACACACATACATACAGTGCGAGCCCGACCTGTGCACCGCGGGCGGCGCCGACGGCGACCCCCCGCCGCACCTCGCCGCCTGCCGCAACGTGTCCGTGCAGCGGTGCGTACACACATACATACAGTGCATACACACATACATACAGTGCGAGCCCGACCTGTGCACCGCGTGCGGCGCCGACGGCGACCCCCCGCCGCACCTCGCCGCCTGCCGCAACGTGTCCGTGCAGCGGTGCGTACACACATACATACAGTGCATACACACATACATACAGTGCAAACGTACAGTGCGAGCCCGACCTGTGCACGGCGTGCGGCGCCGCCACGTGCCGACACCGCCTGATATGTTGTGTTGTTGCAGGGGGCTCCACAAGCACCTGCTCCTGGCGCCGTCCGACGTCGCCGGGTGGGGGATATTCCTGAAGGAGGCGGCGCACAAGAACGAGTTCATCTCGGAGTACTGCGGGGAGATCATCTCGCAGGACGAGGCCGACCGCCGCGGGAAGGTCTACGACAAGTACATGTGCTCCTTCCTCTTCAACCTCAACAACGGTATGATAACATTACATTCAAACCTTTCATCCAAATTGGCAAGAATCACCACAACACCGATAAAACTGGAATTCTCGAGATGAGGCCTTTGCCCAACAATAGGACAATACAGGCTCATAAACACCCAAAAGGACATTTCATTAAAAAAAAAATGTTTTATTGTATGTATCACCAACATGGTGCACAGAGTCTGATCAAGTTAAGAACGCAGGAATCTGCTGGATTCAAGCTGCTTCCACCCAATCGTATTGGAAATTCTACGGGAGGTCTATGACCAGCAGTGGACGCCCTGCGACTTATAGTGTCCGGAAAAAAAAATGGTTCAAAGACTTCCACGCGGAGCACCGGAGACCACCGCCTACTGGGAGATTTTCAGAGAGCTCTATAAAAGATATAAGTTTCGAGGTGGTGAAGTGAACTTTTCCATGTATCGAACTTCAGCCGCATGTTGGATTAGGGAGTTAGGGCTGTAGTTCTCTACGTGGGTACTCCCTGAGGGATAGAAGAGGCTATACAGGGTTATTCCTAGTCAATGCGCATTCTTTTAGGGGCTTATTCTGTACATCAAAACTAGCAACTTTTGTTCTGCGACTTTTGTCAAAACTCAAAAAAAAATTTTGTTCCATAGAAAAATATCGTTCACCCGCGACAAAATGTATGAAATAGCTGTTTTTTATATAGTTTTGACAAAAGTCTCAGAACAAAAGTTGCTAGTTTTGATGTACATTAGCCCCTGGAAGGATGCTAATTGATGACCAGTAACCCTGTAAACTGGGAGGAATCTATTTAAAATATCAAGGATCATTGATACGACGAAGAAGAAGATGGCTTTTATTGTATAGTTTAGGCGATTACAGGGCCGGACCGTGAGGTTAGGGGGCCCTGGGCTAATACTACTTAGGGGTCCACCTCCCACCCAATTACTCAATGTATTAGGAAAAATAAGACTATAAAATATTTGATTAAATTATGGCTTAGTGTATGTGATCTATTTAATTTAATAAAATTATAGATTTTTTCTCATTATCGTCTAACTTTGACTTGATTTAGCTGGGGGTCCAGGAGCGTAGCTACCGCCGTACCTACCGTATCAATTATGCGGGGCCCCGAGCTACTGGGACCCCGTATAATTAAATTGGAGAAATCTTTACCCTTCATAAGGGTAAAGATAACAAATTTTTATACGGAGCTCTGCCAAGGCACGATACACCACTGTGGGCCCCTGGAATCCACGGGGCACTGGGCTGAAGCCGAATAGCCATATGATAGATCCGGCTCTGGGCTTAAAGTAAAAATGTAATGATCATGTGATGTGATGATGGTCCAGTCTTTAGTGTCATTTCAAGACAGCGTTTCGGCACAGCCACAAACACTGGCTGTAATAAAATAACCACACTTTGCCATATCTGTTCCAGACTTCGTAGTGGACGCGACGCGCAAGGGCAACAAGATCCGGTTCGCCAACCACAGCATCAACCCCAACTGCTACGCCAAGGTCATGATGGTCAATGGAGACCACCGCATCGGCATCTTCGCCAAGCGAGCCATACAACCCGGCGAGGAGCTGTTCTTCGACTACAGGTGATGTGATGATCGCTGCACGGTCTCGTCATGATCTCACAGCTATAACATGATAGTCAACGGAGACCACTACATCGACATCTACGCAAGCGAGCCATAAAACCCTGCGACAAAGAATATATAATAATACTACGTATAGAACGGCCACTCGTTACCCCCCACCCGTTTGAGTCTTCCTCACTTCCACCCCGCGTCCACGGACAGAACTTGCTATCTGCGCGCGGGCTGCACAGGCCGGTGGATTTTCTAATAAAAACTACCTAGACTGTGACAATAGGGAAGACTTGTACTGTGTATGGTTGAAAATCAATGATACGTAACAAAACAAGAAATTTTAATTTTTCCCTAAGGATAAATAATAGGAACTTATTTTACGTTATTTGGTAACTTCCTCTTGATATTTTCTTTAAAATGAAGTAGATCGGTTACTTTTCGTTAAAATGCTTCCAAATTAAGTAATTGTTATACTTTTGAAGCACTAGATTTGTATTCATTTTTGCAAATTGAGTACGCAACTGTCTCACTCACGCGGCATGTCGTCACGTTGTAGTGATCGCTGACAGCCATAGACGTTCCGCACACAAATGCACGTGTAGCGACCGTGCGTATGTGTGTTGTCTGTGAGTAAGTAGTTGTGTAGTGTGCGTAAGACAGCAGATTTTGTATGAAAAATCGCGGAGTGTGACGATTTACAGAGTTCCTCATCGACTATTCTTATAGGTATCGCCACACAAGTCGGCGGATGAGAAGTTAGCCGCAGATGACACTTCGCCGTCTTTCGATAATTATTGCGCATGTGGGCGCGAGCAGGAGAAAAAGCGATGCTGAACGTCAGAGCGCTTACACAATAAGGCCCCTGTACCGCGCTCTTGTAGTTTCCAAGCGTATAGTAAAAAGAAAACTTCTTAATCCACACCAACAGTCATAATTACGAAAATGTTTATATTTGACTATTTTCTTTGCAGATATGGACCAACAGAACAGTTGAAATTCGTCGGCATCGAGCGCGAAATGGAGTTCTTATGAGAACAATCTAAATTTTTCTCCTAAGAGACCTAAATGGACTTCTAGTGCTCTATAGCTTTAAGTTTTACAATGTCGGTCGCAAACGTAATGTTACTTTTTATTGAAAAAGCCGTTTTTGATTGTTGATATGAAATGACTGAAAATGTTGGTGTGATGGTAAGGATAATAATAAGTGAGTACTTTAGGTACACTTTGCTTGTTTTGAAATAAATTTTGTGATTCTGAGACTTGATTTTTGCCTTTCTCTAATCCTGTGATTTTTTTTTAACCTATACTGTCCCACTCCTGGGCAAAGGTCTCTATAATGAATTAATGATATAATCTGGTAAAATCTTATCTTTACATGAATTTCCTACAAGATTATCCATAAAAGGTGTTCCAAGCCAAAAAGGGGTGAATCAGAAGATAACCAGAATTTGAAAAAAGAAAACGGCATCTCACACAAATTCAAAAATCGGCCAAGTGCGAGTCGGACTTGCGCACAAAGGTTTCCGTACCGTCTTGTAGCCCTGAGCCCCATTCCTCTAGCCATTATAATAGCGAGCAAAAAATCTCCTAAAATCACGTTTGTTGTATGGGAGCCGGGCCCCTTAAATATTTGATTCAGTTTGTAGAATTTGTTGTTATAGTGGCAATAGACACACCATCTGTGAAAATTTCAGCTGTCTAGCTATCATGGTTCATGAGATTCAGCCTGATGGACATCGTAGTCTTGGTAATAGTGTCCCCTTTTGACCCTTTGGGTACAGAACCCTAAAAACGGAATCTACAAAATGTATGAAACACCTAATTATTTTTCACGAAAGTTGTTCATACATAGTCTGGATCAACCCATATCGCCTTAGTACATACACACTTCCTCGGTATAATCATTTATTATACATTGATATTTCAGAATATCACATGATATATTATTTGTGCAGTGGGCATAATTTTAAAGCAGAAGTTGAGATTACAAATTATCTTTTGATAGGTGATAAAGTAAAAAAATAGGTCATAACCTCAATAGAGCATCATATAATTACATAACAAACTTCAATGTACATTTTTACACAATATACAAACAACTACAAAATCTATTCATTTAAAATCACATATTGCTTTAATACTACAAGTTCTAAAATAAAACAGACTATCTCACTGAAATCCATAAGTAACAAAACTTGAAACAAAACATTGCTTACAAGAATAAACATAAAGCTATTTCACAGTCAAAATACAAGAAATATAATGTGATGTTTTATCATTGGTACCAGTATGAACTTTTTTTTTCATAAAAGGATGATGAAATAATGTAATCCATCATGATGTAAATATTGTGCAAGTAATACTAATGTAGTACATGAAAATAATCTAGACAGTAGGCATGATGAGTGGGTAAAAAAGTCATTGTTTTAATCCATGAGTTATCAAAAAAATATTGGCCCCTTTTTTTTCTTTGTAAATCAAAAAATAAATGACAAAGATAAACCTTGTCTAAGTTCGGGAGTGGGGCTCGTGACGTCACTTCTCTGACAAAAGTTTATACATTTGTAGTCAACGCAATGGGCAGCGACCTTAAGTGTAATAGGGCCTATTCTGTGGCAATGGGCTATATCTTCATTAATTTTTTGTTTAATTGAAAAAACAAAAATTTGTGTCTAAGAGCGCTTGTGTACGGCCGTTTTTTTCACCGGACATTGGACCGGTTTTTCACTGGATTCACGGGTGTATGGTTTATAATGATTGTGTGTAGATGTGCTGGACATTCGTCCGGGGAAAAATTTAGGTATCCGTTTATTGTCAGTCCATTATCTGGTAAAAAAAAAAACGGCTGTATACAAGCGCTTCAATATTTTTTGATATTCTATGAGATGGAGTAATTATTTATTATATAATCATCATGCATATTGAAAACTGCTGTTGTGTATGAAATCTTTGTAATTATTATATGAGTTCGGAAACACTTTGACTGTGAAATGTTTAGGTTAATCACAAGAGCCATCCAACCAACCATCTCGCCACCTCTCATTCACTTTGCTACAGTCAAACACAGGCTTGCCCAGTTTAACATTCACTGTGTTGTGTCGTTCGCACAACCATTGGGCGAGCTCTTCTCTTGATTTTGTCTTTGGTGGGTTTGCTTTTATGCTGAAAAATAAGAATTATACATGGATTTAATAGCACAGAACAAATGTTACATAATGTACCTACATTATGGGTTACAAAGAAAATCAGTTACTATGTTAAAAGGAAATGAAAAAATTATAATTATACTGCTATGCAAGTAATTAAATTTAACTTAGTCGCCTGTGTTAAGCAGTAGGATTATAGCATAGTTGTTTAATAACAATAACATTATTTTACTACAGAATAATGAATGATACTAGGTGTAGATTAAATTACTATGTGTAATAAATCTGAAACCCAATTCAGATCAGCAGTAGGATAAAATTTGCAGTAAAGTACATGTTGGATTCAAACTACTTTGTATAGTACAATTCAATTGTGCAAGTTGCTGGGCAATAAAGCAATGTCTCAATGAGGGTGAGGTTGATCCTTGTAGCAAGTATCACACTTCTGAGCCACCATCCATATATAATAATATTTTATATCCGAAAGCATATTTGTTTGTTTGCCCCTTTTTCTCACAGCAACAGAGCAACGGATTGACTTTTATTTTGGCATAGATATAGTTTAAAAGACGGAAAGTGACATAGGCTACTTTTTATCCCGAAAAATAAAAGGGTTTTATGAGATAGCACAAAAATCTAAATATCATGCAGGTGTAGCCACGGGCAAAAAACAGTGAAGTATAATGCTTGTTTCACTGGGTACTTCCTCCTAGACTGCATCTACTAAACACTATGTCAGATGTAAAAAAAAAGTGCAAGTGGTGTTCCTCCGCGCAGAAGAAGTGAAACTTCGACACAACAGTGCTTTCATACCCCTTCCATGGCAGTGTTAAACATTTGACGCAACCTTGTTGGAAGTCGCATTACAAGTTTCACTTCAATAAAATGCAATCTTATCTTGAGTTAAAAAAATACTTACTCTTTTTGAAAGTCGAGGGCACAAGGTTCACAGGGGTAAAACTGTGCAAAGATGTTGAAGAACTTTGTCATATTGCTAGACTCATGCTGGGTGGGTTTATCCGGAAAGTAAGCGACCATTGAGTGCAGGAACCCCCATGTTGACGAGCCTAATTCGTTTTTATCTAACGGACAATCGGTTCTAGCCTCTGGCTTTGGTGGTGCCTGAAATTTAAATATTTAGAAATTAGTAATAATGACATTTCAACAAGAATTTCAACGAAAAACTAGAAACTTGTTAGGTTTGCCAGCCGAAGCTGATATGTAGTTCATTTTATGAAAATTCTAGAAAGCACTTATCATAACCTTACTTTTGATTTAGTTTTTTCTGGTGATTTTCCTGGAGTAGCTTTACTCCGGCTCTTGGCCCAGGATTTAAAGTCAGAACACGCCCGACAAGGTTTGTCTTCTTCTTCCATGCCATGGCCCGGCATTATCACTGATTCTTATCACAGATCCTCTGGTTGTTACTCTTGTGCAATCCTGTGCCTTCAAGTTATTTCGAAACATTGGACTTCAGTGGAAACTTTTTAAAATTCTTTTCTTCGATAATGTGCAAAGTTTATTTGAGTATTTTGAATTAATTTACCGGCTCCAATATTGCAAAAGATAATTATGTATTATAATTGTATTTAATTTGCTCTCCTTTGAACATGACCCTCGGCCGGCACTCAGCTGTTATTACTGTCTCTCAATGTCAACTTGTCAAGTGTGAAACATCAATCGAATCGAAATTGACATATGAATTATAGTTTTGAGTTATTTTTGGCGTTATGTATTGCATTTATTTGCCAGCATAAACCTTTTCCCAAGTATCCTGTTAAACATAAAAAAAATTTTTTTGAATGAATGAAGAATGTTACTAGGTATGCCAAATCCCTTGAAATTGTGTCTCAGTAAAGCCTGCATGTATACAAATACAATAGTTTTTGTCGTAGTCAAAAATACCAAGTAGTTTTGATTTTGTACGCATTCAAAGTTTCGAAAAATATTGAGTCCCGCTAATAGTCACGTGACTTGTGACGTCACGTCACAACGCGCCGCGCGGGCCGCGCGGCCGCGCCGCGCTTAGTATCAGGTCGGCAGCGCTGTAGTAGGTGGCGCAGTATTTTGATGGGTTTTCGTCCGCGAATTACGTTAATAGTCCAATAATAGTAATTATTATTCGTTTAATAAAATGGATGAAGGATTCGAAAAAGGGCAATCGGATAATCTACCTAAAATAGATGGATTAATGGTTGCGCATTATTTATCAACAAATATTAATTTCGTTGCCGCCGAAATGCGAGGAATAAAAATGCAAAGGTAAGTAAACTTTCCTTGCTACTACCTACTCATGCTTAATAGTTTATCTGTTCTAAATCTTGTTTTATCAAACAAAATATCCAACTAATGTCGTAATGGAAGAATGCAACTCAAACAGTAAAAGTACTAGTTCGTCCAGATCCGTTCAGTATTTTTGCTTGAAAGATAACAAACACACACACACTCACAAACTTTCGCATTTATAATATTAGTAGGAAGTAGAATAGGTACCTAGGATGTAGAAGTAGTGGGTTGAACGTTACAGACGTACTAAACATTTTTTATATTTGTATTTTTTTTTTGCTAACAAAATACGTAGGTAAGGCCATTTTATTTAATTTAATGTTTATTGCAAAATGTAGATGTTTGAGCAGATATACTCAACAACAACTAAACAACAGTCATGGTTGATTTATTTACACCTTTAGGTTTCAGGTTTACTTGCACTCCCTTACTTTTTTTTGATATTTCTAAACACTGATCATTATTTCCAAAACTTAATGGATCTTCTATTGCTATTTCGTCTTCACAGCTAGCAACAAATGTCTCTTCTGGTTTTTCTACCGCCAAGGTTTCATCTTTATTTAATAGTTTCTCAAAATATTTTATACGATTACGTTTTTGCACTGCTGATCTCTGAGGTTTATCTTCCTTTTCCTGTTGACATTTGAATTTGTGTGGAACTATACCCTGTTTTAGTTTAATTCTTCCCCCGGCCAACTTATATTTAGTATAGTTCTCCATATCATTCTCAACCTAAAACAAGAAAAAATCTTATTAGCCATCTACCTACACCTAGCCTATACGAGCAGAGCAGAAGCACAGTCTAGTATAGATTAAAACTTGTATAGAAAACAAAGGATAACGCAAAACAGCTGCAATGTTCTCAAAATATTATAATATGTAGTACTATGTAAGAACACGGAAAATACTGACACCAAAGGTTTTGCACCTCTGACCATTTTTTGTTTATACCTACTCGTAGGTACCTATGAATGTAAACTACAAAAGATTTTAATAGTAATGTCTTAGGTATTCACGATCACTGTAAATTTTATTGAAACTATTTTTAATCCGGATTAATCGCGTACTTAATGATTTTGCATTTTTGCTGCCAATATAAAATCAACAAACACGCGATTAATCCGGTAAAAAATTGTTTCATTGTAAAATGAAAATAATAATTATTACTAATGTACCTTAAAATATGATTACTATACTTACGTCAAAATGGTCTTCACAACAATAAACTGTACTTTTATCTCCAAATGGATCTAACCTGTTCATAGCTTTTATCCATTTTTTTCTCATTTTAACGTCCTTTGGAACTATAAAAAACAACTTATCCGGCGAATTGGTAGTTGTATTTTTACATTTAGGCACAACACATGATTTTCTGGTATTGGGATTGGACATTTGTATTTAATTATAATTTCGACGGCACGGGCGCGCGATCGCTAGCGGACTGAGTGAGCCAGATTGAGCGTGTTGTGGTGTGACGTCACACCGTCAACTTGTTTTACTTCTAAATCGGAAACTAATTGACGTATCGAAGTAATTTTTTCACTAGTATTTTTTATTTTTGACAGAGAATATGGAGTGCTAATAATCAAAATTAGTTAACATTCTTCTTTCACCATTCACCGACCTTCAACAGGGTCAGTATTGAAGTATTGAATTTGATAAGGACCAATATCTCTTAGTGTAGGCCTCCCTATGTTTAGCAGTGGACTTTCAACTCACTAATTACATAGGTACATAAAGCATGAATTGATGAATAAATAACATACAAATAAAGTATAATAATATGACCAGTAACTTTTTATTTCACAATTTTAATAGTGAATATAAAAATAGGTAATAAAATTACATCTTCATAACATTAATTAATAGTCATTATAGAGCTAAGTAAAGCATCAGAATATACAGGCTGTTATGTTATATTCTTCATGTAAAGTTTCAAATGTTACTTCAGCGTCTTTATATCCAAAATCTTTGCTCCACGTGGCTTCCCCGGTTTCATGTGTACCTGGATGTGGTTCTGTAGTTTACAATTTGTTGTTGTTTTATAAGGACACACGTCACACTTAAATGGCTTGTCTTTCAAATGTACAGCTCTAATATGCTCTTTTAAATTACCATTTGAAGCAGACTTATATTCACAGAGACTACACTTGTGAGGCCTGTCACCACTATGTGTGTACTGGTGCATCTTCAGATTACTAAGTGAAGACGACTTGTAATCACACAGTAGACATTCATGTGGTTTTTCTTGTGTGTGTATTCTAAATATGTGTTTTTTCAAATATTGCAGAAGCGCACATTTATAATCACAAAGATCACAATTGTAAGGTTTTAAATTGCTATGTAATTGTTTGTGTTGATGGATTGATGATGAATCTGAAGTTTTATAGCTGCACATATCACAATGAAATTTCTTTTTATCAGTATGTTTCCTCCAGATATGCTTTTGTAAATCAGCTGATGTTAATGATTTATATTCACACAAATGACACTGGTGTCGTTTAAGACCAATGTGTATTAACTTATGTTTACTGAGACTGCTTGTATTTGTTGTCTTATATTCACAAAAAGGACATGCAAAAGGTTTGTACATTTTATGAGTTCGGAGATGATCTTTTAATCTGCTAGCTCGCGTAGATTTATAATCACACATTGTGCACTCATAAGGCTTTATGCCAGAGTGTGTCAATTTATGTGCTCGTAAATGTACCAATCGTTTAGTTTTATAATCACACATATCGCATTCATGTGGTTTGTTATTTGAATGTGTTTTCATGTGTACTTGAAGCTGATGGGCCAGTGTTGTCCAATAATCACACAAAGGACATTTATGAGTCTTTTTACTTTCTTGCTTTTCATCTGTGTGTTTACTTTTATGTCTGACAAAAAAGCTACGATCAGCAAACTTCCTACCACAAACATCACATTCGTAAGGATATTCTCCAATATGCTTCCGCATGTGCATTGTCACACTAGTTACTCTTGCTGATCTAAAATCGCAGTAATCACATGCAAATGGCTTGTGACCCGTATGTATTACTTTATGTCTGCGAAAAGCGGCACGATCAGCGAATTTTCTACCACAAGCCTCACATTCATATGGACGTTCTCCGGTATGCTTCCGCATATGTAACTTCACACTATCTGCTTTTGCTGATCTAAAATCACACAAACCACATTTATATGGCTTAACACCAGTATGGGTCATTTCATGTCGTTTTAAATCACTTGACCTTGATGATTTATATTCACAAATAGTACATTTATATGGTCTAATTCCTAAATGAGTTTTTTTGTGACTTATCAAGTATATTTTTAGAGATGTTTTAAATCCACATACATCACATTTGTAAGGTTTATCTTGTGTATGTGTACTGATGTGTCTAACCAAGCGAGACTTTTCTAAACATCTATAGTGGCAAATATCACATTCATAATGTACTTCGGCTGTATGCTTTCTCATGTGAATCCTCAAAGTATTTGCTCGTGCTGATATATAATCACAATAGACACATTCATATTTTTTATCTTCATTAAGTGCCATTTTGTGAACTTTTATGTGATCTATTCTTGACTATTTGGAAATCACATCACATTATTGCTGTTTTCCCATGGTTTTTCTGGATTTTCTTGCGCCGTGCCCGCCGTGTAGGTTATATTTTTGTATTGACCTCAGCTCAGCCACCATTCAGTATTTGCTCGATATTGGGCTAAATAAGAAGAATACGATTCAGAAATTAATCTTTAAATATACAGAAATACAGAATTTTTTATTTGCAACAAAATTAAGAGGTACAATACATAAACAACGAACAAAACAAATGATAAAACACAAAAAAACAACAGGATTTTACCTAGTATTTCTGTCACAAAACTGGTCCCAACTCAGCGTAATGCTGGTTGCACTTACGAGCATATTGTTTCTAATTAGGTAGGTATGCTAAAAGCTTGGCTAACACTTTTCACTCATTAAAATTGTTTTTGTATTGTACTTTACTTATTGTTTACAATACACATCACAGACTATTTTTTTTTTTTTTTTTATTCGCCCATTTTGGGCAGGCTAAAGCCTTTAAGGCCATACCGCCTTGTCATCACAGACTAGTAGATACTACGGTCATAGACAAAACAAAGTCCGTACCATACATAGTCAAATTTATCTATAATTTATGGTTTTACTACAAATCGAACTCGAGTTGATCGACTCCTTAGAGAAATAACGTACTGGTCATTATTCTATGATCGACTCGGTCAGCGCGCGAAATTCAATATTTTTTTGGGATTTTTTGCCTTTTCTTTTGCAGATCTAGTCTAGATCTTTTAAGGATTCCGTACCCAAAGGGTAAAAACGGGACCCTATTACTAAGACTCCGCTGTACGTCCGTCCGTCTGTCTGTCACCATGCTGTATCTCATAAACGGTGATAACTAGAACGTTGAAAATTTCACAGATGACGTACTTATTTTTGTTGCCGCCAAATTGTAAAATAAGAAAAAAATATTTAAGGTGGGCTCCTATCCAACATACCAGATTTTTATGCCGTTTTTAGCTCGATAAGTGGTAGGTAGAGGCTTGAAATATCTACAGAAAATTTAGTTAAATGTTCACTTTAAAAATAAATAATTAAATTAAAATAAATATTTAAGGGACTAAAATAAATATTTCATACAAGAAACGTGATTTTTAGCTCGATAGGTATTAAAAACGGCAACAGGAAGATTTAGGACAAAAAATATAAAATACTTGAAATTATTCTATGAATATTATTTCAAGCATTTTATTTTTTTGTTTAAATTACTAAGTTCTTTGATAAATTAAAAGGGGGCTCCCATATATGGTACGGATCTCTATGTGCGCGAGTCCGACTCGCACTTGGCGTAGTACCTATTATTATATCTTCTTTGACTTGGCCTAGTGTTTAATTTTCACAGTATAATTTAAAAACTTGTTTATATTGTTTTTTAACGTGTAACTACGCTTTTTATATTTGTACGCCACAATGGGCAAGAACGTGCGTTCTCTACTCTCCGAAAATCTGTATGTGACTTTGTGTGTTGTTTACACTATAGTTCGGCCGTTCAGAGAATGCGTTCCTGACACGTCATCTTGAAAAAATGTTTTTAGACTTACGTGCCGCTACTCGTAGTGTTACGAAGGCTTCGGAATCTCACGACAAATATCCAAAATGAATCATTTAGGTTTTAACTGATTCTTTTCAGGAAAACGCATTGTAACAAAGGCATACTATACTGTACTATACACCAGCCTTTTTGATAGTCCACTGCAGGATGTAGGCCTACCCACGAAGGGTGATTGGTCTATTACCCACCATGCTGGCCCAATGCGGGTTGGTACAAAGGCATAACAAAGGCAAAGGCAAACAAAGGCATATCTAGTTCTAACTAGGGAAATTGCGTTCTCCCTAAACGCGCAACAACTGACTTGAAATAGCTTTGAATCTACCAAGAAAAAAATAAATTAGTACTGAAACTTAATATACATATTTATTTTTCATTTAAACCTTATAAAATATAGCTAGCTACATAACATATGATTTTACCGCTGTTTTGTGAATCTTTACCTAATTTTTATTTAAATTCTATCAAATTATGACTAGTTAATAAATAAATTGATTATTTGTATGGAAGTGCAGATAGATATGCTCAACTCGAAGGATTTTCACAGGCAGACACGATCTCTGCAACAAACGAAACAAACTTGTTTTAAAAAGCTTCAAGCAACACAATCATGTATAGGCCGAAGGCGAATCATACAAGTCGGTGGATATGAAGTTTGCTACAAGATGCGCGAAACCCAATCAACGCACAGCTATATCTGAACGCTTAACTCAGTCCTCGCCTGCGCGGTACAGGGGCGCGGGGGTAGACGACAAAGGGGACTGAGACAGGTGCGGGCGGCAGGGACCCGCTGCCCGTAAAGTGGAGAGAAAAGGTGGTTCTACTGAAAGCAGGCAGCATTTTTTGTTATTTCTTGTATTAAATATATTTTGTGAAATCTTGAAACGTATGTAAGTACCTATTTGAGATTACATTTAAATTGCTTAAACTGTATTTTAAACATTGTTATTTGACGATTCCAAGTGCAACTGTAATGTCTACGGAATAAAGGAACTTTGACTGTGAGCACTATTGTGTAGGTATCCATACCAGCTTCGAATGAATTATAGCTGCAAACTTTTACACATCTAAACTCACATTTCAATGTGTTGTGTAGTTAACAAAATCAAAGCGGATACACGAGCAGTCATGCAAATAGGACGACTTTGTTTTATATTTAATAGTGCCGTAGCAACTTCTACGTCAGAGGTTGTATCTATAGACGTGTGTACATATGTATAGACCCAAGCGTCTGTGAACACGAGGCGGGTGATTTATCCATCCGTCCATCCATCAAGCAAAGGACGTCCACTGCTAGACATAGGCCTCCCCTTATGGATCTCCAATAAGACCGGTTGAAAGCGCCTTGCATCCAGCGCGATCCTGCGGTCTTAATGAGGTCATCCGTCAACCTTGTGGGTGGACGTCCTACCCTACGCTTACCGGTACGTGTTCTCCACTCGAGAACTTTTGGACCCCACCTCCGATCAGTTCTCCGCGCTATGTGCCCTGCCCATTGCCACTTCAACTTGCTAATCCGTTGGGCTATGTAGGTAAATTTGGTTCTTCTACGGATCTCTTTTCTGATTCGAACCCGTAGAGAGACTCCGAGCATAGCCCTCTCCATAGCTCGTTGGGCTACTTGGAGTTGGAGCCGAGTGATTACACAGCATTAGAAGTTGTGCTAATATACAAATTAAATAAAATGCGTATATCGCGATTGTGCAAAATTAGTGGTGCACTTGGAGATCGCCGGCAGAATGACGTTCTCCTCCTGCGCTCGAACCGTGCAAACAAGTGCAGGGCCGGCGGCAGAAATGTGGGGAGAATGGGGTAGGTATTACGGACGGGGGATTTAGGCACGGTGAACCCGTCACTTACGAAGTCATTAATATGAAGTAATGATACATCGTTACATCATTTACAAAAAGACATAAAAAGTGTAGACCGTGTTTCAACACGCATGTGACGAACTCCTGTGCAGGATATCTACAGGTAGCTCCAGTATCCCTAGCATGGCAAAGGGACAAATTGCCTTTCCACCAATTTATCCCTTCAAAGTGGAAACAAAGTATGAATTGACAACTGACATTAAAAGTGGATAAAATGGTTTTATCCTTTTTCCATGCTAGGGGTGAATCCCGCGTAGCAGCCGCGCGCTAACACCGGCTTGAGTGGCAGTGAACCGAAAAATGGTACGTCTAAGTCTACGCACATTTGAAACACACGTCTGACGTTTCTACTGTGCAGTATAACTCGAGCCCCGCGTCGCAACAACGTGCCAGCACGGGGTCTAGCGGTAACTAACTGAGGAATGGCACGTTTACATGTAAACACGTGTGACTCACTGTGCAGTATATCTTGTAGCGCGGTGACGGCGGGCGAGGCAGGCAGCTCGAGCCCCGCGTCGCAGCAACGTGCCAGTACGGGGTCTAGCGGTAACTAACTGAGGAATGGCACGTTTACATGTAAACACGTGTGACTCACTGTGCAGTATATCTTGTAGCGCGGTGACGGCGGGCGAGGCAGGCAGCTCGAGCCCCGCGTCGCAGCAACGTGCCAGCACGGGGTCCAGCGGTAACTAACTGAGAAATGACACGTTTACATGTAAACACGTGTGACTCACTGTGCAGTATATCTTGTAGCGCGGTGACGGCGGGCGAGGCAGGCAGCTCGAGCCCCGCGTCGCAGCAACGTGCCAGCACGGGGTTGAGCGGTAACTAACTGAGAAATGACACGTTTACATGTAAACACGTGTGACTCACTGTGCAGTATATCTTGTAGCGCGGTGACGGCGGGCGAGGCAGGCAGCTCGAGCCCCGCGTCGCAGCAACGTGCCAGCACGGGGTCCAGCGGTAACTAACTGAGAAATGACACGTTTACATGTAAACACGTGTGACTCACTGTGCAGTATATCTTGTAGCGCGGTGACGGCGGGCGAGGCAGGCAGCTCGAGCCCCGCGTCGCAGCAACGTGCCAGCACGGGGTTGAGCGGTAACTAACTGAGAAATGACACGTTTACATGTAAACACGTGTGACTCACTGTGCAGTATATCTTGTAGCGCGGTGACGGCGGGCGAGGCAGGCAGCTCGAGCCCCGCGTCGCAGCAACGTGCCAGCACGGGGTCGAGCGGTAACTAACTGAGAAATGACACGTTTACATGTAAACACGTGTGACTCACTGTGCAGTATATCTTGTAGCGCGGTGACGGCGGGCGAGGCAGGCAGCTCGAGCCCCGCGTCGCAGCAACGTGCCAGCACGGGGTCCAGCGGTAACTAACTGAGGAATGGCACGTTTACATGTAAACACGTGTGACTCACTGTGCAGTATATCTTGTAGCGCGGTGACGGCGGGCGAGGCAGGCAGCTCGAGCCCCGCGTCGCAGCAACGTGCCAGCACGGGGTCCAGCGGTAACTAACTGTGGAATGGCACGTTTACATGTAAACACGTGTGACTCACTGTGCAGTATATCTTGTAGCGCGGTGACGGCGGGCGAGGCAGGCAGCTCGAGCCCCGCGTCGCAGCAACGTGCCAGCACGGGGTCGAGCGGTAGAGAGCCGAGGAATGGCACGTTAAGATCTAAGCACATCTGCTTGGCGCCACCCGTCGTCGCTGGGAAGATCTCGCTGCGGCTCTGTCAACACAAGTTGCAATTAGTTACACTTGGCATATCTTTAAAGTCTTAATACATAAAAGTTATGACTCGGCTAAAGGCAGTCAAATAGACCGTCGTCGTCCAAAATAGCTACAATGAGTCGATTTATGATAGGTAGATGTTAAGTCCGTACATAAATTCTAAAGAACTAATTACGTAGTTCGGAACCTGGGATTTGAACCTTCTTTGAATCTTCTTCTCATGATTTCAAGGCGAGCGATACTACCGTCCCCTATCCTACTCCATCATCGTTAGAAATTTAAGAGCCACGTTTTTGTCAATAAAGCAACTTCCACACTTCATGGTCCTATGCTAGTGCTTTCACCTCTCTGCGTTACTACCACTAGTAATTCTAATCTCTTCCATTGCAGCGAGTATCATGGCCGTATACTAAGCACCACACAAATCGGCGAATGGGAAGCTATGCGCAGAACGCTGCACAAAAGCCGAAATATAGGTATGCGCGGGAGCCAGAGAGACTCGCGCCGGGGCACACCCGCCCGCCAACCTCATGCCTCCCGCGCGCTCCCTACGCCCGTGCTCACCACTACGACACAAATTGTCAGAATTGTGCACACATGCGCAATAAATAGCGGCGAAGTGTCATCTGCGGCTAACTTCTCATCCGCCGATTTGTGTGGCGCTTAGTAAACAGTTGGGTCAGACAAAGAACGCCATATAAACTCAGTACAAAGCGATTCTTCTCATGTTTCAAGGTATCATTAAGTTTAAATCGACAATTGAATTGAATTAAATTATGAAAATCGAGGGTGGTCGTACCTGACAGTTGGGGCAGACGAAGAGCGCCATATTCTCCAACACCCCGAGCACGCGCACGCCCACCTTGGAGCAGAACTGCAGCTCCTTGCGCACGTCTAATAAAGCCACCTCCTGCGGCGTCGACACCACGACGGCGCCCGACAGACCGGCGGACGACAGGTACTGTACAGAGGACAGGTGCTCGTCCGATGTACCTGTCAATCACACACATTAAAATACAGAAATACAGAAAATTTTATTCGGGACAAAACAATTAGGTAGTGTGTACAAACAAAACACGGAAACAACTAAAAATAGAATAATACACAAACCTTAAAGCATATTGCTGGTTATATTATACAACCAGCACTGATATTATGTTGGGACCAGCGGTGACGTCACAACCGCGAGTCACTGCGCGAGCAGTTAAATCAACTCGCATTAGGTACATGGACACTTAAAAAATAAGAACTAACGTGAGTACATTTTACAGGGCTATGACATAAAACGCACACGAACCCATAGCTAGACAAATTAAAATTATATAACCAAATAATATGTCATGCAAGACTGATAGAGCAGATGGGGACAATAGCTCAGTAAAAATAGAATTTAACTTTGCACTGCATTTTCGATCCAAATTTTCTTTTTTAAAAGTTTTAGGGATAACTTATTGAGCATAAAATCACAAAATGCTGACAGATCCAGGAGGAGCTTCAAGCGCCATTTCGAATAAACGTTTTTGGCCGATATCTAGGAAACTATGCACTTTAGGGCAAAAGTCATGAATAATTATTGTAGCGAATAAAATTTCGCATCTTTTGTTTCCAGTAAACTTTTTTGTAAAACTTACAATTTATGATTTACGTTTACAATTTATGACCAATTTAATGAACCGGTTTTTATTAACCTAATATTTCAAGAGTTACCGGCCGCGATAGAAAAACCGGTTCATTAAATGGGCCATAAATCGTAAACGGTAAGTTTTATACAAGGTTTACTGGAACCAAACGATGCGAAATTTTATTCTCTACAATAATGGTCTCCATGACTTTTGACCTAAAGTGCATAGTTTCCGAGATATCGGCCAAAAACATTTTTTCAAGATGACGCTTGAAGCTCCACGTAAACCTTATAAAAAAAATTGGATCAGAAATTTAGTGCAAAGTTGATCAAAAAAAACGTCTGTTTTTACTGAGCTATAAAGTTCTCGAATGGATACAGGGTACAGGCAAGTGCAGAGCAAGACCAATCACTTATATGGTAGTCAACCTATAAGAATCAAGATCAGTCTAGACTAATTGTAAACTAGCGACCCGCCCCGGCTTCGCACAGGTGTATTAATGCATATAAACCTTCCTCTTGAAACACTTCATCTATTAAAAAAAACCGCTTCAAAATCCGTTGCGTAGTTTTAAAGATATAAGCATACATGGGGACAGACAGCGGGAAGCGACTTTGTTTTATACTATACTAGCAGCGCCCCGCGGTTTTAACCCTTAATTTGGCAGAGATGTTTTTTTTAATTACGTACAAAATATTTTTATAAATCTGTTTATTCTTCTTTGAAGATGCCTAAAAAAATTATAAAAAAATTCGAAACCCTCTAAATGCGCGAAAATCGTATGTATCATATAAAACACTTTGCCAAATACAGAGTAAAGTATTGATGTTAGACTCTGTACCTTCACAGATACACTGCCAAAGTAGAGTACTGAAAATAACAAACAAAAGTATGCTTTAATCATTAATTTTTATTATGAAAATGGTAAAAACAGTTTCTATTTTTAATAAGGCACAAACGAACCTTGCACTTTACACAACAAATGCTAGCTTGCCCAGTTTTGCACAAACGGCAACGACCCCTTTCTTCAAAAATAGGCAAGTGTCCTGTTCCGTCGTACCTTATATCGTCAATGGGTCTTGCCACTGTCGGTTTTTTTATTGTTTGGTTTATATCCGGCACTGGCACCTCCTTGCTGTTCACTGTTTGTTTCACTGCCAGAGATTGAAAAATCTGGCAGCGAAATTCTTTTAGAGCTAGTGGTCTCATACCCTTCTGTGCAAGATGTCGCCGGTGCAGTACCCATCCATTATTTATACAAATGTCTATAATTTGTGCAAAAATATTTAGGTACCACCTCCTTGATTTTATTTTGATCCTATAGAGTGCAATGAGCATGTCCGAAAGATCTACACCTCCCATATGCGTGTTGTAATGTTTAATTACTTGTGGACAATCAACGTCGGCTTTGCTTTTTCGTTCTTTGCAATACCGTTTTACTTTTCCTACCGGATAGGCATCAGAAAAAGAGCATGCCAAAGTAACTGGTTTGTTATCCAGCCACTTTACAATGGATTCTTTATTGCTGTTGCATACAATTTGTGAAAAAGAACCGCGACCTTTCTTTTTCAAATCTTTATCCGACTCCAGTCTGTGTTGGCTTCCACGAAGGCGGTTAGCTTTGATGGTCCCGAGACTAAATATTCCTACCTCCTGTCTCAAATATACTACTAACTCCAGAGAGGTATAATAATTGTCAAAATAGACAAAACACGGTCTATTTTTAATGGTTTGACACAGAGCTACCACTACTTTAGCGCCAAACCCCATCGCTTCTTCCTCTGCAGAAAATCTGACATTGCGAAATGTGTCTTCGCCCCCATACAATATGAAGTCATATACATATCCAGATATTCCTGACCTCACAAAAGCTTTGAATCCCCACTTTTTTGGCTTTTTTGCATTGTATTGACGTCTACTTCCAGCCTTTGTCCCCTTGTAAGGGAATGTCATCTCGTCAATACTGTACTTATTCTCTTCATCTGTTGCGGCTAAGCAATTTTGGCGTACTTTTTCAACCACTGGGCGCACTTTTTGAAATCTATCTGTACTTGTTTCATTATTATCTGCAAAATGAATAAATCGCCGAAGTAGCTGATATCTTTTCAGTGTCATTACATCTGCGATTGGCGCATATCGAAGTTTTGTACTCCAGTAATCTAAATAGCTCGGCATTTCCACAACTCCCATGAGAATATGTATGGCTACAAAATCTTCGATATCTTTCTTGGTTATATTGATACAGCGTCCAGTTTTTTGCACAGCATACATATTGGTCTGATTCACGATATCGTCGAAAATTTCATCAGAGAAGAACATAGCAAAGTACTGTCGTGGTGACATATTCTCGGTAGGTGGATCTGAAAACGAGACTTCTTCGATTGTGGCATTATGCGCAAACGCTGTCTTTTTTTTCCATTTGAAGTCTATTGGCACATGTTTAACTCGCTTTGCTATGAGGCGAGGTTGGATAGCTTCATTGTGACGCCTTTTGGATCTTGTATGAATCTGTTTTTGAAAGCATCCAGATGTGCTTGGAGTTGTCTGCAGAGTAACAGGTGATTGTACAGCTGGTGATGGCAAAAGTGGGATTGAACTTATAGATGGTATGGAGTTATAATCTGTTTCGTTTGCAGAAGGAAACACTTTTTCTAACACTGACAAAATAGCTGCATCTGGAATTGCTGGAGAGAGAGGCAAATTTCTATGTATAGCCAAAGGCGACACGGTTTGAGTTACTGGAGAAAAGGGCGTATTTTGTTTTGTAGGGATAGCTGGAGCTACAGAGGTAATTTCTTCATCTGAGGTATCATTATCCAGCAAATTCAATCTCTCGAAGGATGAATCCAGAGTTGGCGGAGTAGAGCTGAGATAACAGTCATCTGGCGGTCGATCAAATTCTTGATCATTGTCAGATAGCTCACTATCATCTGATGGAGCATTTTCTTCGGGTACTAATGCTATTATTCGGTTTGCCCTAGCACGCTGAAGCACCTACGCACAACAACAAAACCACATGCAACCAAAAACCAAACCCAAGCATATAATAAAATAAGAAAAATAATTATAATATTGGCAAAATATAATTTAAAATAATGACGAAAACATAGACCACGTTAAAATATTCAAAAAACATGTACGGAACCCGAAATGACGTGCAACGTGACACACACTTCACCTCATTTTTAGCATCAAAACCAAGCAATCATAATAAATTAACATTTTATAAGTATTTGGCAATGTATCTCTCCAGATACGAACTCAAAATGTACTAAGTTTCCGGGCACTTGGCAACGTGTCTCAGGAGATACAATTAGGTTAGAAAGTATGCCACAGGTTAGTAAACACATTTCCAAGCTGAATTTTTAGCCATACAGTTATTTTGATTCAATATCATTGGAATGCAACAAAAATCCTTTAGGATAGCTAATAAAAATAGGTAAAAATAATTAAACTTACAGCTCTGATGTTGACGTGGCGCGACATCTCGGCTGACTGATGTAAATAGGGATGGGCAATGATCGGAAATGCAGTCGATAATATTTTTTTTGTGATGTGAAATATATTTCCTTAAATATATAATCGATCGATTTTGTATAAATAGACTTTTAAAAGCTGTAGATTTTTTTTAAGTTATTGTATCTGAGATGTCACAAAATCAAATTAAGGGTTAACAGCGTTGTGCCCGTTCCCGTGGGAATTTCAGGAATTTTTATACATTTAACCTTCCTCTTGAATCACTCTATCCATTAAAAAAAACCGCATCAAAATCCGTTGCGTAGTTTTAAAGATTTAAGCATACAGACAAACAAACAAACGAAAATAGCGACTTTATTTTATACTATGTAAGGATAGTGATCTGTATGAAAGTAGTTGTTACCTGGAGGTGTGTCAATCAGTAAATAATCCAGATCTCCCCAGTCCACCTCGCTCAAAAATTGCTTGATCATGCCTGAAAACCAAATTAATAAATGTTAAGGATTAATGCAAAGAACTGTTGTTGCATACACTGAAAAACTATTTTAAATGGAATTACAAATAGTTTTATAACTATTCAATCGCGACAAATTTTTGAAATGTTTATAACAAAAATAACATTTCTTTGAGATAAATCTTAGTGTGTGAAGCAGCGGCCAAGTACGAGTCGAACTCGCGCACAGAGGATTCCGTACTGTATGGGAGCCCCCCTTAAATATTTATTTTATTTTAATTTTATTATTTATTATTGAAGGGAATATAAAACTAAATATTCTGTGAAAATTTCAAGCATCTACCTGGTACCATTATAAATATTAATAAAACGTCTAAAAATTCAGGTTTGTAGTATGGGAGCCCCCCTTAAATATTTATTTTATTTTGTTTTTAGTAATACATCATCTGTGAAAATTTCAACTGCCTAGCTATCATGGTTCATGAGATACAGCCCGGTGACAGACAGACAGACAGACAGACCCTTTGGGTACGGAACCCTAAAAATTAAATCATTTTATTCGTTCACACTTGAAGTAATGTAGGTATAGAAATGTTATTACGTTTTGTTTTTCGATTTCAGTTGAATTCGCAGTAAGCTGCAGGGTTGAGTTTCATATGCATTGTTCAATTTTAGTGAACAGTTAAATAAATAGCGACGACATCTATTTCCTTTCAGTTAGTTTTCTATGTAACTCTATAAATTCAATTTGATTTGAGAGTTTAATAATTGTTTTTTGCAAAGCATGACCGACTTCACCCGTGTACAGAATTCGCGAATATTTCGCACGGATCCATGTAGCATTTTTCGCATTATTGTTGATTTATCAAAAATGGTTTTCGATAAAATTTTAATGGGACCAATATACTCAATATGTGCACGAGAAAGGCGTCCGTACGAGAGGAATGGCGACGCATTGTAAAGCGAGCCACCACCGGAACTGATGACCACGACCACTCTGTCAAGAGTGTATACGACTAAGAAGAAGAATATACTCTTTCCAATAAAAAAAGATTTATTGAAATCGGACTACTATGAAAAATGTATGTGTTGTTACATATACATAAAAAAAAATACGCGTCGAATTGAGGAGAGGTCCTCACCACGAACCAAACCGGAGGAGGCTCCGGTTTGGTTCGTCGGTCAAAAAATCATATACATTCCAGTTTAGTTTACGTACCGTTTTTCTTGGGTCCCCTCCAAATGACGGCATCGTCCGGACTGCTCAGCAGGAACCCGATGGACATCAGGGAAAGGTTGTCTGTCACGTACTGGAAGGAAACAAGCCGCTTTCATTACATAAAATGATAAATAAAATAATTAGACATACAATATAGACATGACATTACATTTGATTAAAAAAAACCTTCAAGCGCTTTCTAAGGGTTATTTCATTTTTACCACGACTTATTATTCTATTTCTACGAAGTACTGGAACCAAACAAGTCGCTGTCATTAGATAATAATATCACTACATAAGTAGTAGAAAACAAAGTCGCTTCCCGCTGTCTGTCCCCATGTATGCTTATAACGTTAAAACTACGCAACGGATTTTGATGCGGTTTTTTTTAAAAAGATAGTTGGTGATCAAACGCGGACTTATTTGCGTTAAAAAAATAGAGTGATTCAAGAGGAAGGTTTATATGTATAATACACCTGTGCGAAGCCGGGGCGGGTCGCTACTAAATTATATAATTAGACATTTAAACCAGATATATGTATTTGATTAAAAAACCTTCTAGTGTTTTCTACGGGTTATTTGATTTTTACCACGATTTTTATTCTATTTCTACTACGTCCCTTGTCCACTTAATTAACCGCAACATTTCTACAGATCCTTCACCTATACACCACTACTTTTTATGAACATCTAAAAAAAAATGTAGGTATCAGTACACGATGTAAAACATATGTGTACAGTTAAAATTTAAAAAAGATCTTAGGTAGCCTATTTATTTAGGTTTTATTTTATCCGAAAATTAGACTAAAATTATGCACATAATGTCAATTTCATTCATGTATAGTGTAGTAATGTAGAATAAGTACCTACGGTCTTGTTTACGCAAAACAGCTGTAGTTGGAGTCTAATGGATTAGAATAACCAATTATTTCAATTTTTAAGGGATAATTTTAGGATATTGATTTATTAACTTTTTATTGCATATATATGTTTAGTATCGTGCACTGATACCCCCAAATTTTTTTTAGATGTTCATAAAAAGTAGTGGTGTATAATGCCATACCCTACACAACTAAATACAATCAAATATAATTATGATATGATATATGATTATGATATAATTATGATTTATCATGATACGTGATAAATACCCCGTATTTATCACGTATCATCATAAATACCCCGTATTTATCACGTACCTGTACCTATAGAGGCCGCAGATATTCGAGAATATCATTGTACTCATTATTATAACAACTTTTTACTATGAGACCAACTCCGATCGCGTTTTTTTTTCACTAAGTATTTCTTTGTTTTCCCATACTAAAACTTGATCATAATGATAATATCATGATAATAACTCCGTCGTCTACATTTACACCCTATATAATGGATATGATACAGGATACAAGGCTTGCGATCTTGCGATTCTATACGTGTGTGCGTACGATACAGCACTTTACAAATTGTTAGACACAAGTAGATACATATATAATTACAAAACATCATGCTGAAGAATTCCACGACAAAAATGTGTTAAAACGAAGAAGATTAGCTTTCAAATTCATGTGTGGTTACAAATAAAGAGTTAATCTATCCATTTAAGACAAAAACTTGCGACAACTCGACAACCTACTCCATTTTCCGCATTTCTAAACGGTTTCCTTCAACCCTCCCCTTCCACCCTAACCTGCACTTCTTTTTTCTGTCTCTTCCACTTCTCCAGAAATACTCTTGCCTTTTCTTCCCGATACTTTTTCTTAGCTTCATAGTAGACATTGATGACATAGTGTATGCGGTCCGCCGCCGCGTTTCGAATCCTGCGTTTCTTTCTGAGAACATCCTTCCACAGTGTGACGAGCTCATCATTCTAGATAGAAGGTAGAAAGCGTGTAAGGGACATGAAAACGATGTGCTAGAATGTTAGTAATCAGATGAATGCAGTTAGACAAATATAACGAGATACTTTTTTAGGGTTCCCTACCCAAAAGGTAAAAACGGGACCCTATTACTAAGACTACGCTGTCCGTCTGTCTCCAGGCTGTATCTCATGAACCGTTATAGCTAGAAAGCTGAAATTCACAGAGGTATTTCTGTTGCCGCTATAATAAAAAAAAACAGAATAAAATTAATATTTAAGGGGGGCTCCCAAACAATACAAAACCCTCCGTGCGCGAGTCCGACTCGTACTTGGCCGATTATCTTAGCTTTCACGTAGACAATAAGCCCAATTATGAAGGCGCCATAAAAGTTTCCTCTCTATCAAATGCCTAAAGTGAAAAAGAAACAGAAATAGTATAATTAGCTATTATACTTACGATGGTGCCTTCATAATTGGGCCTATTGACGACGTAATCTCTTTCGGATCCTGCGCCTTTTTGTGGTCTTCTCTTTCATTAGTTTGACGAGACCATCAGATTGCTAGGTAGAAGGTTAAAAGCGTGTCGGGGCATAATAATTATGTTGTGTTTTGTTGTTACCACAGTTTGTTAGTAAGATTACCTAATATATTTAAGCGAACAAAATAGAAAAATAAAAATAAAAAAGCCCAAATGCGCCTTCATCATCATCTCAATGGTTGAAAGGAGATAAATAAATAAAATAGGCAATGTAAATCTATGGATAGAAGAACTAATTGTTGCATTCAGACCGTATTTTCAGCCGGATAAATATACTACCCACTTTTTGCGAACCCCCATTACCTTTGTATTAAACTTCTCCAAATGTTCATCAAATTTTTATACGGCTAGCCTTAAATAGTAACAGTATACTAAGTTCAGAAGTGGACCGTAAGAGGCTGAAAATTATAAAGTTGAATTGATTATATGAAAGAGTAAGCGCAGCGAAAATTAAAAAGTCTTGTGATAGTTGACTGCCTCGGTGGCTCAGTGGTTAGTGACCCTGACTTCTATACCAAAGAGGCGTGGGTTCGATCCCCACCCAGGGCAAGCATTTATATGATGAACATAATTGTTCCGTGTCTGGGTGTAATTTAGGCACTATCTATATAAGTATGTTTTTAAAAATATGTTTATGTAGAATATCAGTCTCTGGCAGCCATATCACAAGCTTTGCTTAGTTTGGGGTCAGAGACCGTGTGTAAGATGTCCCCCTAATATAATAGGAACTAATCTATGGTCTTGCGTGGACGATGCAATCGTTTACATTCAGCACTGGTGGACAGGGTAGTGGGTAGCACCGTTATGCAAATCACAGTCAGTCACAATGTCACTGCTCCTGCAGTTGCCATAGCTTGATAAGCAGCAGCTCATTCGTGTCGTAAATGCATTTAAATTTAAGGCAACAATCACGTGGCAGAGGGCTACCGATCCGTGGCACAACAGCTTATGTAAATGTCAATAATATAGTGGTATACTCACGACGGGCGACCAGCCGGAGCCCGAGTTGTGCACCTGTTCTCCGCGCACGCCGAGCACGCGCGGCTGGCTCGGCCCGCAGATGTCTGCGTCCAGGATGCCCACCTGTGGACCACAACAAATCCACATAGTCAAGTTCCACCATATAATATTATTCAATAGCGTTCATAACGTCGTTTATATAGGTGATTCTAAGCGACGACGCGGCGACGGCACTGTATAGTATTTACCACTGAGCGCTGCCGTGGTTCGGCTGAGTCGTTTAATTACGAGTCGTGCTAGCCAACCGGCTCATACCTTCTAATTAAATAATTTTACCCTTCTTTATTAAACTTGGTTATCATCATAGTGCTGATCTACTGAGTCAGATAACATACTGAACATTAGGATCTTTAGCGTGAACCAGATTTTTATTGCTTTCGCTTTCCTCTTGCTCAATAGGTAATAAGAGACTAAATGCATATGGTTAGTAAAATGATATGATTAGGTCGGTTGGTCCTTAGCAATATTGTAGGGCCAAAACTATACCTACTTCGGTTAGCTCTCGGATTTTGGGATATTGACACGCTTACTATTGGCTGCAGAATAAGTTAGTCTAAATATGTTACTGCAGTAGCGAGTCAGTTATTCATGACATAATTTCGACAGTACATTGCGAATATCGTGACACGAATCGACACAAACAAGGCTCCGCTTCAGCCTTGAAGAAAAATGGCAGATCATTCTGCTTACACAACAGACGACCCCATAAAGCCTGACCCACATACCCAGTGAGGCCCGCGGCTCCCGCGAGCGCCCGAATATTCAATCCGCCGTACCACGGACCCCCTGGCACGGCTGCAACTTGGTAGAACTTCGTACCTTGCGAATTCTTTGGCCCGCACTGTCGGGATCAATAGACGTGCCGTGTCTGAATTTAGGCTTTAACATTTCGGTAGTAAAAACAAAGTTCGTGTGTGATTGGAGTGATTGATTTCGCGGAGCATGGAGTTCGGAAATTCGCAAGAGAGGCGGTCCAGATACAATAGGGTAAGTTTTCGAGTTATCATTTATTTATAGACAATCTTAAGATCTGTACCTTGGATTGTATACGACGAATGTGAATGAAATAGTAGCCATGTGATATAACGTCTGTAGAAGTAGATTTCATTCATGTTTCCTATTCTTTTTCCGGAAACAAACTATACGTTGTGTTTTGATACATTCTCAAAGCCAGTAATTACAAATACCTATAAAGTTAGGGTGATTATCTAAATGACGCATTTTAAAATGAGATGAATAAACTTGTGTATTTAATAAAATCTGGGAATTAACATCAGGAACTGATATGGGCAAACATAAGTTATAGGTACTACTCATGTTATTTAACCAATAGGGAGGTGCAGTACCGATTTCTAGATACGAGTATAAATCGATTAAAATTTTTAATTACGTAAGAAGTTCGATAAAAATTGTATTTGTACCTAGATTTAACATCGTAAAATTAGTAACATAAGTTCACCTAAATAGTTAAAAAAATTATACTAGGGTACAACTTAAAAATAATACATGAGGAATACTTTGACAAATTCGTTTCATTATATTATTACAGTTTGACTAGGTACAGGCAAAGAATATATAATAATAGGGTTATTTTTTGACTATGACAGTTTTTTTCCCTAGTGTTGATAAAAGTCACAGAACAAAAGTTGTTAGTTTTGATGTACAGAATAAGCCCCTAAAAGGATGCTAATTGATTAGGAATAACCCTGTATATACAATCCCTTTATCGTACAAGTACCTACGTAAGGGTGTCGATATAATTTATGACATAAGATAGACAGTAATGGCTGCCATAATGTAATCTCATTATTGAGAGTGGCCATAATCCTTCAGAGATCAAACAATGGCGAGCCTATGACATTAATGTAATGACTATAAATGATTTTCGATAGATGCTTTGATAACGTTGTAGAAGTACATAATGGATCATTCCATTATTAAAGTAGGTACCTACTTTTTTGTAATCTATAGGCATTCAGGCGGGCCTGGGCTAACCACTCAACCTATACGAACTTACTTATATCAATATATATTATTTTGTAAGAATAGTACCGTTTTTTTCCTTATAAATCAGATAGATTGAACATATGAAGGAAATAGATGTTTAGGAAAAAAAATTAACTCCTCTAAATTGTCTAAAAAATGTTTCTGAGTTATAATTGGTGTATTTTGATTCTGTATTCAACAGTATGTACTTTAAAAAGTCTTAAATACTTAGTAGCATCCATCCCACTGTACTGTACCAGCCTTTTTAACAATCCACTGCAGGACGTAGGCCTACCCATGATAGATGATTCAGCCATATCCACCACATTGGCCTAGTGCGGGTTGGTGGATTCACATACGCCATCGAATTTCTTCTACGGACGTATGCAAGTTCGCGATGTTTTCCTTCACCGAAAAGCCAGTGGTGTGAAATTCCGTACATAAATTCCAAGGAATTCATTGGTACGGGACCGGGATTTGAACCCACGACTTCACGATTGCAAAGCGGGTGTCAAAGTCAAAGCTCTTTATTTCGTGGACACATTACATGCACTTGAAATCGTCCGACAACATTGGTAGTAGTTATGCCTAAATAAATAATTATGTCCTAATAACTAAAAGTAAAAATTATGAAGATAATAATAAAATAAATTAAATTATGACATTACCACTAGACCATCACGACTGTCTCACATCCGAGCATTTATTTACAGTATTTATTTATTTTTGAACATTTTATTTTATCAAGATCCAGAATTACCTATTTGCTAATCAAGGGATACTGATATTAAAACCAATATCCAAGAGCAGTTAATAAATACACACGCACACAAACTTTTGCGTTTATAGTATCAGTGTGAAGTGGTTGTGACCCAGATAAATAACATGTAATTGTAAGGAATCTGTCCCTTCAAAGTTAATTGATGAGGCCACACAAAGTGCATTCACAATGATAATAAATAAACGTACAGTAGATTGCCTTGTTTTGATGTTACCAGATTTATCTCAGTGGCCTGGTGGTTAGTGACCCTGACTCCTGGGTCAAATTGACGTAGGGTTTTTTTAAAATTTTCTTTTTTTATTTCGTATAGGTTTGCGTTTGACTACACACTGATGTTAAGCAGATATGCGGTCAAGGATGTTACATGCTTACCTAGAAGATACCTATTTACTCGGGATTTGAAAACACCCACATTGTACTTTAGCGGGAAGACAGACTCAGGCAAAGCATTCCACATAAGATGTTTGATACCCATCCAGGGCAAGCATTTATGTGATGAATATGTGTTTTCTTTGAGTCTAGATCTATACAAGTATATTTGTTCTCATTCGATGTAGGGGCGATCAGTCCTGCACTGACGTCCCGCTTGGGGTGTTTTGTGCATTTCCCCCTCCAGCATCTACCCGAGCCAGACCAGCTCTTTAAAATAACAGAGTGTGGCTCTGGGCCGCTGGCATAATAATACTATACAAGTATGTATTTAAATATAATTATGTAGTATAGTCTCTGGCAGCCATATCACAAGCTTTGCATGTAGTTTGAGGTAAGAGACAGTGTAAAAGATGTCCTCTAATATTTTAAGATTTTTACCAGATTGTCCAAAAAAAGAAAGAATATTGAATTTATGTGAATATGTATGTCAAGTTTCTGAAACAAATTATGCCTCTTTGAAAATATTTAGGGAGCAGGTGATCGGCATATTTGTATTAAAAGAAAAGATAAGCTATCTTACATAATATGAGTACATAGACCCCATTACAGACACTAGGTTAGCGCATTTGGTGACAACCAATCACTAGAGTTTCATAGCAATCTAGTAAGTACTGTTGCAAATCGATGGATATAACTCGCTTAATTATTCTTATTCTTCTTCGCTTAATTAGTTTGTGATCTAGATGTTTTACGTGAGATAGATAGCACACAATGTATAGATATGATTTAGTATAATTATGATCTGTTATTGTTCATTAATAAAGGAAAGAGAGACAGACTATTGAGACTCAGTCAGACTCCATTGTCTTATTGTAATCCCTTTGCCACTCCCGGCAAATTTAAAAAAAGTTCGTCAAGTTTCCATAAAGCATTGTCTCTGCATAAAGCATAAAGAACAGTTTTTTTTGGAGTAACTTAGGTATAGGTTGTGCCACCAAAGATGAGATTTGAAGAGCGTCAGTGGTGGGGGATCTTGCGCATGTACAGTCGTGTACAAACTATCCAGAATTTGTATACTTATTACAAACCAAACTGGTTTCTCAAGTCTCATCTTTGATGGCACGCACTATAAGTCTTTGCACAAAAAATGTATAAGGAAAAATATGTGAAGAAAACTTACATTAATATCTGGACTAGAGGCAGCCAATGCATGTCCAAGCAGAGAAGTGACAGTACTCTTCCCAACTCCACCTTTCCCAGAAAGGATCAGGATCTTGTGCTTCACATTTGAGAGACGATTCTTGATCAGTTCAATTGCAGGATCAGGTGCTGAGGGACCACCTAGAACCAGGGAAATTCCAATGACTAAGTATAAAACAAAGTCGCTTCCCGCTGTCTGTCCCCATGTATGCTTTTATCTTTAAAACTATGCAATGGATTTTGATACGGTTTTATTTAATAGATAGAGTGATTCAAGAAGAAGGTTTATATGTATAATACACCTGTGCGAAGCCGGGGCGGGTCGCTAGTGTAAAATAAATACATATTTTTGAAATGTTGTACTTTGAACTAAAATAATCATTTTAAACTATTATGCATGATTACTTTGCATCTATCTACAATTTAATAGTATTTATTTTATTTTGACACTACATTATAACAATTTGCATGTAACAAAAAAATTACAAATGCATGCTGATAAAAAAATCCAAAGGTACCTTTTTATAGTAAATATTGAATATTATTGATAAGTTTAGTAAGTTTTACAAATATACATGAAAGCAAAATTGCATCGTAATAACCATCCCGGTTGTTTTAACCGTTTAGCCATGTCAGAGGCCTGCAGCCGGCCTAAAAACTCTGACACCACGGCTAGCCACCCGACCTATATGAACTTACTTCTTTTATCCATAATTTTATTGCTTTGTATGAGATAAATCTTTTTAAAACACTTCTTGTTGGACAAAATCCATTCATTAAGACTGATTACAGAGGCGCCAGCGTAACTTTAATAGCAATGTAAAAAGAGTTCTCTCTATCGAATGCCTTAAGTGAAAAAGAAACAGAACTATACTATTTAGCTAATATAATCATGATGTCGCCTCTGTAATAGGGCTTAATGTATTAGTAAAATTATTAGTGTTAAACATATTTAAAGTAATAGTCGTATTGGACTAGTAGGTGTGTTGAGGGCAACTTATCAAGAATGTGTACTCAATCTTTTATGTATTTTTTATCGCCCAATGGGGTCACCCCACATTATGGCATTTATATCATACATACAGTAGCCAGATTGATTAGGTCTGATCTACACTTTGACAGTTATGAGAATATGTAATTTTATTTTTGCTTAATGTTCAATGTAGATGTCTTCACTTCTAGTCACTTCTAGATCCTTTCTTTTATTTTGTTTCATTTTCTTTTGTCTTATTTCTTTTTTCTGGAACTTTCTAATTGAGAATGCTACTATCTCAGACACTGCATGTTTCCTTATTAGACTTGTGTCTTTAATATATTAGGTAGGTACAATAATATTGGTGAAACAAAAACCTCTTTCGATATGAATATTTAGCAGGAAATGTTTTCAGCAGGTCTAGTATGCTGCCAACAGGTTTATAATGTTCTCTCTATGCAATTGATAGTGCATAGTTTTTTTTTTAGATAATCTTCATCAGTATAAAACTCGATCAGAAGTGTAATATCTAAATTGTACAAAAAAAAAAACTTTGTTCTTAAGGTATATAGGTAAATCAGGAATTATTTAGTGTATTATTTTGCTTTCTATCTAACTCAACTAAGATATGCCACAAATTTCTTAGTCAAATAATGAGGCATTAAAGATTTTTCTACTAAAAATTTCGAAAATAACAAAACATTTAATAGTAAACAATCCACTTACCAGAAGCGCATATGTTCTGATTAGGGCACCCGGCGCATGCCGAAGCCTTGCCTGCGTCCTCGCTCTGAGTTCCCGGGCAGTCTGCAATGTTAAAATAAATCCCATGGTCTCTTTTGTTGCCAAACCATTGATAAAAATATTGAAAAACATAACCAAAAATAGGCAAATCAAAACCTTACGTTGCGGCGCGTTTTCAGGCACGTTACTCATTTTAAAACATAGCAGTATTCTAAAGAGTTATAAAAATGAATAGCTGTTAAAATAAACGCGAATTTTCGCATAAAACAATGGCAAAATTGACGAAATCGTGCGAAAATCTTGAAATCGAAACAGCAAATAACGCGAATGACAATCCGTGACATTGACGTATGTGACGTGTGACACAAGATGGCAAACAAGAATTGTCATTTTGAACCGCATCCATAGCGTTCACTTTGTTGGAAAACCGGTAATCCGGTTTCTTGTTGATCGCACATTTTTATAATCTGTCCATAATTTTTGTTTGGTTGTTACAATTGAAAACAGAATGGCGTCAATTTTGAAATATTTTACTTACACTGATTTTTCTAGGGTTAATTTCTAAATTTTCTTTTTCATTATTTTATCAAAATGGCAAAGGAAGTTTCGATGTGCTCGGTAACGATTTAACTTACATTCCATTTATACTCAAAGTTAGACCAAGTGTGATGATTGTTTTTGATCAATTTGTCGGCAGCAACTCCAACAATGGAGCCCCGTGAAAGAGATCGCCGGAGCGCCGAGCGTGCCCCCACAGGTGGGCTACTGCTTCCACTCACCGAAGAAGCATCCTTGGAGACCCATAATGGGCTACGAAGAAATCGAAGTAACGCCTATGTAAGTTTCAATCATTTCAAAGCCTAACCGGTGCGTATCAGATTGTTTTAGTTAAAAATAATAATTTGTACCTTGATAGGCATAGAGCTATCTGTGTTGATAGGATAGTAATTACCCTGAGCTGTGGCCTCGCGAGCCCTGTATCTACTGTGTTCACAACTTAGATTATAGAAGGGAGGTTCACAACGACTATCGACTCACCAAATAATAGCCCACACATTACTAGTGCATCAGCCTTTTTAATAGTCCATTGCAGGACGTAGGCCTACACACGAAGGGTGATTGGGCCAATATCCACCACGCTGGCCCAGTGCGGGTTGGTGGATTCACATACGACATCAAATTTCTTCTACAGACGTATGAAGGTTGCCTCACGATGTTTTCCTTCACCGAAAAGCCAGTGGTGTGAAATTCCGTACATAAATTCCAAAGAACTCATTGGTACGGGACCGGGATTGTACCCATTCATGACCTTACGATTATGAGGCGGTTGTCATCACCACTAGACCACCATGGCTATTTTGAGCCCAGACATTGTCATTTCTTAATAGTAGCTGTTTCTAGGCCGTCGCAGCCGATAACCAACACAATGGTGGACCCGTGCTACACGCCGGCCGGCATGGCGGCCGAGCCGCTGCGCTTCCCCAACCTCGTCACAGGTAACACTGAGCGCTATGACAGGGCTAGAATGACTCTTCCCTAACTCGTGTTTCATTGACTGATTCACTCACTGAATTATAGATCAAAAACCTAACCCACTTCCAGATGACCTAGAATCTTGATATTTGGCACCAAGGTAGACTATCGGGCATAAATAAAGGAAAAAATCTAAAAACTGAAAATTATTGATAATTAGTGCTATTAACAAAGTAATTGTAAAATTTACCTAACCAATACTACAATAAATGGCGGTAGCGTCGCGAGGCACTGAGATTTTCGATAGATGAACCATGCCATTTGTGATAGTAATATAATAAATACTAGATAACTTTTTCAGAGATAAGTGTACTATGATAATCATGATGTAACTAATAATTATTTCTGAACAAAAAGTTATGATATCTCATCAAAAACATAAATGTGAAATGGGAGCCGTGTTCGCCACCAAAAGAATTGAGATCTGACACGGGGGCCAAGTGTTCTGTAGAAAATCCTAAAGTTTAAGCTACAAGAATATACCTACAACATTTAAAAGAAATTTACTTATGTAATTCAAGCTCAAGATTTGATTTGGCTAGTTTACACGTACAGACAAATGCTTATCCGCCAGGTGGCGCTGCCACGATAACAAGTTGTTTGTGTTCCTAAAACTTTAAATAATAAATAAAATTAGTTTAATGAGTTCTCCTACAATTTAATATGTTTAAATACGTAAAATAAGTGCTAATTTACAATCGTGAGTGTTATCTAAACAAAATAATCAAGCAATAGTGAAATAAACATCTTTTTTCAAAGTAACCGGTGAAAACATTCAAATCTCGTACCAAACATAAACATTAGGGTTCGGATTTCGCGCGGGGTCATCGTGTAAGTACTTTATTAATACTAAAGCTACTAACAGTGAATTAAAATTGTGATCCGAACGGTTGAACAGTATTTATGAACTTTTCTGAATTCATCCACTTGATTTTATTATAATTTTCGAGTGACTATTGAACTGTGTGCGACCAATCTCACATGAACGCGTAAGCGCCTTGGAAACGCGCGGCGCTTAAGTCCTTTTTCTCGCAACTTCATAGCGGTGACTATTTTCTTTGTTACAAACGCTTACTGGAAACTATTATACTTTGGCCAGCTGTTGAATATTTTAAGAAATTATGGGGAGAACACCAAGACCTATCTTAAATTGTGGTGGCTGTCCAATCAAAATTACGAACAGAGAATATTTAAAATGTGCGCTTTGTGGAGTCATTTACGACTTGACTTGTGGGAAGGTTTCGATTGTCCGTTTCCTGAGGATGACTAATGACCACAAGCTAGCCTGGAAATGCGTGCCGTGCCTCACCAAGAAGGCTAGAAAAGATAAAACGGACACCCCTGTAGGCATTCATTACCGTAACGATGAAGAAAACAGAACTGCAAGAAAATATGAAGTAAAACCTACCGAGAGGCCCAGATATAATAACACGGACACTCCTATAGGCATTCATTATCGCCACGAGGAAGACAACATAACTATAAGGAAACCCAGATCTAAACTGGCCCTGTCTTTAACTTGTGACTCTATGGATAACAGCAGCTTTCAACAAAATGAAACACTGTGCAACGCTGACACCACTCAACAAATAATTGAGAAATCAAATGACCAACTGATCCGGCGTGAATTAAAAGAAATTACTGAAAAACTGGCCAAAGCAACGGAACAAATAAACTTTCTTCTTCACGAAAATACGAAATTAAAACAAGAAATTCACTCGCTGAAAGAAAATAAAATCGACAAAACTCTTGAAATAGAAATTCTCCATGAAGATAAAAATTTGCGCAGCAATAGTTTCTACGAACTAAGAGAGACTTCTACACCTATTTCTGCAGAAATTGAAACCAATAGTAAAGGAAGGTCTAAAAAGCAGAGGACATCAATAAATACCACATCAAAAATAATAAACACGCCAGATAATGACAAAATCAAAGAAATTTTACCGCGGAGCCCAGACCCAAGACCAAAGCTGACGGAAAATAATGTATCGAAGAATAAAATAAACCAAATCAAGAAAATAGAGCGCCGTAAATTAGATAATTCAGAAGACACTGAAAGAGGTGTCACTCAATCTCTGAATGAAGCAAAAATTGACATGATTGCAGGAAATGAGAAGAAACAATCCAACATAATAATCATTGGAGATCAAAGCTGTACGCATACATCTTCACAGCTTGCTCAACTAAGAGAGAAAAAGATAAACACGAAAAAATACAAAGTTGTGACATACAGCTACCCAGACGCTCCTGTGGAACATATTCTAAAAAATGTTAACCTTCATGATAAAAATCTCGATGAAGATGACTGGATAATCCTATCACTAGGATTAAATGACACTAACCCCACGAAACTATTTATTGAAATATCTGCTTTTCTAAAAAGCTTTAGCAAAGTTAACGTGATTCTTACAAATGTCCCACTGAATCCATATTTAAATGAGAATAAACTTAGCCTAAACCTTAAATCGATTTCCAGTAATTTTGATAAATGTCATTATTTACATGTGTTTCCTACAAAAAAACATAAAACCCGTATAGTTTTCTGCAAATTGATCAATGAAATAATAGACTCAGAAGATTACAAAAATAATTTTCTTGGCAAACATATTACAAAAACAACAAAAAAGGCAACGGCGTCTATCACAAAGCCCGGTACAATACCGTATTACTTCATGAAGTCAAAAGAAAAAGAAGTTACTAAAACAGTTGTCAACAAAGGGCTCAAAAATATGGGAAACTCTCAAAAACAGCTTTTTCGTTACAGACGCGAGTAACAAACCAAATCAAAATTTAGAAAACTCTCAACAAAGCTCCAAAAACGTTTTTAGTATGATGCATCTAAATGTTCGTAGCCTCAAATCTAAAATAAGCAAGTTAGAATTACTAAATAATGAACACAAGTTTGATGTATGTTGCTTCACCGAAACACACCTGCGTGATGATCAAGCTGATATTCTTCAACTAGAAGGCTTTCTAAAAGCTGTCCACTATTCACGCAAAAACAAAAATCATGGCGGTGTTAGTATTTACGTAAACCCTAATATAAACTTCTCTAAATTAGATTGGATATCGGACATGGCTATCGAAAGCCATTTCGAAAGCTGTGGCATAGCCATTGACGAGCTGAACGCTATAATAATAGGCTTATACAGAGCGCCAAACAGTAATTTTAACCTATTTATTAATACACTTGAAACGTTGCTCATTAAACTCATGAGAAACCGGAACAATACAAAAAAAGTGTACATCCTTGGAGACTTTAACATAAACATTTTAGAAAAAAATAGGAGGACTGAACAATTTATTACTACCTTAAAATCTTTCAAGTTTCATCCAATTTTCACAGATCCTACTAGGTATACTTATCACAGCCAAACATGTTTGGATAATATTTTAACTAACTCAAAAAAATACGATGCCGAAATTTTAAATGTTGGTATCTCAGACCATACTGCCTTGAAAATGAAAATTAAAACAACCTTGAGTTATAAAGAAAATTACTGGTATGTTGAAAAAAGAAACATCGATAAATATATGGACATATTTTTAAAGTATCTGGCACAGGTAAATTTTTGTGAAGTTTATGACCAAAATGACCCCAATGCTGCGTACGACAAATTCATCGAACTTTACTCGCTAATATTTGATCTATGCATTCCCGTTGAAAGAATTAAAATATACCATAAGAAAAAACCTAACTGGAAAACAAAGGGCATTCTTTTATCGAGTAAAAAAAAGAGAGAGCTATATCTTAAGACTCACTTAACCAATGATAATGTTCAAGTTAATACCTATAAAACTTACTCCAGAACTTTTAAGAAAGTAGTTAACCATTCTAAAAAATTGGCTAACATTAGATATATAAATAGAAGTGCCAACAAGACTAAAGCCACTTGGGGCCTCATCAAACAACACACTGCTCCTAATAATAATATCCGCTCAACAGTCAATAATTTGAAGATAAACGGTGAAGAAGTATCAGATCCCACTAAAATAGCTGATGTATTACTAAATCAATTCTCCAAATTTAAAACAAGCAGATCTACCACGGATAACAACAATACATCTAAATATCAAAATCACAAGTCTATTTTCTTAACACCAACTGATACTTCTGAAGTCGTAAATATTGTCAATGGTTTTAAAAACAAAAAAACTACAGGTTATGATAAAATTCCAATGCAAGTAATAAAACAAAGCATATTCTTCATATTAGACCCACTAGTTCATATTATTAATCTTTCGCTATCATCCGGCATCTTTCCACAAAACCTCAAGACAGCTCTTATAAAACCGATCCATAAAAAAGGACCAAAGGATGATCCTAACAATTATCGACCTATCGCACTCCTTCCATGCTTCTCAAAAATCTTTGAAAAAGTAATTTATAAGAGATTCTACAAGTTTTTCAGTCAAATGAACATAATCAACGAAAACCAGTTTGGCTTTCAACAAGGTAAAAATACCACCCTGGCAATTTTTAAAATGCTGAAAAGGGTAGGTAAAGCTATCAATCAAAAAGAGGTTGGGGCTGCCCTGTTTTTGGATTTATCCAAAGCGTTCGACTGTGCTGAGCATCACGTATTGCTGAAAAAACTTGAAAAAGTGGGTATCCGAGGTCTAGCCCTCAAACTCATCGAATCATATCTACTCAACAGATCACAATCCATAGTTCTTGATGTTTATAACAGATCCACAAAAACAGTCCAGCAAGTCGTTTCCAAATCTATAGATATAAAAACAGGCGTCCCCCAAGGAAGTATCATAGGCCCGCTTTTATTCCTTATATATATAAACGAACTGCCTCAAATAACTAACCATTTATGCATAATGTTTGCAGATGATGCTACGATTTTCATTCCCAAACAAAATTTGAGTGATCGCGAATACGAATTAGAAATAAATAGCACTATAAAATGTATTGGCAACTGGTTAGAAAATATAAACTTAAACCTAAACGTAGAAAAAACTAAGATACTGCAATTTAGAAACTATAAACAACCATTTATAAAGATCAACATTTCATTCAACAATAGCCAGATAAATTCAGTTCAAGATACAAATTTCCTAGGTGTTAATATTGATACTCATTTGAACTGGAAATCACATGTAAGTAAAGTAAATAATAAGTTGTCACAGTATTGTTATGCTATCAGTATATTATCCAGCATCACCTCGAAACAAATTGCTACCAATGCCTACTATGGTTATGTTTATCCTCAGTTGACTTATGGAGTTATTTTTTGGGGAAATTCAGTAGAGTCCAATTCAGTTTTCATTATGCAGAAAAGATGTCTTAGAATTATATTTAAATTAGATAACACCGATACACTTCGTGATGTATTTAAAGATAATAATTTTCTAACCCTTACTGGTATCTACATCTATGAGACCTGTATGTTTGTCAAAAATAATAAAAGTGTCTTTTTCAGTGACCTAAAGTCGAATCGTACCGAAGTCCAGAGATCAAAACACAAATATGACATCTGTATACCTCAATCTAATAATGCCATGTTCTCAAATAGCGCATATGCTATGGCTATTAAAATCTATAACTGTTTACCTATACATATAAAAGTATTAGAAGGAAATAGCTTTAAAAAAACTCTAAAGTCCTGGCTAATTTCAAAAGTCTTCTATTCTACAAAAGAATATTTTGAAAACCACAAATTAATTACCTTCGGTTTACCCAATTTATAAAGTTGTTTAAATGTTATCAAGTATATAAATTATTTGTAAAAATAAGTGTATTAATATTGTACGCTCGAAATGGGCAGGCTGTTTGAACTTATAAATTGTATGTAACATCATTTTGTACACAGCTAAACAATAAAGATTTTTCTATTTCTATTTCTTATTTGCACTGTACTTATTCTTAAACTAGCCAAGTCAAATCACGAGCTTGAATTACATAAGTAAATCCCTTTAGAATGCTGTAGGTATGATCTTGTAGCTTAAACTTTAGGATTTTCATACGAAAGCACTGTTGCGTCGAAGTTTCACTTCTTCCGCGCGGAGGGACTCCACGTTGGTTTTTAGGGTTCCGTACCCAAAGGGTAAAAATGGGACCCTATTACTAAGACTCCGCTGTCCGTCTGTCTCCAACCTGTATCTCATGAACCGTTATAGCTAGAAAGCTGAAATTTTCACAGATGATGTACCTATTTCTGTTGCCGCTAACTATAACAAAAAATAATAAAAACAGAATAAAATTAATAATTAAGGGCTCTCATACAACAAACCTGATTTTTTTGCCGTTTTTCGCTCTATATTATTAATGGTAACAGGTAGATGCTTGAAATTTTCACAGAATATTTAGTTATAATAAAATTAAAATTAAACAAATATTTAAGGGGGGCTCCTATACAGCACGGACCCTCCGTGCGCGAGTCCGACTCGTACTTGGCCGAATATTTATTATCTCTTGCAGGGTTCGACCGCAGCCCCGAGCACGCCGCCCGCGCCGCCCTCTACACGCGCTACACGCAGTATGAGTGGAATCAGAACAGCATCAAGAACTACAACGAATCTGACGCCAAGAGGAACTTCTCAGAGCGAGTGAGAGCCGACATTATGCGCATGCTCAGGTATACTATATGCTATCTTACGCTACGCAGAGTGATGCAGGTCTCTACACGCGCTACACGCAGTACGAGTGGAATCAGAACAGCATCAAGAACTACAACGAATCTGACGCCAAGAGGAACTTCTCAGAGCGAGTGAGAGCCGACATTATGCGCATGCTCAGGTATACTATATGCTATCTTACGCTACGCAGAGTGATGCAGGTCTCTACACGCGCTACACGCAGTACGAGTGGAATCAGAACAGCATCAAGAACTACAACGAATCTGACGCCAAGAGGAACTTCTCAGAGCGAGTGAGAGCCGACATTATGCGCATGCTCAGGTATACTATATGCTATCTTACGCTACGCAGAGTGATGCAGGTCTCTACACGCGCTACACGCAGTACGAGTGGAATCAGAACAGCATCAAGAACTACAACGAATCTGACGCCAAGAGGAACTTCTCAGAGCGAGTGAGAGCCGACATTATGCGCATGCTCAGGTATTAAATGATAATTGATAAGGCCCATTTACAACCGCAAAAATTCTGAAATTACAGAGGCGCCAGCGTATCTCTTCTTTCTATCGAATGCCTAAAGTGAAAAAGAAACAGAACTATGCTATTTAGCTAATATAATTACGATGTCACCTCTGTAATCGGGCTGATTGTAACATTTTTTAATTAATTATTATAGTCAGTTGATATTGTAATATATAGAAATGACGCCGCTAAGTGTATACATTTTGTACCAAAAGGCCCAAAAGCTGAAATAAAATGAAATGAAATATGCTGTCTTCCACTACGCAGGTAGTTGAGCTCTCAATTCGAAGTGAATCACAACGGCTTAACCCTTAACATATCAGAAGTAGCCTAGCAGAAGCCATTAAGTTTGAATCGGCCTATAGTAGTAGTACTTTATTGTGCCTATGTGGCCTATGCCATGTGTGGACAGTTTATTTGACAAAGTATTGGCCGTATTTGCCATATGACAAATTAGGCCAATACCAAATACGCGTTACCGTGCACTAAGCACTTGTCGGTTTTTCGAGACACATAGGGATCAAATAGGCAAATACGCAAACAAACAGTCCACACATTGGCCATATTCAGAAGCGCACGTGCCGAACTACCGAACTATGCACAGAATGGCCACTAAACTCCCCCAACCAATTTGAATTGGATTTTTTTTGCAGTTGTGTACATTTTCAGGGAGACCGACGAGATTGGCACTCAAGGTCAGAGGGACTCCGGCCGTCGGATCGGAGAACGAATCACTGACACCACATTTTGGCGGAACGAGGTATGGAAAGCTCGTTATTATATAGCTCGACGGACCAAAATGTTATTATGTGAGGCCAGTCTTTCCAGCATGTAATAGTATCACAGTCAGTTTTTATTAGTTTATTGTTGGTACTTTTATTTTTAACCCCCGACGCAAAAGAGGGGTGTTATAAGTTTGACGTGTCTGTTTGTCTGTGTGTCTGTCTGTGGCATCATAGCGCCCGAACCACTGAACCGATTTCAGTTTAGTTTTTTTTTGGATGAAAGGAGACTTAATCGAGAGTGTTCTTAGCTATGTTTTATAAAAATCGATTGAGCCGTTTAAGAGTTATGGTTGGTTAAAGTGGGGATGGAAGAACCAAAATTCTACAAATGTGCCCAAAATGGTTGTCAATGTGTCGGGGGTTTTTAAAATTTTTAATTTATGTTTTTCCTATTTTGGAGGAACGTGTACTTTTACCTAATTTAAAGAATCATATTATTCTATCGCAACGGCCTAGTTCTAGTTGATTGGGATTGGGAGCCTTTTGTGATTACATAGGGCAGACCGGGGACAAAAGTAACAGTTTGTACTCCATGCCTGATTTCTCGTAAGTAATAAAATTTGTGATAAAATAAATATAGCTCTATTAAACTTTTGTTTCTTGTCTAACAATGTGCATAATCATTTTGTCTAATATATCTCGATTTCTTAAAATTATCAAGCTGCAAAAAAATAATGAAGATTGTTACTTTCGACCCCATGGTCAGGGCAAAAGTAACAAGGCGTGGGTCGAAAGTAACACCTTCTAAATTCTGCGCAATATAATAAAACAATAAAAAAAAACAAGATTAAATCAAATTATTTATTTAATTCAGTTATTGTATTAATAGCGACTGCAACAGTCACTAACATTCCACGTTCAGCAGACGTTTCCGCACATACATGCTTAGCTCCTTTTTAGTTACTATTTTGTTCGCTTTTTGGACCATTGTCACCCCGGTCTCGTCCATGTTCCATATATCTCTTGGCGCAAAGTTATGCCTATCCATGACTTCAGCAAGGTTATAAAAAAACTTGTTAACGTTATATTCGGTAAAGCTTGTGGCGCGCGATAGACTTGTTGATTGTGGACACCCAAGCCTATACCCGAGGGTATAGGCTTGGGTGTCGATTTAAAATCCAGCAAAACATTCTTTAATCGCTGTTTGATTCTCGATCCACTGCTCAGGAAATGTATTTTCATATTTGATCGCTTAATTCATAGGCCAGCTTTCGCACTTCGGTAAAGACCAATCCGAAATAAACACTGGAGCATAAAATAATTCAGTTCCGTAAAACTATTTCTTATTCACATGTGAATACACGGTTGACGCAACGGTAGCCAACTTGTGCATTAATATTCCCGGCTTTAAGTTTTCGATGTCTGTATAATGTGACAAGGCAAACATAGTATTTTTTTTTTGCTAGTGCACTTATTTTTGCATTGTCCTTTAAATGCTCTTCTACTGCTTGTTAATATGTTCCAGTATTAGTGGTGCTTTTATTCGTTATTCTGATCTGATGAAAGGAAGAAACGTTTAATACATATAGCCTACCAATAAAAAAGTAACATCTCATGGCAGGACAAAAGTAACACGTTACTTTTGTCCTGCCATGAGATGTTACTTTTGTACCTGACCCCGTTTTTAATATTTTATTCGATCTAACTTTAAAACTGAACGTGTTACACGTAAACAAGTTGTATCATGGTAAAGACAATCTTAACGTTAATCAATAAACAAATAGTCTCATTATCATTAGCATCTTGATTCTACGTAAACACTAAATGAATCAACAGCAAAAAACTTACTTTTGGTGGTAAAAATCACAACACATCTACTGACGCAATCTTAGCGCGCGGCTTCGGCGCGGAGACTGAACTCATGCGTGGGGGCGGGTGCAAGCTGACAACCAACGGTCGCGCACGTCGTTTCCGCCATTGGACAAGGCTACAGAGCGTTTGTTACTTTCGACCCGCTGTTACTTTTGTCCCCGGTCTCCCCTAATATAGGTACACGTGGTTCTCAGTCATGGATATAATATTGCATTTTTACAGAGATTGGAGAGATCAAAAACGTCCCCAACTCGTACAACAGTCTTTCGTTTACAGGTTTCAATAGAGATGGAGCGTCTGGTATCGACTTGTGAGAAATTAAACGACACGCGGCGACAGCTGGAGCGCGCCATCGCGGGCATCGAGGGGCCGCTGCATATCGTACAGGAATGTCTCTACCACCGGGAGAAGAGGCAAGGTACGCCGAATAGTTGACGACTGGAAGCATGTTGTGGCATAGCTTTTAGTATACTGCGAATCCATAACGGATCAGTGGGCTGGACGCGATGTGACGGATGCGGACGGTAGCTTGATTGTCATTTTTTTATTTTGTTTGTATTGACATTTTCGTGTCATCCTCTGCGGCAGCGCCACCAGCTAGGATAAAATCAATATTACCTAAAAATGATGTACATTAGACGTACATGATGTACGTGTAATATAATTGCTGTACGTCCATTAGGTACTGACAAAATAGACAACAATTTACAATATTCAAACTTCCTTTTGCTGACACAAAATAATCTGGCGCTTCTACGAAAATTTGAGGGAATATTACTAAGTGAAATCACTGTCATTATAGTAATGTTTTTACACGTAGGCATTAAGCACTAATCGTACAACAGTTTCCATCATAAAACAGTCGCATTTATCGTTCTACAATACAAGTTCGGAGTGGCTCTGCTGAAGAGTATGCTCCGCAGCAGAGCCACAGCCCACAATTGATGTCTTTTTTGTCAGTAATTAATGGACGTACAGCAATTTTATCATACGTTTTATCATGTACGTCTAATGTACATCATTTTAAGGTAATATTGATTTTTTTCTAGCTGGTGGCGCTGCCGCAGAGGATGACACACATTTTCTGTTTTATTTTTATTATTTCTTGACATTTTGTTACATAATATAGATATTAAGTGAGTTATAATGTAATTGGTTTTGCCGTGTTATGAGCTCAATAAATGAAATTTAATTTTAATTTAATTCGCTACATGCGGCGCCATCACTCGCACGCCTCAAGGAACTGTAACGTCAGCCGAGGGCTGCATCGCGCAAACTAAATTTGCAGCGACGGCCGAACTATGTCAAGACCTAATGATACACTGTCGGATATCTATCCGGTATCCCCGAGCACAACACCTCGCCCGGTGGAATACTCATCTGTACTGTAAGATGTTTTCCTATCATCATCATCTCCACATGGACGAGACCACAAAGTCCATAAAGTAATGGTTTTGATGTGATAACACGCACAATAAATTGTCACGTTCCGCTTGAGCCAAGCGTGCAAGCGAGAGCGCGGAACAAGAGATAGTGAAGCACGATCGGCCTAGGCTTTGGGCTTATTTTTCAGTTGTTGATTCAACAATGTTTTCTTAAGACGTTATTTAACGTAAAATTATCGTGCTTAAAGCAACTTTTGAACACTTCCCGCTATGCTTATGATCGCAGGTTATTACAATTTTTACATCTCCTTAGGCAATATTTGTAATACGAAGTTTATTTCAGGTTTGGAACAGGTTCACGACGCGGTGGAGCAGTCGCTGCTGAAGGAGGTGGCCACGCTGCGTGACTGCCAGGACAAGTTCCGCATGATGCTGGAGAAGGTAGGTATCTGCAGGAGGTGGCCACGCTGCCAGACTGCCAGGACAAGTTCCGCATGATGCTGGAGAAGGTAGGTATCTGCAGGAGGTGGCCACGCTGCCAGACTGCCAGGACAAGTTCCGCATGATGCTGGAGAAGGTAGGTATCTGCAGGAGCTGGCCACGCTGCCAGACTGCCAGGACTAGTTCCGCATGATGCTGGAGAAGGTAGGTATCTGCAGGAGGTGGCCACGCTGCCAGACTGCCAGGACTAGTTCCGCATGATGCTGGAGAAGGTAGGTATCTGCAGGAGGTGGCCACGCTGCCAGACTGCCAGGACTAGTTCCGCATGATGCTGGAGAAGGTAGGTATCTGCAGGAGGTGGCCACGCTGCCAGACTGCCAGGACAAGTTCCGCATGATGCTGGAGAAGGTAGGTATCTGCAGGAGGTGGCCACGCTGCCAGACTGCCAGGACAAGTTCCGCATGATGCTGGAGAGGTGGCCACGCTGCCAGACTGCCAGGACAAGTTCTGCATGATGCTGGAGAAGGTAGGTATCTGCAGGAGGTGGCCACGCTGCCAGACTGCCAGGACAAGTTCCGCATGATGCTGGAGAAGGTAGGTATCTGCAGGAGGTGGCCACGCTGCCAGACTGCCAGGACAAGTTCCGCATGATGCTGGAGAAGGTAGGTATCTGCAGGAGCTGGTCACGCTGCCAGACTGCCAGGACTAGTTCCGCATGATGCTGGAGAAGGTAGGTATCTGCAGGAGGTGGCCACGCTGCCAGTCTGCCAGGACAAGTTCCGCATGATGCTGGAGAAGGTAGGTATCTGCAGGAGGTGGCCACGCTGCCAGACTGCCAGGACAAGTTCCGCATGATGCTGGAGAAGGTAGGTATCTGCAGGAGGTGGCCACGCTGCCAGACTGCCAGGACAAGTTCCGCATGATGCTGGAGAAGGTAGGTATCTGCAGGAGGTGGCCACGCTGCCAGACTGCCAGGACAAGTTCCGCATGATGCTGGAGAAGGTAGGTATCTGCAGGAGGTGGCCACGCTGCCAGTCTGCCAGGACAAGTTCCGCATGATGCTGGAGAAGGTAGGTATCTGCAGGAGGTGGCCACGCTGCCAGTCTGCCAGGACAAGTTCCGCATGATGCTGGAGAAGGTAGGTATCTGCAGGAGGTGGCCACGCTGCCAGTCTGCCAGGACAAGTTCCGCATGATGCTGGAGAAGGTAGGTATCTGCAGGAGGTGGCCACGCTGCCAGTCTGCCAGGACAAGTTCCGCATGATGCTGGAGAAGGTAGGTATCTGCAGGAGGTGGCCACGCTGCCAGTCTGCCAGGACAAGTTCCGCATGATGCTGGAGAAGGTAGGTATCTGCAGGAGGTGGCCACGCTGCCAGTCTGCCAGGACAAGTTCCGCATGATGCTGGAGAAGGTAGGTATCTGCAGGAGGTGGCGACGCTGCCAGACTGCCAGGACAAGTTCCGCATGATGCTGGAGAAGGTAGGTATCTGCAGGAGGTGGCCACGCTGCCAGACTGCCAGGACAAGTTCCGCATGATGCTGGAGAAGGTAGGTATCTGCAGGAGGTGGCCACGCTGCCAGACTGCCAGGACAAGTTCCGCATGATGCTGGAGAAGGTAGGTATCTGCAGGAGGTGGCCACGCTGCCAGACTGCCAGGACAAGTTCCGCATGATGCTGGAGAAGGTAGGTATCTGCAGGAGGTGGCCACGCTGCCAGTCTGCCAGGACAAGTTCCGCATGATGCTGGAGAAGGTAGGTATCTGCAGGAGGTGGCCACGCTGCCAGTCTGCCAGGACAAGTTCGGCATGATGCTGGAGAAGGTAGGTATCTGCAGGAGGTGGCCACGCTGCCAGACTGCCAGGACAAGTTCCGCATGATGCTGGAGAAGGTAGGTATCTGCAGGAGGTGGCCACGCTGCCAGACTGCCAGGACAAGTTCCGCATGATGCTGGAGAAGGTAGGTATCTGCAGGAGGTGGCCACGCTGCCAGACTGCCAGGACAAGTTCCGCATGATGCTGGAGAAGGTAGGTATCTGCAGGAGGTGGCCACGCTGCCAGAATGCCAGGACAAGTTCCGCATGATGCTGGAGAAGGTAGGTATCTGCAGGAGGTGGCCACGCTGCCAGACTGCCAGGACAAGTTCCGCATGATGCTGGAGAAGGTAGGTATCTGCAGGAGGTGGCCACGCTGCCTCAAAATGACGGCACTTGCCCTCCCACCCTACGCGAGATGCGTCGCAGACGTCACAGTCTTCACTTTTGTGTAGGTAAATGATGAATTTGATCTTTTAGCTATCCAATGGTGTAGTTGAATTTAGGTTGGAGATATATGAAGGTGCAACACCAAACTGCGTACCCCGAATTTTTATCATTAGGTTTTGATGTCCCTCAATAAGGAAGCCATTTTAAAGACGTGTTCACTCCAAAATTGTTTCGTTGCAGACAATAAGTAAAGTTTCTGTCCAGGTGCGCGCTCAGTCGAAGAACTGCCGCGCGACGCAGCACGAGCTCGAGAGCGACTTGCGGAACAAGGAGTACGCGCTCGGGATAGACTCCATGTGCCACCAGCTCAACAACTATTCTAAGGTAAAGAGTGTGAACTGCCGCATGGGGCAGCTGACCACTTTTACCCACCACAGAAAAGTAGAATTTACCTATTTACTTTAATTGTTCTGAAACGCCCAAAGAAGTTTCTAGGGTGGGGTAACTGGGGTAGGCCGACGCGTGTTGTCGTCCCTTAGCTGCAAGTTTCCGTGTCCGTTTTCATACATTTTTGTTCAACATCCCTTGCGAAAACGATGAAAAGATATCTACCTAATAAAATTACATGAACCCACACGAAAAAGTAAAATATGTGGTGTTGGCAGTGTCATGAACATGTGTGCTGTACGTGAATAGCTAGCGTTTACGTAAGCAAAATGATCTTAAAATGGCGGGGCTTCACAGTCTTCACTTGGCGTAGGTAATGAATTTCTTGATCTTTTAGCTATTCAACGGTGTAATTGAATGATAAAGTAAGTAAGTTCTTATAAGTAGGCCGGGTGGCTAGCCTTGATGTCAGAGTTTTTAGGCCGCCTGAAGGCCTCTGACATGGCTAAACGGTCAAAACAACCGGGATCTACAATTTCACGTGTCATCCGAGCCACGGTAGCGCTCAGTTGGAAAATACCACCCGCTGTCACCCATCCAAATATTGACCGTGCGGAACGTTGCTTGATTCCGGTGATCGCTGACAAACACCTAGTCAAACTACGCTACGAGCGCTACTACGAATTTAAGATGGAAATTATACATCTGGAGCTGCAACACCAAACTGTATCCCCCGATTTTATCATCATTAGTTTTTTTGACTCTGCATCCTTATGTTGCAAAAGACGTATTCACGTCAAACGTTTTCTTTTACTATGCAAACACATACTAAGGCCACTGGTGCACCTCTTTTTCTGTCGTAGGGTCTGCAATTCTACGCGGGCATCGAGCGCTACGACCCGACCGTGTGCGACTCGGAGCGCTGGGCCGCCGCCTCCGCCGCCACGCTGCAGCGCTCGCAGTCCGAGCGGGCCAAGGCCGTGCAGATGTTGTCCGACACCGAGAACCTCATCAACGTGTCGGCCGCGCAGATATGGGACCAGTGGAGCAACTCCAACAGCGCCTTCACCAGGCGCATCGCGGAGACCATCGAGATCAAGAATAAATTGCAACTGCATCTGCATAAGGTAACCTATTCGTCCATAGGTCGTTGGAAGCCGCGCTGACTATGTCAACACAAACTTCCTATCTTCCACGTAACGTGTCCACAATAAGAATAACGTTCGCACTGTTCGGTCAGAACACGCCAAAGCTGTGTAGATTTCTGTAGTCTCGGACCTCGGTATCGAGGTCCGAGACTCTGTATGATTCAGATATTTTATTTATCAGAACATGGTAAGTACACTTCATACAAATAGCACACAAGATGGAAATATATGCGATTGATTTGTCGTCCACGTAGATATGGCATCAATGGAACAAGGGCCGGGGATAATCGAGGGCGAGCTTTAAGAGTATTTTGTTTGTAAGGTAGTTTTAAGGGGACATGAATATGTGATTACATTTAATTGAATTGAAAATAAAATCGTTGATGTTTTATGCATTTGACGAAATTAAAATTTTTCACTTTAACATGATGATCTGCTTGTCAGGTGCAACAAGAGATCTTCGACCAGGAGAAGACGCTGGAGCTGCTGAACAAAGCCATCGAAGACAAGCTGCAGCCGATGAAGGTGGCGCACACCAGGCTGCAGGCGCGCACCAACCGCCCGCATCTAGAGAAGTGCCGCGACGCCGCGCAGGAGAGGTACGAGTACTGCCGCCGCCAAATAATATCTCATATATTTTATTGAATGTGGTGGAGGATCCAAGCTGTGATGCTTGTGGTGCGACCACTGAGGATGTATATCACCTGCTTGTTGAGTGCGCCCAGAGTGCGTCTGATAGAGACCAACTTTTTGATACTTATGCCCTTAATAGGCTAGATGTTGGTTGTATTCAAAGTGTTCTGGCGGCGCCCACATCGGCTGCTGCCAGAGCATATATAATTTTGCTTTTTTATCCTTTGTAAGTTTATAAAATGATTTTTGAGTTCCCTATGGGACTGGCATAACCGCAAGGGTTCAAAGTCCCCAAATAAAAATGTGATTAAAAAAGAAAAAAAAGACCGCCTTTAAAGATCGATGTTTTCCAACAGCCATTTGGGCTAATCTTGTATCTGATCCTCTGACTTGACATTTTTTAGGCTAACAGAGCGCTTTTAAGCAATAGTGATGTCTCATTCTATTTTTTTTTGTATATACCAATATTTAAGCAACCTCGCGATAGTAGGTATACTAAGCGCCACACAAATCGGCGAATAAAAAGTTAGCCGCAGATGACACTTCGCCGTGATTGGCTATTTATTGCGCATGTGTGCATAATGCCGACGCCGCGTGGCGTAGTGTTGAGCACGGCCGTAGGGAGCGCGCGGGAGGCATGAGGTCGGCGGGCGGGTGTGCCTCGACGCGAGCCTCTCGTCGCGGGAGCGCATACCTATATTTCAGCTTTTTCGCAGCGTTCTACGCATAACTTCCCATCCGCCGATTTGTGTGGCGCTTAGTATACTGAACACACTTAAAAATCTGTCCCCCAGGTTAGTGAAAGAAGTATGCGACCTCCAAGAAACGATGGAGGTCCTACGCTCGAAGATAGCCACAGCGGAGGGCACACACCAGACGTTGCTCGGCGTGCGCGCCGGGCTCGAGGCCGACCTGCGCAACAAGTCGACCACGCTCTTCATCGACCGCGACCAGTGCATGGGCCTCCGCCGCGGGTACCCCGTCACCGCCGCTATCAAGGCCTCCTAGGCGAAAACAAGAGTGCCAGAGAAAATACTGAACGACTATCAAAATATAAAATCTTTTGTAAATTGTTGTTCTAGAAATCATTTGACACTGATTAAACTATTGCATGTATCAGAACGTTTTTTTTTTTTGTAAATTTTATTGCATCTTTCTAAGGTTTATTTATTTATTTCATCATAGGTTACAGCAACATTACAGTTTAAACCAAGTTGATGCTGCCCTTATCAAACATGTGAAATATAAGACACAAACATAATAGAAAAAGAAATATAGGTAATAGAAACGCATTTATGAACGTTGATAAATTGTTTTGGAAGCCATATTGTCCGCGACCAGTGAATTATGGGACTCCGTCGCACATACAGTGAAGTATGCGAACTCCAAGAGACTTCTCCCGACGTTTCGACCAAGTTGCATTGGTCGTGGTATATAGCAATTAAAGTTCTATCATAGCTATTGATAACAAAATGTAACACTTTTAATTATAAGGTTGAGAATTAAAAAACTATTAAGTGTTAACAAAGTTTATTTTATTAAAAGGAAAAAAGAACAACGAGAAAAAAAGAATAAAAGAGGGTAATTTAGAATTTAGGTTTAAGTTAGAATTTAGGGTCGGGGTAAGTACTAAAATGACATGATTTGCGTTGCGCGACCGTCCGATACACTGGCCTTGGTATGCTGCGTGTAGTCCTCGGCGGCCGGAGCGCAGGCAGAGCGTGAAGTGTAGGTCGTCGGCAAGGGTAGTGTCCCAGGTCTTCGGAGGGCAGGGTCTCCGGAACAGGTAAGGAGCGGCAGCAGCGATAGCAGCAAGAGCGCCAATTAGTCGGCACTAGCCGTGCAGAAAGAACCCTGGAATTCAGGTTTCGCCGTCTTAGAAACTGCCCATATTTCAATTTGACTGCGACATCCGGCCAAGTTGCGCAAGCGAAAGCAAGTACCGAGTGATATCTACTGCTATTAATAGCATCTAAGATGAGGCAGTCAAATTTGTACAACATAAATTCAATAATTAAAGCACAATATAATTTGAAAAAATAAAAAGACAAGTAGGTAGTTATGTAGAAAAAGTAAAATAAAAGATGACTAAACTATCTAGGTACACTCAAATACAACTCGCGCGGGACGCGTTAAATTATTAAAGTTTTGCTATGACAAAATAAGTAGAAATTAGAAGGATAGAATGTTGTAATAACTGCCGTTATTACGAATCACCGAGTGTATTTGAATGTACTCACGTCATGCTTGTAAGTTCAGCTACAATGATAATAATAAGTTGAAACACTCACCCAATACGGGGTAAAATAAATGCACAAGTTATTTCGATAAATAGATATCGAATGTTTCTATAAAAATAGATTTTTGCTGTAGGAGCGTGCAGTGCGTGTGAGCAGAAACCGTTTGCCACGAGCACTGGCGCGGCGGCCGGCGGCAGCTCGGAGGCGGCGGTCCGTCGCGAAACGATCCCCGCTCCCGCGTCTGTTACTCGCTTCATAATTGGCTAAACCGCGCGACCGTTATGACGCGGCCGGCTTACCCAACTACACGAAAGGGTGTAAGAATCGTTACAAAAATAACTATCCCATACTTACATAAAAAATATATTGTGATCACAAATAAGATTGTATAACTTCATAATCTATTTTATTGTAACAAAAACTTAATAAATTATCACAACAATTAAAATACTTACACTTTTTACATGACTGTCACATTTGAATAGTCTACTAGCCTCACTGTCGGACATATGAAGGAACCGGGAGCTTCATGCCTTCCTTAGCTTCGAAGAATGTGTAGGAGAGCACTATCTCGTCGACATATTCCATTTTGGGGTCGTCTATGAACTCTGGGTCTATGTAGAAAAATACTGGCATGTCTACCTGTAAGACGAATGGATATTTTCAATGAAATGGTAAAAATAAACTTATATTGGTCAAAATAAAAAAAGGTCATTGTGGTAGGGCGAGCAAAAGTCCTCTATTTCTTGATTTCCGTAGCCTCTTCTATTTACCTACAATTAGTATCACATGTTCGTTATTGCTTCTGGACCAAGGATATAGGGGTTGTCAAGTGATGACTGCACGGGTAGCACGGCAAAGGGAGAAAAGCATTTTTTCCAACTTTTAATGTTAGGTTGCATTTTCAATCCATACTTTATTTCCTCTTCGAGGGGATATAATGGTAGAAAGATAATTTGTCCCTTTGCCATGCTACCCGCGCTGGTAGACTTCAGAAGTTTTACGTCACAAAGATGGCCGCCGACCGTTGATGGATCGACGCGCAGAGAGCCACCGCAGCGCAGTGTTGATCAATATTTCGTAAAGACAACTCGCTCTTTATCATACTCGTAATAGATGTGGAATATATTTTTGGACGTTCGAGCGCGAGAGATGAACGCGGCGAAGAGCAGGGAAGCGCGGCGGCACGCACTTGTGGCAGCTTGATGGCGCTCCGAAGGCCGCGTACGCACTTTGTACTACTTATTACTTTGTATTTTAGACCGCATGTCAGTCGTTAATCTTAAGTTGTAGTCTGAAAAGCTAGTATGTGGTCAATGTGAATTACAATAGACTGATGGCGGTTGACCCATTTCATAGCCATCTCGTCTATTAATATCACATGTTCGTTATTGCTTCTGGATCAAGGCTACAGTGGCGCTTGCGCCACCATATCCTTGGTCTGCGCGCTTCAAGAAAATGCGCTCAGCCGGGCTTCCAGTGATGTATGTTGGGTCTTATTCAGTAACTTTTAAGAAGAGTAGGACCATGGAGCAATCAAAATAGTATCACAATATTAAGTATTTACCTGTTCATGTGGATTGAGCTGCTGCTCTTCAAAGCAGAAGCACTGTATCTTGTTGAAGTACTGGCCGGCCTCGAACGGGATCACATTGTACGTGCTGATGCCTGTCACTGGTTTGTCTGTGGGGTTCTTAGCTGTGTAAAATGCTAGCGCTGTCTCACCAGGGACCACCTGCAATGTTAAAAATTGTGCTATGAGTTCTAATTGTAGTGGAACAGCATATTGTTAGTCTTATTGCGGTATTCAGAGATTTGAAGAACGAATAATACAATATTCTTACTTTACATTTGGAACATCATTAAATGTTGCCAAACCAAAAGGTAATAAAAGAAGCTAAATAAACTATTATATGTACAGTACTAGCGAGCCTCCCCGGCTTCGCACAGGTGTATTATACATATAAACCTTCCTCTTGAATCACTCTATCTATTAAAAAAAAACGCATCAAAATCAGTTGTGTAGTTTTAATGATATAAGCATACATAGGGACAGACAGCGGGAAGCGACTTTGTTTTATACTATGACTTATTACTGTATTGACTGTGTTAGACAGTATGAGTTTTTCTATAGAATTAAATCTGACAACTTAAAATCAGCTATCCCATAGAAAAGATATCTTGCACTAAATGAAATATTTAGCACTGAAATTTGCAATGCAATAAACACTAGAACAAGTTGGGTATACTAGTAAAACAAGCCATTTTGTTGTTATAATTAATATATAGAAGACAGTACAATATTCAAACCAGAGATATATGGGTAATTTTTTTTATGGAATTTATTAGACTAGGCTATAATGAATGTAATTTGAAAGAGGTTGCCTGAGTATGTAATCTCATCAAGGACTATAAAAAAAATTAAGAACAGATTGAACCTTTGGATAAGGAAGGAAAAAAAATCCTTGATAGAAATTTATTTGACTCACACATGCTTGATATAAGCACATCAGTATACACTGCTGCCTATAAACAAATAAAACTTTTTAGTTCTACTTTTAATTTCTTTTCTCTCATAGTCACACAGAACTTAACCCGTCTAAACCAAGGGCCACCAAGATACAGGCTTAGCCTAGTTTGGGGCCCACTGACAAGTCACAGACTATGTCAATATTGATACAAATAATTAATACAAATTATAACGTAATTAGTTTTGTTATATATAAATTTAGACTGTAAGATTTGAAACTTTTGCTCTGTACCCTAATTTTTAATTTTATTGAAAATAAAAAATATCTTATCTAAAATAATACTAACTGTAATATCAAGTTGCTGTGGCTTGAAGTTCCACTGCATGGAAGAAGCTGTATCTGCATTGAAGCGGATCTTCAGCGGGCGATCCTTCACTGCCGTCATGTTACTCACTACGCTGCTGGCCTCCGCCAACCCTGTGGTGCCGCCATAGCTGTAAGCCTGCAAGGCGAGACAAAAATAATATATTTAGCAATATGGTGAATAGGCATGATCACTGGGTAAAAATATCATGTACAATAAAATAATAACATTTGATTATTTAACTAAACTAGTACATAAAGTAATGTACGAACCTAACCTAACCTAACAAAGTTCTGGTATTTTATTTCAAAATTGTGTAAATATTGATTAAGGGGATTTGTAGACCTTTAGTCCAAAAATCCCCTGCGGCATTGCGGAAGGAGATTTGTGGACAAAAAGTCCAAAAATCCCCTTCCGAAAAACCGCAGGGGATTTTTAGAATAAAATTCCACTTATCCCCTGCGCAGGGGATCCTCTAAAGGGATTTGTGGAATAAGTCCATTATTAAAATAAGTCCGTGAGTTAGATTATTAAAAAATATTATACACATATTTTTTCTTGTGTTTTAATCAAACAACAAATATAAACTTTCTCAAAGTTTAGGAGTGGGGATCGTGACATCACTTATCTTACAGAAGTCTATACATTCATATGGCACTTGTGACATCACACGGAACTTTGACGGGCTATATCTTCATCAATTTTTGTTTAATTGAGCCAAGAAAAAATTTTGTCTGATATTTTTAGATAATCTTTCCGACGGACTTATTATATTTTTTTAGTCATCATGCCTGTTAGAATAATGTTGCTGGAGCAACAGCGAGAGATCAATGGCTTTATTGATGCTCCAGCAACATTATTAATGGTGAAGAAATAGTAGACTGATGATTCATTATGACAACAGGATCGCTCTGGATGCAAGCCCCTTCTAACCGGTCTTATTGAAGATCTTTATTTCAGGACTATGGCCAGCAGTAGACATCATGATGGAGAAGGGTGAATTTTAATCTAAAATTATAAATTAAATTTAAAACCCATTTAACAGGACCAAGCTTCTCTTTAAGACCTCCACATTTTAAGTATAAGATGAAAAGATATCAAGTCCCCTGAATAGTTTGATAGTGGTTGTTATCGCTGATGGTAACTCACCTGACAAAATATCCTGTACAATGGGACTGCTGCATAACTAAGGCCTACGGTCATAACACCCATAGCTATCATGTAATTCATTGTAGACCGGATTTTGCCTTTCTGGTCATGAACTCCTCTAGTAATTGCATTTATTTGGGGTAAAGGTTTCCTGGGATGTAACAGCGGTGAACTTATTAAATTATTCCTAAGAGCACTAATGTGACATCTATTCAGAAAGATTAAGCGGTTCATGATGAATTCTTGATAATTACTATTTTATTTAATTACTGATTTATTTCATTTTAATTTTACAAATAAACCGCAAAGATATTAGGTATTTCGATTGTCAACAACAAATGAGGTTAGGTTTTCTTATCAATTATGTGATTTGACATTGACAGCAAGAAAATTGACGTTTCAAGGCAGCCACAACACAGATATCAAATTAATGACTGAAGGTTTCGAAAACCGGTATTTTTCCGGTGGCTTAATATTTTGATAGACAAAGCCGTGTCAATTTTTAAAAAAGCAGTTTCGGCGGGATATTGCGAATATCGTATCGATCGATACTATTTTTTTACTTTGCAAGTCCCAAAACGTGTGCTTATACTTTTTTTCAAAGATACTATTTCAAATCAAAGTATTGTACAGAATAAATGCTCTTCTTTGAAGTATCATCAGTGTTTTATCGAGGAACCAGACAACTCGGTGCATAGGTAAGTTAAAAAAACGCCATGTTAAGAGACGGAAGAAAAAAATATAGGCGCGTGTTAGAATAATAATTCGGCGGGAAATTTCAAACAACTTTTGAGTCTCGGGTATGGAATTTCAATAAATTGAAGTATTTTGACTATCTATTTATGTATCGACCATGGCCGTAGCTAGGGGAAGATACGGGTGAGCAGTATCTACCCTAGAAACTTTTTTGGCTACCCCAGTAAACTAGAAACGAACAAGTCGAGCACAGCCGTAAGCATACTTTTCCCAATCTATTTTTCTGGGGAGGATAAAAGTAGCCTACTGCCCGCACTAAAGAAAATCTCTAGCTACGCCAAAGAGTATTGAATGAAAAGCTTCACATGTACAACTAACTTTAATATCACATTCGTAATAAGTACCTATGTCGTAATACCACTCAGTTTTTCAACATCACCGCTTATATTCCACTAATTCTAACGCCGTTAGCTTATGTTTAGTCTTGATATGGGCATCCGTGTGAGTTTTTTGGTACGCTTTATATGTACAGTCTAGAAAAGGACACCTGAACATTGGTTCTTTGCCGCACTCATAGGTAACGTGTCTCCTATACGTGCTTTTGTGCCTATATTTCCTCTTGCATTTTTCACATTCATACGACATGTCGTACTGAGACCAATAGTTTTTTGTCTTCATTGGCACTACGGGCAGCATGTTCTGCATCATTGTCTTAAAGAAGTCCACTTCACCTGCAACAATGAAATTATTGTGATGGCAAAGCTTTCTTGGTAGGCATACGACTACCTTATCTTACCTACCACCTATGAACTCGAGCTCTTGACCAATACATATCCTAACTTAAGAAGCCTTATTATAAGAAGCCTTATTATTAGGTAGGTACCTACTTTTGTTTTGCGATTGATCCCTGGTCTTTATCGAATGATAAAAAACAATTGTTCAATCAAGAAACATTTATTCACATGCACAATTCAATTTAAAAAAGATCAAACCAAACACACTAGACATCACTGAAAATTGAAAACCAAAAGTTATAATTATTTTTAATGGTGTGACCATAATTACAATTTCACATCAAAGGCACCATACAATTTTATCAGGATACATGATTTTCAGAGGTCTGCATATCTGTGAATTAAGGAATATCAAGTTCTAACTTTATGAAATAAAATACATTAAAAGTTTAACATTATAAATGTTTAAGGTAACATAAATACCAAAACAATGACTTTAAGAATTAGGTACTAATTCGTCTTACGAATCGTAATGTCCAGTCTGATATAGTACTACATGGCTCATAGAATACTACGTCTTTGGACCTTGAACTAGGTAATACTGCTACAAAAATACTTGCCCTTTCATAATAATGATTAATTCTCTTTGTGGCATACAAAAGATATTGGCAATACTTAATAGTCTAGATTCTTTGGCACTAGAATAGCTTTCATCACAAAGACTAATAGAGTACCTATCTAACTGAACATGACTTTTAGTTAATTTTCTAAAACTAAGGTTTTGGTGGGTCTAATGGTTAACTTGTTTAAATTTTAACAAAAATAAAATCTATTTTAATGTTTAGGGCATAATACTTTACAATGAACACTCAACACAATATTAAAGTAGCTACACATTTTCAAAAAAACAGTAACTTCACACCCTTGGTATATTATGCTAAGTTATCTTAAAACTTAATAGTTAATAACCATAATAATTTACTTAACATTAGCATAGTATTTATTATTACAAGGCACTAATTTATTATGGCTAAGAATCGACTGGAAGATTCTTTGGTTTAATAAAAAATAACATATTGATTCAAAATTTGAACTTTGAAGGTAACTTATTTAACAGTAACAAATGCAAAAATATAACATTTTAAACAGGAATACTATCATATAACTTTATACCTTCCGTTACGCATTCAGTTTGCAATTCTTTGGTAACAAGGAACACACACTATTTATTACATATTAACATTAACAAGAACAAAAAATAACAATCTACAGTACCTATAGCCCTATGTGTATAAAAACATTATTGTCTTACGTATTATATTTGTCTACATATTGCAAGGTCTGTGGACCTCTAACTTTCCTACTTGGTTTGGAAATAGCTGCCGTTGAAAAATCAGGCATTAATTAATTATAAAGCTGTAAAAATATTTGATTACACTACTTAGCTGCATTCAGTCAGGTGGATTGTGTTTATACGCGTATTATGCAGATAAAACTTTTCAGGGTTCCTTAGCAAATATAGGAAAACATTATTGTATGGCGAAGTCACTATTCTATCCTTTTCTTGTTTCAGAAATTAAAAGAAAAGAAACAATACTAGCAATCAGTTTTCAAATACTTATAAAACATAACACTGAAGTGTAAGAATTTATGCAATATAAGCCAACATTGGCACAGTAAGGATTTTCTCATGAGGATGGTTTGGCCCCTGAGCTACTTTTACTGGCGTGGGCACAAAGTTTTTACTTAAACCGAATTTACGTAAATTTTCCTAAGAGGTCATAAGCATTGTGCGCCTCTCCTGGCCCTAACTTAGCTATAGTTCGAATCAAAATTAATGGCGTCTGTGAAAGTGGCTACAAGGTGCGCAAAACCCCACTCCTCACTCCTGCTGATATAAATTTACTACTGCGCAACGACTCGCCTTGTGTTCACAGACGCCATTAAATTTAAATTGTACTATACACTAATTTATGATATAGCCAACCAAGTCAATACCTATGATTCAATTAGGTATGTTCCATGCAGAGTAAACATCATAGTCATAGTCATTTTACAATGTTCAGCAAAACGGTATAAATTAACTTCGTTTGCTTATCATTTGTCCATGTGAAATATAGTATAACATGGGTTAGTTTAGACAGAGACGCAAAGCTTCAAAAATCAATTATTTGTACTCCGAGACGCAATCAGGTCAATCATCATGAAGTATAAAGATTTTTTTTAACTATAGTTGGTGACCTTATTATCCTGGAATCGTAAACTTTCAATTAAAAATTAAAACGCATATGTGGAAGCATTGCGTCTGATGGTGTATTAAAAATTGAAACATGCCATGCGTTTTTAACGTTCGCAACGCCCCCACCATGCGTTTTAATTTTTAATACCCCACCAGACGGAACGCCCCCACCATGCCCTTTAAATTTGAATACGCCACCAGACGCAACGCCACTACCATATGTTTTTTAAAGTTCGGCCGTTCAGAGAATGCGTTCCTGACACGTCATCTTGAAAAAATGTTTTTGGCCGATATCTCGGAAACTATATACATAAGGGAAAAAAACATTAAGATCATTATTGTAGAAAATAAAATTTCGCATCTTTTGTTCCCATTAAACCTTAAGTACATGGTTTCCGAGATATCGGCCAAAAACATTTTTTTCAAGATGACGTGTCAGGAACGCTTTCTCTGAACGGCCGAACTATAATTTTTAATTCGCCACCAGATGCAACGCCGCCGTAGCCGTACCGAACGTAGCGTCTGGTGGCGTATTAAAAAAAAGACGGACAGCGCAGCGGAGTCTTAGTAATAGGGTTCCGTTTTTACCCTTTGGGTACGGAACCCTAATTAACACATTGTGTGAGCGTTGCGTCTGGTGGCGTATTCCCATGAAAACAGTAAATCTCGTGGGCGTATCTTCGTCGTTTCTGTAATGTGGAATCTATGCGTCTCGGTCTGTACTTGCCCAAGCCTCAATGTTTTCCATACACATTTTTCTCATTCATTCAAATATTTTCCATCGCAATAAACCAGATAATACTCTACATAGTTTTAACGGTCGAGCCTCTATGCATCAGACCGGTGATGATTGCTTCCGCGAGTTTCAATGTAGTGATTTTATGGATGTTAATAAAATTAAAATAGCTCGCTGAATTTGTAGACTTGAGGATTTTTTACTATAAATTTATGATGGTTGAAATAATAGTTTTCTATGTACCTACTCATGCGTGAAAGAGGAAAATATCAATTTTTAAAATATTATGATGTGAAAATGAAAGCTTTATCAAATTTAACATTGCCTTCACATTTTATGAATGATGGAATCTTGTTTTGGTCAGATATTCTTGACGGAAAACATTGGACTTTTGAAAATATTCCGAAGCGGTATACAAATCATAGCCAGTAGAACCTAATATAAATGATTAAATTGACGTTGTCGGCACATATCAGTCACTGGGTATTTAGTGGTTATAATAGAATAGGAAATAATACAATGCAACCATCTGTTTGTAGATAGCATATTAAACTAAAAAATTGAAAAAAAAGGTTGATGAAAGGATATAAATTGAAAACTAAAACTGATAGGCATGTCGCGTAAAATACACATTCATAATCTAAATGAGTATCATTTTTGAGTCGGTTTCATATCAGCAGTAAGCTCCGCGCCACCACTCCGATCGACGAGGCGCCACAATCGCTTTTTAATCATTGTTTTACAGACATACATCACTACATAGTAAAAAAACAAAGTCGCTTCCCGCTGCCTGTCCCCATGTATGCTTATACCTTTAAAACTACGCAACAGATTTCGATGCGGCTTTTTTTAGTAGATAAAGTGATTCAAGAGGAAGGTTTACATATATGTATAATAATACACCTCACTGATCTCATCGCACATGATACTGTGCGAAGCCGGGGCGGGTCGCTAGTATTTGAATAATTTACGCATTAGCAGACTACATCTGCAGTCAAAATTATGGATAACTTGATAAGTCGTCTAACTAATAAAATAATAAGGTAGTTCCATATATTACCGTCGGATTTCAGTAATGTCGCAGAGTCTAAGAGAGATGCCACAGCGCCCCTAGTGGGCATACATAGAAGCTTTAATACACATTTCAGGGGTGAACTGCGAAATCATCTATGTGATAGATCGACTCCGAAATCGCTGTTCTATACATTTTGTCAAGGTAGAAAATAGAAAGATATAAGAATAAAAAGAGCTGTTTCTTGTGCCAACGCGAAATATTATACGTTTGGTTCCATTGAACTAATATACATATCTCGCTGTTTGGTTCAAATAAAAATTCGTCGTGACTAGAACAATACTCCTAGGGTAGGTATTGCTAATACATTCACCTCTTAAATTTTTGGAGAGAAGTACAGAAGCTGGACTAAAACACGGTATTTAGATTTCATTACCGTGACTAAAATTTGAATTTCTTTGAACATATTTTAAAACTAGACAAGATCTCGCTTCAGCATAGGCGATTAGTGTGATAATGTTGGTCAATGGCGATCAGTTATTTGTATTACAAAGTACATGCTTCTCTACAGACATTGGTCGCATTGTAATTTAGTGACTTTAATTAGACAGGGTTCGAACCCACTACATCCCGATGACTTATCTAACATTTAGTATATTCATAGCAGTTCTAAAGTGAAAGATAACTGGAAAATCTTTGGTTTTATGGTAACTAGGTAAGTAAATTTTCAGGAAGCTCTCCAAACTTCTTTGTTCTTCTTGGCCTTTGGTCGAAGTGTCCATGAAGGATTTCCACGGGTAGATTGTGGCTGTAACGTAAAAAAAATCAGTTTTATAGCTCTCCAAAAATTAACTAAAAACAGCCAAAATTATGAGAAAAAAAAATATTTCTCTAACTCTTTAAAAAATGTTGTAGTGAACTATTAGGTACATGCATAATTTTGGCCATTTTTGCGTCAATGGTTAGTAAGTTGTTAGTTTAGCATGCAAAAAAGAAGCAAAACCATGCCATGAGTGAAATGGCTACTAAATTCTTTGAAAAACCACTAATTTTGTTATTCTCGTTACCGACCCATAAAATATACATGCATTATCAAGTGTTAGTGAGGGATTTAATCGGTTAGTAACTGTTATTTTTAGATTCAACACCAAAGTCAAAACTTATGACCATCTTTAACGATCAAAAGTCGGCAGGAAATTGTAGATCAGAGCAGAAAAACGAATTATGTAGTTAATGCCCACAACGTGGTGAGTAATGATTAGTTTGATCCAGCAGTACTGACATGGCGTCGGCGGCGGTCATTCCGACACGAAATCCACCTTCTCCGGCATATCTTTGTGCAGATGTCGCTCGTGCAGCAGCAGATTGTGCTTCTGATAGGCTCGGTACACACAGTACGGGCACTTGAAACTGGGCTGTTTCCTACATTCGTACTTAATATGCCGCTGCAAGGAGCCTTTGTGCTTGTACTTATTTCCGCAGTCGACGCACTCATACAGCGTCCACCCCGCCTTACCGCCGCTCACGCCGGACGTGCCATAACCCAATATATAAGGAGTGTAAAACTGTGCAACTGAAATTAAAACGCAAATAAAAATAAATACGTGCATGTTCTACGATACAGCTACCACCGTGTGAAGCCAAGCCACCGAATAGTCAAATAGATTGCGCTACCGAGTGTGAAAGCTAAGGAAAATGCACCATGTCTCCCATTTAATTTGATCACTACTGTCATTATCTAGCACCTTGAATCCTTCGTAAAGCATGCCATCAGAATGCAGAAGTACCGATATAAATTGAAAGTTAATCACAAATTCATATTTACATAAATATCATAGATATTTGTCATACATGCATATGAATAATGAATAAGAGAAAACGTACCACAACCGGTTATTTCTCACATTCATTATAACCAAAGTAAAACCCGTAAAAATATAATCAATATTTACCGTAAAGATGAATCTTAGTCAATTGAAACAATTTTTACAAAGAATAGCAACTTTATTAAAATACAAAAAGTTTTATAAAAATACAATCAAATGCAGATTAAATCACTGTAACATCTTCATGACAGTAACTATAAAATAATTACAAATATTCTAGGCAGTATTTCGTTATACTATATTTACTAGATTTGTTCATTACATCACTTGGGTAGCGTCACTAATATCTCGAGTATATTTTTTTACGAATACACGATGATTTCATTTTTCAATAGATTCGTTTGTTTGATCACAGCTATTTAACAATGCATTAGTCTTTCCACGGTTTGTCTTTTACGATTACTTCTTTTAGTAGGCATATTAATATTTATTTACCCAAAAATATTTTTATGACATTAAAATTGTAACAAGTGGCTAATGACACTTGGTAAGACGAATCTAACAACACCCTACAATCCAAGAGGACCGGCCGCTTAGGTTACATAAGAACAGGCACAGATAACTAGAAAACATTATCCCCTCTCGGTAGTTGGGTAAAAAATATCACAACCTAGATATTTTGTTTAAAACCATCAGCAGTTTGAATGGAACTTTCAAAAGTGAAATATTTTTAAATTCTAATGACTAAAGTTTAGAAGGCACTTAGTTTTATACTGACAAGACTTGTATGGTTGTACTCGATGAACTCACATTTTGATTGTATGATGGTAACTCCGGATCGTAATCTAATACTGGTAGAGTGTTAGCAAAATCACTCCATTATAACTCGGAACATAGATCGGTCGTCATCCAGGTAACAGCGGCGCAGGAAGTGGTCGCAGCTATACGGAGTAAGTTTACGGACGCGCTACCTCTCCTAACATTACTATACGTAATTTCTAAATGGTAATGTGTATAAAAATACTTAAAAACTATATATGGAAGATTCCCTTTCAAATTGTGTAATTATTCCTTAAAATTACGGCGTTTCGTAAATATTCATGATTTCAAATTTAACTTCAACAATAATCATAAGGCACTCGATTCACCTAAAGTTTACTAAATTGGCCCCAAACATAACTCCAAAAGTACTAACAGACACATCAAGGAACTCACAGAATTAAATAATCTGTTTGTACGGCAGTAAATATCTTAAATTACTATAATAAATGCATTAGATGTAAAGAGATCTAAAAATAATCGATATAAAAAATTAACTTATGAGTATTACATTATGGAACATGCATTTATGGCAAAGAACTACAGCTGGCTAACTATGCGAAAATAGCTTCATTTCAATACCACTAGGATGTGCAAACAATAATCTTGCCACATACGAATTACATACGACGGAAATGAGTATCTTATTGTCGCGATTTAATATTATCGTCAGCGTAACTAAATTCTGATCGATCGAGATAGTAACTGCAACTGGTAACAAAATCTTAATCCGAAAGTCAACTTGTACTTCTAACCACCGCTCTTTATACCTACGGGTAAATCAAAATCAAGGAATGATAGTTACATTAATGCTGTACATAAAAAAATATATAAAAAAAGCGTAACTATACAAATCACATCGACTTAACGTACTGAATAAATGCAACAGTTTCGTACGCCGCCACGGCGGGCGTAGCAAGTGTGAATACTATAACTCGTCATATATCGTCATGTTGCGTTATCTACGTCGTATCGTCATCGCGCCGTTAGAGTCGAGTAGGTAACGATCGGAGGCGGCGCCTCGCGTATGTTTAATCTAACGTGACTGTCTGACGCCACTATCACAAGAGAGATTACATCACATTTATCACAATCGGGATAACTCGGGAATTAGGCGAATTTCGCGACGTCATCGCGTCTAAAGAAGGAATTAAAAATGAATACGAGTAAACGTAACCGGTTTCACTGATGCCGATAAAATAGTTAAAAGATCGATATGTATAATCCTAAGAACGATTTCTAGTAAAGGAGTATTGAACAGTAGGTAGTGACTGGGGGCGAGTGAGAGCGTCACTGCGTGCAAGCGTCAACGTTGTCTTGCTTGATGTAGTGTTCGGGCTTGAGATGCAGCTCGCGATGCATGCGCTCCATGTGGCGCGCGATGTGCATCTTCTGCTTGGCGCGGTAGACGCAGTAGGGGCACTGGAACTGGGGCTCCTTGCCGCACTCCCACTTCTGGTGGTTGCGCAGCGAGGACTTGAGCTTGTAGACGCGGCCGCAGTCGGGGCAGGTGAAGCAGGGCTCGCCGGGCGCGGGCGGCAGCGGCGGCGCGCGCAGCCCGCTCACCAGCGGCAGCGCCAGCCGCGCCGACCACTGCTCCCAGGAGAGGCCGCCGATGCGCGTGAAGGACACGTCGTCGGGCACTCCGCCGCCCCCGCCGCCTGCAACACCGACACCGATAATGGCGGGTCCGCGCGCGCGCAACATTCAACATTCAGTGTGGTTAACGACAGATACGAGCAAAACATAATACGTGTTAAATACATACGATAATACATACACATACATATAACGCAGTACATAAATAATATGTATACTGAATATATAATACTACTGTGAGTGTTCACCGAGTGCTGTGATGTAAGCGTTGCAAAAAGGAAAAGTAAAAAAAAGAACAAAAAGAAATCATAACGTTTATTTAGAAAACTACACATGAAATTGACCGGCGATGTTCGTGTTATTGTATTTTTCCTTGTTGACAATATTTTTTTGTTTGTGAAATTTTTAGAGAGGCTATGTATGAGAGGTAATCTCGTGTTACTGGACCGTTTTAGTCACACAGGTTTTGTATTCTAATAAACGCTTTATTAATGAAATGTAGTCTCCCGACCCATGGGTTTTCTTGTCTACCTGAAATTATTAATTAGATTAGTATGAACGAAAAGGAAAAAAGAAACAACATGCACAAGTTGAAAATGCAAGCGGTGGTTCCCGACTCATGCACATGCCGACCTCGGTAATGAAACGACACTCACCTAGTGTGACTAAACCTGACTTCTAACTAAAAGAAAAACACAATCAATTAAAATAAGGAAGTAAACAAAAAAAAAACACATTTTAATAATATACTATAACTATATTTGATTAAACTTTTCTACCAAGTAAACCCCAATATATTCATATAAAAATCACACTAATTGATTAACTAATTTTCCAATAACATTAACAAACAATGTAAAATTTATAACATCCAAAATTTTAATATTTTCGAACATCAGTACCTCATACCATGATATGGTGGAAATATTGCATATTTATCATTTTCTATGCTTAGCAATGACTCGAATGTCTCAACAAATATATAACATTCTTATATTTCTTATCATCACTTTAAAAAACTAATACTGACTTTGGTCAAATAGCTTTGTTTATCCTAGTTTAACAAAAATATCAACAGTCAATATGCTAAACAACTTGAAATATATTATTGCATGTAAAATATCAGTTTGAATATCAATACAAAACTTGTTTTTATATAATTTTGAACACATTTTTTTCCCAGTTCACCGAAATACGATCCAAAAATAACGTGAAGATTATAAATATGTCATAAAACTACAGGTAACATTGTAGGCACATTAATGATGAGCTTAACTACAAGCGGGCCGCGCGTGCCCGCACCGTGCCGCACCGAGCCGCACCGAGCGCGCGCGCGCGGCCGCTGCTCCGCGGACGTAATGCCCGAGTTATTAACCTAATAAATAATCAACATTAACATAATATAACTTTGGGTTGCTACAAAGACTTAAGAAGAAAGGTTAGGAAGACAGGGGGTGGTCCCGCTAAATGGAAGGAAACAATTTCAATAAATTATATCATTAGCTAACGCGACATGACTAATACGATCAGTATGTCTTTAGAATGTTAATAAATTATTCTACCCGTGGTGGAAAGTAAATTATGGTAATTAAATAAAACCTGTTTTTAAACAGGTAACATTATCGTTAAATACCAACTAATATTCTTAATATCATTGCACTAAATTACCAAATTTGGAATTGCTCCCTTTGAGGAATGATAGGTCATTACAACTAAACAAAATTCGAGATGTATGAATGGAACTTACGCTACTTTCATATTTGGATTTTATAGCTTCATGATTTGGCCAAATTTCGAAACCATCGGTTTCGATAACAATAAACAATTTGGAATAGGACATAGCGCTACGTCGCGTAGTCGCGACCTCAGGCCATTCGTCGAATACAATACTCAGGGTCAGTCTTAACTACCGTAAATAAACTCTAAAAAACAAGAAACAACAAAATTATAACTAATGCCGTTAGGGAATGTGCACATTACGACTATTTATCTAGTGTATATTAAAAACGTCTTTAACAAAAAACATCATAACGTAAAATATAAATAAAATTATTGCAGTACCGATTTGGTTAGGTGTCTACTTTGGTCTGAGGCGTGTACACGTATAAAGCTAAACGGTCGTCTTCTTGTTGCGGCGCACCTTGCTGGTGGCGTAGATGTACCACTCGTCGTTGTGGTGCTTGCGGATGTGCACGCCGAGGTTGCCGCGCTGCTTGGCGCGGTACGAGCAGTAGGGGCACTGGTGCGCCGGCGGCTTGCCCCCGCACTCCACGTTCTCGTGCCGCCGCAGCGTCGACTTCCAGCGGTACTTCTTGCCGCAGTGGCGGCACTCGAACTGGCGCGACGCGTCGTCCGACCCGCTGCCGTCGCGCTTGTACCCCTTGTCGTCGGAGGGCGACTCGCCCGCGCTGCCGCCCCCGCCCCCGCCCGCGTAGTACTCCGCCTCCTCGGGCAGCACGATGTCGTCGGTGTCGTCGTACTCGCCGTCCGAGTCGTGCTCCTCCTGCTTGGCGAGGTTGTTGTTGAAGCAGGCGGCGGGCAGCAGCAGGCCGGGCCGCGGCACGCCGGCCGGCGCGAGCAGCGCCTGCTGCTGCGCCTGCATCGACAGCAGCGACAGCAGCGCCGACGGCAGCCCCTCCTTGTGCAACTCTGAAATGCAACACGTTAACGATATTGCAAACGTAAGTCAAGCGCGACCGCTACGCACGGCGGGTTAATACTACCGAGGCTGATAAAATTAAGGAACCAAAGAAATGCGTTATAATAAAAAATATAAAAAAATAATCTCTGTTAGAAATCATAAAAGGCGAAGCTTCTAATCATGCAAACATGCACAGTCCGAGTGATCCGTCCGCGAGCTCATCTTCCCATAAGATCTAACGCTACCGGGCCGGGGCCAAGGAAATGAAAAGCCCGTGCGCTTTCAACTTCGTTTAATCGTCCAAAAATATCGAATATCATCAAAATTATAATAGATCGTACAATAAGTAAACGAGGCTCATATAAAAGTATACGTTCTTAACTAAACTTTACGTAATAATATCAACTAGGAGGAAGATTCGAGCGCTGGCTCGCGACATAAGGCACTAGTATAAAGCACTAGGTAGAGTGTAGTGGAGCACGGGAGCTAGGGCGAGGCGGCCGAGGCGGGGCTCTGCGCGTGCTCGGGGTGCTTCTTCTCGATGTGCTTCTTGAGCTCGTTGCGGCGATGCTTGCTGTAGGCGCAGTAGGGGCACTTGTACTGCGGCTCGCGGCCGCACTCGAGCGTCACGTGGCGCACGAGGTTCTTGCGCGCGTTGTAGCAGCGCTGGCAGTTGGGGCAGCGGTAGCCCTTCTCAGTCTTGTACTGCGCGCACGGCAGCGCGTGCCGCTCGCCGCGCGGGTAGATGTTGTAGGGCGACACGCGCTTGGCGGGCGCGGCCGGCGGCTTGGCGGCCGGCTTGGCAGCCTCGGCGCCCTTGCCCGCGGCCGGCGGCGCGTCCTTCTGGTTCTCCTTGAACTCGTGCAGCACGGGCGGAGTCTTCACCGGCTTGAGGATGGCGAGCGTGGTGGTGGTCGTGTCTTCCTCTTCCGTGTTCCGTTTGCTCCGCGTCACGATACTGTTCCGCGTCGTTTTCCGATCTGCAATAGAAAATTGACTCCGTTCGGTCTTTTTATACTTCTCGCGGGTCGGTATTCATTTTATGAATGTGATTTACCCCCATGCAAAATAAAAACAAAATGTAATGACGTAATAGACTATATTCAAACGAAAGGTAACATGATACAGAGTTGACCTCGGTCCGAATCGAGCTACCTCGATGAAAAAGGATAAACAATTAAGAAAAAACAAAAAGCAAAAAATCTTCAAATCGAAATACCTAAGCCTAGTTTTTGAGATTCCAAAAACTTAACAAAAAAATAAACTTTTTAGAAAATAATCAAACTAAAGCTAAGTCGGACAAATACTGTCTGAGACCATCTTTGAGATCTATATAGGAACGACTCTTCACTGGATCGATGACTTAACAATTCATGTTTCGAGTGAGCAAATAACATAATCAGAAAAAATTCAAAAAATCAACAGTAAAAAAAGTAGAAAAAATGATAGTCGCATATATTCGAGCGAAACTATATCGTGCGGCTCTTGAGAGGCGCGAGCGGCGGGTCGGCGTGCTTTAGCTCGACGTGCGCCGTGAGCGACTTCTTCTGCGAGTATTTCTTGCCGCACGTGTCGCACACGAACTGGGGCCCGGTTACGCATTCGTATTTCTCGTGACGCAACTTGTTCCTCTTGTATTTGTAAGTTTTCTGGTTACAAATAGAACAGATGTGAGGTTTCTCTTTTTTCTCCTTATCTTTGGTTTGGTTCTTGCGGCCGGGGGGGCGGCCGGGGGGACGGCCCACCCTCCGCTTGAGTCCGTGTTGACGCATCTTTTTCAAAATCCTCTTATTTTTTTTAATGGTCTTTCTCAGAGCCTTTTCCACTTTGATTTCTAGAGCGTCGTATTCGATCGGTTCATCTTTGGGCTCAGGTTTTAGGCAAGCGTGTTTAAGAAATCCCCGTGTTAATGGAAATGAGGTTTTCGCGAAGGTTAGTTCATTGGATGCGTCTGGAAGGGCAAAACAATGAAAAGCAAAAATAAAATTATATACAAAGCATAGAAGAAGATATGTTAGTTACAATGTTCTGCGAAATAAAATGCAATGGAATGAAATGAGGCCATACAGTGTTTTATATACAAGTTAATAGAAATGGAAAGTCCTTCTTTGCGTTATTATGCTTCTTTTCACGAAAAAAAAAATGAAATAGAAAGAGGAAAAACAGCAAAAAAAATATTAGATACATATGTGCTGGGATAAAAAGAAGCTCATTAGCCATGGGTCCAGGAATGCAAAGGAAATCATTTTATAGAATACTACCTCCTTGTTTATTCGTGAAGATATATTCCTCACGTTTGTTTGCCGCCGCCTGCAGATACCTAACAACGTAAGATTTGGTTTTGTTTTACTGTCGTGTATGTATGTCGTTTGATAAATGAAATGCGCATCCACTAGGAACCTGTCCTCTCTGAATGTTTACACATAACGAGTCACATGCTTCCAGTAATTTACTTACAGATTTCCGTTCGTAGCGACCTAGTAAACATGCGAACTTTGAAAGAAACGAAATAAAATAATCGCGTCACTATCGAAAAACATGAATTGCTAAGAAAAAAGATTATCTGCAGTGAAATCACATGTGAATGCAAAAAATATAAAGAAAAATAATAAATAATAGATAAATAAGCCACATAACCACTACTAATTGATAAGTTCATAACAAAACAAAATAAATTTACCTTCGTACGTCAGCCGGCGCGCGGAACCAATCCCAACTCTTCAACCGAACGTATCACACTTGTGCGCAATTTAAAACGATAATACGAAACCACGGTGAAATTAAATATCTCGTATCGAATACCCTAAAAATGGGTGAAGTGAGGTGTAGTGCATTTTAATGATTCTCTACTAATTACTAAAATAAATGTCAAAGTAAATATTAAGTACATATAAATTAAGTAAAACTTTACTCACCATTGAAATGTAATTCCGGGCCACATTGTTAGAGGAGTAAAGGTTTAGCACTAGTTACGCGGTTAATAGTTACTGCCTGGTGCGACTATGACATACCGTTATTGTAAGTAAGCATGCAACTACTACTCGTCCTCTAAAACCCCATAACACAAACAAAAGCTGACCAACTGTGAACATTCATTGTAATAACGTAAACTCGTATACTTACCTCGTACATTACCTCACCTTGTAAAAGGCTACATTACATAAAACCATTTTTTACCAATACCTTTAACCGTTGCACTGAAATATTCCTTACATCTCATACTGATACACAAAATATAGAAATTGTAATAATATTAGTAGTTTATAATATTAATATTAGATAGTAAATTAATATAGGGTTGAAGTTTCACATGTGAAAACACTAGCACTCTCGTTTCCGCTGTCGTGTAATATAATATTTATATATAACATTATAAAATATAGAATACTTAAAGCGATGACTGTTTAACTGATTTCAAATTATGGGAAGACATTGCGCATTTCATCCGTTCCTTGTATGCTTGGGACAGTTCACTTTTTTTATGAATTCGGCAACAGTTAGAGCTTTCAAACTTTAGTTTTCATAGAGGTGTGGTAAAAGTGAAGTGTCCCAAATAATAAATGTTGTATCCCATGTAACATGTTGCGTTGTCGGGGGTATCGGTGGCAGAGCAACGCAACAAGTTTGGAGCGCGAGCGCTCGGTGTGAGTGAATGCTTACCTTGTGAATCTCGAACGCTATCACTCGAATTCATTATTTCGTCTTGAGATCTTTCCATGTGCCATTGAAAATCTGAAAAAGAAAACTGGTGTCACTACAAACACTTTGTTACACTTTAAGGTGGGTGTGGCAGTCTATTTTTGGTACAGGTCGCCGCATATAAGTCTAGCGCTGAGCGAAGTGTGGAGGGGGTGGCTGCGCATGAGTTTAGTATGGCGGTCAACATGCGCAGCCAACCCCTCCACTCCCTAGTACCCTCAGCGCTAGACTTACGTGCCGCTACTTGTGACACAGTGATTATTTATTTTATACAAACACATGTTACAATCACTGTGAATATGAGACAAAGTTTTGGATTATTTGCTTAGGACTAGAGATGAAAAGGATTTTATGGCAGTAACTGTCTGGTTAATATAAATAATACTCATTATTTATACCAACAAAATTAATAGGTATATATTTGACGGAGCGAGACAGCATACTTGGTTTTAGTTAAAAGCAACAGTGATGATTTAAAAGTGGGTATCACCCGAATGGGGTCGCACGTGGCAACACTGCATGCTTGTGTCGGAATGAAATGATTTGACAGATGGGCGAGAAACGTCATGCCATTCCGCACGCAAGGCGGACTGCTCCCGTGCCAATCTATTGGCTTTAAAATCCGTTTTCATCCTCGAAAATTCTCGTTAAATTGATTACCAAGTGATACTAGGTCAATAAAACCACTCGTCGCAGTACAGAGTGTTTATTTGGTGAGACGGACTACTGGAGACTGCAGGCTAGCCGTACCGATGGATGGCCCACAAATAGCGATGGCGGGTGCTTTACACAATCAGTCTCAGTCTCCGACATATTTAACATGGATTTATTTAACGTGGTATCACTACATAGTATAAAACAAAGTCGCTTCCCGCTGTCTGTCCCCATGTATGCTTATATCTTTAAAACTACGCAACGGATTTTGATGCGTTTTTTTTAAATAGATAGTGATTTAAAAGGAAGGTTTATATGTATAATAAACCTGTGCAAAGCCGGGGCCGGTCGCTAGTTAGGGATTAAAATAACTCTATTATCTTATATTTACAAAGGAACTTCTAAATTCCCGGCCCCAAAACAAAAGGAACTTAGAAAATCATAACAAACAACAACACTTTATGAGACAACCACATTACATTAAAAAAAAAAAACGATTTTAAGGACAAAAACAAAACAATAGGTTCATAATTACATAGCTGACTCCCGTTCTGGGCATGTAGTTAATACTTAGCAAAGTCTTTAGACCTCATTTATCATGGATTCAAGGTCAATTCCATTATACATGTACCATGTTTCAAACGAAACGTTAAAGCTCTAAGCAAGTGTCGCATAAGAATTTGCACCTCTTTGTTTTTCAATATTTTCAATGCTTTTACTAAATTATAACATTCATTAGAGTTGTCATACTGCCTATAACATCCATTCAACCATTAAAATAAAGAATAAAATACATATTATGGAGCCTTCATTTAGTAGAAGTAGGTTGAACAAGGCTGATCTTACAGCTCCCCCCCGAGTGGGTTCTCCCGCCTTGTCGTGGCGGGGGGGCTTAGTAGCCAGGTATTCCCAGCCTGGTGAACCAAGAGGAACCCGAGGTGGGGCCGGCCTCTCCGGGTCTTGGGCCTGGACAAGACCGTGTCGGCTTGCCGACTGAGGTGGACTGCGGTGTCGGCTTGCCGACTGAGGTGGACTGCGGTGTCGCGCTTGTCGCGATGCCGCGGCCGAGCCCATCGAGGCGGGGGCGGCGACGGGTGGGACGGGCGGTGAGGAAGCCACCTGCCTGCCTATCCTATATCCTACCTGCCAGCGGCCCTAACGGGTGCCGCCAACGTGTTGGCGGAGGCGGTGAGGCTGCGGGGGAGGAGGAGTGTCGGTATCGCGACGGCCGCTCTCCCTATCCTCTGCAGCCGTAGTGGCAGGCGCGGGGCCACTTTAATTGACCAGTTGTATCGGGACCAGGGCTGTCTGACGATGTGCCTGGTGTTCGGCACATCGTCATTCTGGCGGAAGCCTATGCTCCGTGGTGGGGCCTGATTGAGGCCAGCGCTGTCGGGTGCCGCGGAGGAGTGCGCAAGCGTGCCCGTAGCCCCGACACCAGGCGCAGTGGTGGAACACCCAGGGGTTTTGGTGGGTATACTGTCCAGTCGGCAGGACTCCCACATAACCACCCGCGGTGTGGTGGTTTCTATAAAAGATTTCCCCTGGCAAAAAAAAGGCTGATCTTACAGTTGCTGCTGCTCTAGTTAGTAACTATGCTTTTGTATATCTTTCATAAATATTCGATCTGTGCCACGATAGTTTAGACTTATGGCAGGCGCCACGGAGGCCCTCTGATGCAATTGCAGGTTTATGGGGTGCCCTTCCGGAATCAAGTTGTGGTTACGACCCTAGCGTATCTTGCGAACATATTTCTTACGTTTTTTCAATAAACTGTTTCGAGATTTTGAAGAAACAAAATATTCCGTGAAAGCACGAGTGGAGCGTGCGCGAACTTTAAATTTTTTACGGAATTTTAAAAGATTCGCGTAGTGAGAGCGAAAACGTATTTTTTTCCGGAATTTTTAAAAGAGGCGAGGAGCAAGCGCGAAAACTTGTCAGTTTTTTTCGGAATTTTAAATAAGACGAGAACAAGCGCGAAAACTTGTTTCCGGAATTTTAAGAGGCATGAACGTACACTGCGGCAGAACAACATCGCTATTATGCGCGAGCGTAGCGAGCGCTAAATTTGTTTTTTGTGTCAGTAATTTTAAAATAATCATTTCAAAAGAAGAATGAGTTTAGCACTCCAGCTTAATTTATTCATATGCGCTAGCGCAGCGAGCGCAAGAGAATTTCGGTGTTTTAATCCTTTTGCTATGGAGAACACACTACTGCTATATTGCGCAAGTATACAGAGCGCGAAAATTTGATAGTTTTTATAATAATTACAAAAGGTACGAGGAATGCAGAGATACCCAGTGCTATTATGCGCGAGCGCGAAAAATGTTCTGTATTTTCAGTAACCTCACATAGATATTAGGACATGTCCTTTTGTCTTTGTTTGATTGTGACTTGATTTTTGGCATGGACATAGGCTACTTTTATCCCAGAAAAATAAAATGTTCCCATGGCACAACACACAAGTTAAGATACAACGCGGGCGAAGCCACGGCCAAACGCTGGTAATAATTGTATTTGTAGTAATTAGTAATTAATAGTAATTGTTCTAAAGATTTTATTTGAGTTTTCTTAAGATTTTGGTAAGTCAACATACAAATAATAACACTGTGTGGCCATCGCTAATTGAAGACAATTTTTTTTATATTTTTTTTTTATGTTGAATATGAATTTTCGCCTGATGGAAAGCGAAGTTGTAGCCGAAGATGGAGTATGTAGACCTAGAAGATACCTATTCACTCTTGACTTGAAGATATCCAAATTGTAATTGTCAGGAAACAATGACGAAGGCAGGGGCATTCCAATTCCTGGCGGCCCGCATTATGAAGGAAGAAGCGAATCGCTTAGTGCGAGCAGGTGGTACGTCGACTATGGTAGCGATGGTATTTATGCGACTTCCGGCTTGTTCTGTTGTGAACAGAATCCTCTGCGTGCCTTATCTCCTCGCCACATCGTCTCTCACCATTGGTCAAATGGGGATTTAATCGTGGTAAAAAAATGTTTCTTAATGCGAAAAGTCTGCAAGTTATGCAATGTTTGTTTCACAAAATGTGTGTACCTACTGTACTAGCTTTTTTAATAGTCCACTGCAGGCCGTAAGCCTACCCACGAAGGGTGATTGGGCCATATCCACCACGCTAGTTCAGTGCGGATTCACATACGTCGTCAAATTTCTTCCATGGATATTATATGTATGTAGTGAAGCGATACTCACTGCGTACGACGTCGTTGTGCGAGACTGGCTGGTGGTCGTCATGGTCCTCGTCGAGCGTGAGATCCTCTACGCCGTCGCGCGGCGCCTCCTCCTTGCAGAGCGGCTCGTCTCCGTTGGGCGGGTCGGGCGCGGGCGCGGGCGAGGCCGCGCGCTCGGACGGCACTGAGGCGCGCCGCGCTTTCTTGCGGCGTCGTGACGGCGACGTCGAACCTTCGCGGCTCTCTATACTGCCGTCCCGACCCTAAGGACAATACAGACAATATGCTTTAATCTCGTTTCTATATTATCATATTGGGTAAAATTAACAAAAATAATCCGCCAAGTACGAGTCGGACTCGCGCACGGAGGGTTCTTTACTGTATGGGAGCCCCCCTTAAATATTTATTTTATTTTGTTTTTAGTATTTGTTGTTATAGCGGCAACCGAAATACATCATCTGTGAATATTTCAGCTGCCTAGCTATCATGGTTCATGAGATACAGCCCGGTGACAGACAGACATACAGACGGACATCGAAGTCTTAGTAATAGGGTTTTTCCCTTTGGGTACAGAACCCTAAAAACACCCAATTTTTTTTTAATAAACCATCAGATAAATTGCACAATATTAGATCGCAATACAGACATAAACTCTACAATTAGAAGTCTAACCAAAGAATAAATGATAGAATTACAGGAGGATCGCTCTGAGACAACAAGTATACAAATAGCAATCCTTGGCACTGCAATAAAGTTCAATTCAGTTCCCATATTGACGCTTTATTCCCGACAGACTTAAACACTCAAATTATCTTTCTTACGCGTAATTCTTTCACTGTCTAGCACGGTATATCAAGGTATACTAACGAAGGTACCGCCCACCCGAATGTACCTAAACTGCAGTGTCACCCCCCCCCTGATCTAACTTACCCAGTTACACAGTTCTAGCTTATGAAAATATTCAATAAATTACCATTAAATTGAGGCAAAATCCTTACATAGTATAAAATAAAGTCGCTATTTTTGTCTGTTTGTTTGTCTGTATGCTTAAATCTTTAAAACTACGCAACGGATTTTGATGCGGTTTTTTTTAATGGATAGAGTGATTCAAGAGGAAGGTTTATATGTATAATACACCTGTGCGAAGCCGGGGCGGGTCGTCTAGTTTTAGATAGTTTTTTGTTTTATAGAGACCTAATGATAATAAACAAGGAAATATGAATGATGACAATTTTTTTCGTAATACCTTATCAAAATAAGCTACCTAGCCAAAAAGCCAAAAACGAAAAGAATGCCAAGAATAGAAAACAAAGTTGCAACTCTATCTATAACAATGGCCTCGATGTCATACCAAATTTAACAACTGACTAGCTGTTTCTTTCTAACAGAAAGACAATCACCTTAAAATCACAAATAGCTGTTAATTTCTCACAGAAATCTAATCTAACTAAATTTAATTCTAATCTTAATTCTTTCGGATAACATTTTACATGCTAGTGGTTATCTAGATCTGTATTCATAACTATCACAGTGAAAACTTGTAAACTAGATCAATTGAAAATTATACTTGTAACTGCTTAGTAACATGACAGTCACAAATCGAAATCACATATGCAATAGCCAGGCAGATAAAGGGCCTTTGTTGTAAAGTAGGTCATCTTATTCTGCTATAAGTATTATCTCCTGAGATAATCTGCCAAGTTTGTATTAGGTGTGTAGTGCCAAACTTTGTGATGACCACTAAATGCTCAATAATAATTTTATGAGCATGTTTTGGCATCAATTATGTCAATAGAGACATGAAATATATTGTTCAACCATTTGATTACAGTTTACCTAAGTCAGGTTACAATGTGCGATCACTATTTTCCAATGTACAAGTTAAATATGCCTAGCACACTACAATTTTTGATAAGAGTTAATTAAAGTTGTTTACACATTGCTTCAGTATTTGGTTTCATTTGATAAGTTGTGTGACAAATGTTTCTAGGGCATGTAGGTACCTATTTTAAGTGTTGGATCAGAAAAAAAATGATTCTATAAATACATTGTGGGGATTAGATACGGATTAGATTAAGTTCTATGTTGAAAGAAACATTATTTTTTGTTAGTGAATGATGGAGAATATATTATTTTCTTCGACTATGTAAATTCCAATGGTTTAATACTAGATTAGGTACTTTAATTTAAAATAGGCTAACACTTTACACTTGCATGAATGCAAAAAACTATGTCTAAAATAAGAGCACTCTTATCTATGAATCTTTTTCAAGATATTTTTTATTTCATGGTAGTCAGTAAGTCGTTGTAATAACCTTAGTGGATTATTATCAGGATATCAGGATTGTCTACTTTTCTAATCAATTTGAAAACTTTTAGCTAAAAATTTGGAGTGGTGCTAACACTATGCTGAATCATGATCAATTTGCTTATCAATTTAAAGTAAGTTTTATAAATGTTGGTAGTTTGGATATAACATCTTGGTACAACTCTTTGATAGTTTCTTTCTTTACTCTTTGATGTAACCATCGATATAGATGTAACATAATTATGTGTAAAAAAACTTAAGTTGTAGGGGCAAACTTTTTGCTAATGATGATCTAGGATTGCCTGCACATTCACAAACCAACCTATTCCAATGATCTGGGAATACTGAAGGAGAATATTGGATTTCCATTAAACTTCTTAAAAGGGGGATGTTTTAGAAAACTCAGTCTGGTATGTCAACTAAATAGCCGCATTGTGCACAATTTCCAACCTTACTTTAATTTGACTAAGTTTGAGATTTTTTTCTAGATCCTGCCAATTTCACCCACAAAATGGGTGTTATGACCTATATTGAGAGAAAAACTTATATGGTTGCAGGGTTCAATTCATTTCTTTTTTTGCGGCTTCTGTGAGGGTGTTATACAATTTCACCGATGTCTTGTTTTGATTTACGCTAGTCTTCAAATGTAGAGAACAACAAGTACTAAAAACAGAATAAAACAAATTCCGAGAGGTTCAAAGGGCTCCTATATAACAAACGTCTTTTTTTCCTTTTTCGCTCGATATTAATAACATCAACAGTTAGAAGTTTGAAATGGGGCTAAAGGGTCTGCCATATGGTATGGAACCCTTCAAGCGTGAGTACGACTCGCACTTGGCGATTTTTATTGAATCTTGTAGTGTTCACCTCTGAAACAAACACAGGGATGCAAGGTTGACTCACCAGTGTGTGTGGCGATGGCGGTCGTGGCGGGTGTGGTGGCGGGGGCTGCGCGGGGCGCGACGGAGGCCGCGAGGGCTTGTTGTCGGACAAGCCCTTGATCTGCAGGGACTCGGCCGCCTTGAGTAGCGCGGCCAGCTGGTCCTGCGAGATGTTCACTTCTCCGCGGTACATGTAGTCCATCATGGCTCGCAGCTCGGCATACTTTACGTCTTTCAGGATTATTATTGGATGTTTATCGTATTGCTGTGATAGCACACTCTGGAACAACGGAAATATCCAACTAAATATCTTCAAGTCCAATTATAATTTTGTTTCTCAGTATGTTGTAAATCAATAAAAAGTTACACATTTATACACAACTGGCTTTTACCCGCGGCTTCGCCCGCGTTATATTTTGATTTTGGCTAATGTTTATGTCGGCTGCGAAACCTAACCTAAGCGACAAACATCAAAATACCTTAGAGGAATGCCTTTGTTGGTTAAGTTACGGTTGGAGTGTATATACAACCCCCTGTGTATTCCCGCCTTGTCGTGGCAGGGGAGGTCTAAGGCAGCTGAAAAGGCGGCGCTCGAAGTCTCCCTCTTCTTTGGGTCTTTCCCCCAAGGCAGCTTAGAGGCCGGCACTCGTTGTTCAGCCGCTTTTAACTAAAGCAGCTGAGAGGATGGCCGGTAGGTTGCCTGCCTTATGAGGAGTGTTGCTTCTGAGGCGGGCTGCAGTGCCGCTCTTGCGACGCTGCAACCGAGGATTAGGGGCTGCGGTGGGATGGAACTGGTTGTGTGGGTGCCGCCACCTACCCTACCTTCCGCTAGGCCGTCAAGGCTGTTGGAAGACGCAGTGAAGCTGCAGGGGAAGAGAAGTGTCGGTATCGCGATGGCCGTTCTCACTGCCCTCTGCAGTTGAAGAGGCAGGCGCTGGGCTACTATGACTGACCCGTTGCACTGGGATCAGGACGTTGGAATGCTGTCCGACGCTCAGTGCTGGTTACTCCCGAGTGGTGGATGACGATGTGTCTTGTGCTCCGAAACACACCGTCATTATGGCGGGAGCGCAAGCTCCGTTATGGAGCCCGTGTCTGGGCTAGCACTGTTGAGTGCCGCGAAGGAGTGCGAAAAATGTAGGAACGTCCTAAACTTGAAATGACAGGTTATTTCTGGCGCTTTGACGGCTGCTACCGCGGCCCGCTCGCTTACTTTTCATCCTATCCTACGGGAACTGTTAAAGTTTTTGGGATAAAAAGTGGCCTTTGTCACTTTTCGTCTTTCAAACTATATTCATGCAATAAGTCAAGGCAATCCGTTGCTCCGTTGCTGAGAAAAAGTTATTGTCTTATCCTACGGGAACCGCAATTTTTTCGGAAAGGAAAGTATCCTATGTCACTTTCCGTCTTCCAAACTATGCCCACCCCAAAAATCAAGTCAATCCGTTGCTCCGTTGCTGAGAAACAGTTATTGTCCTATCCCATGGGAACCACGAATTTTCTCGGGATACAAAAGTATCCTGTTATCACTTTCTGTCTTTTAAACCATAGGTATCCATACCAAAAATCAATTCAATCTTTTGCTCCGTTGCTGCGTCAAAGAGGAACAAACCAACAAACTTGTCGGATTGATAATAAAGTATGATGATTCTGTACCATAAAGGTAGAATAAAGAAACATGTTAAACCTCTAATGATAGAAGATTTAAAAATATTTTTAATGTCGGCTTGTTATTAAACGTCATAGTAACATGTAGCATGCAGAGGGAATAAAGCATTTTATCCAATTTTAATGTCAGTTGTCATTTTCAATCCATACTTTATTTCCTCTTCAAGGTGATATAATGGTGGAAAAACAATTTGTCCCCTTGTCATGCTACCTGTGATTTATAAAAGTCTGCAGACAATGTCTCCTGTCATCTAATTACGTTTCGATGTGACGTTTCGTTAAGTGTCATAGAGGAATTAATCACTTAGCGTCTTTGTGATAGTGGCGACAGTTTTGCTTTCGATAGTTTTTGTCCTGTCCTACAGGAACTATGCAATTTTTTGCTTAACGTCTAATGATTAGCATCTAAAATTCGACGCGCTTGGTTTTGCTCTTGAGTCTCAGCAGTTATTTGCGCTGCGTGATGCTCGGCATCTAAAAGTCGCTGCGCTTAACTTTCTCCTTAAGTCTCAGCAGCTCTCTGAGCTGCGTGACGCTCAGCATCTAAAATTCGACGTGCTTGGTTTTTTGCTCTTGAGTCTCAGCAGTTCTTTGCGCTGCGTGATGCTCAGCATCTAAAAGTCGCCGCGCTTGACTTTCAACTTCAGTCTTAGCAGCTCTCTGAGCTGCGTGACGCTCAGCATCTAAAATTCGACGCGCTTGGTTTCGCTCTTGAGTCTCAGCAGCTCTTTGAGATGCGTGGCGCTCGGCATCTAATGTCAAACGCATTTAAGTGTGCTCTTCAGACTCTTGGCTTCTAGCAATTTTCTTTACGCGAGCTCTGCTAGAACTACGCGCTAGATTCGATTTGCGTTTTGTAGGCATACCTTTTAGAATGAAAACTACGTAATTAAACTGAAAAAATACATGTAACCTTCTCTAAATTTTACAGGAAAAGATTGATTGACTTTGACATTTGCAACTTGAGCAGCCTTGAATGGGCATTGGGCATAGAGAATGTAATTTGGAAAGTCAAAATGCAAATTACCATTTGTCATGGTAGAATATAAGTTTTTTCTTCTAAGATTCTAGCCAATGCGTTTTCATCCCCCGTTTTCAACCCTTTAAAACTATTTTTTCGAATCAAAAAGTAGCCTATGTCCTTTCTCAGGCTCTAGACTATCTGTGTACCAAATTTCATTCAAATCGGTTCAGTAGTTTTTGCGTGAAAGCGCGACAGACAGACAGACAGACAGACAGAGTTACTTTCGCATTTATAATATTAGTAAGGATTAGTAAGGATAATATTGCAACATCTGTCAAGTTAGGTGGTTTAACATGTTCAGACGCTTTCAGGTGGTTAAAAATTAACATGATGGTTGTTAGCCACCCAACCTACACATTATAGTCAAAGCTCTATGCTAGGACTTCTTTGTGTTGGACATGCTGATAAAAGACAAGGATAACTAAAGTCTTAAGTACTCTTACATTATCTGCTAAGTACTTTTTTTTACCAAGTTTCACAACACCACTATAAAACTATTGGAATTGTGTTGTTGTTTATGAAAATTAAAAGAGATGCAGACAATTTTATTCTCCTGTCAAATTGGTGTGTTATGACAAAACACATAGTTTACAAAATAAATTAACCAAGATAAATACTACTAAAAGCCCGATTACAGAGGCGCCAGCGTAACTATATTAGCTAAATAGCATAGTTCTGTTTCTTTTTTACTTTAGGCATTCGATAGAGAGAGCGCTTTTTACGTTGCTATTTAAGTTACGCTGGCGCCTCTGTAATCGGGCTTTAAATGCTTCTAAACCACAAGATACCTATATATTTCAGGGCTTAAACTTGCCTTGGCTAATGAAAGTCTACCTAAGTAATAGCACAGGTATTAAATTTGATTATTAGTTTTTTTATTTTATTTAACCTGTACTGTCCCATTGCTGGGCAAAGGTCTCCCCCAATTCCTTCCATTCCTTTCTGTTCTGTGCTACCTCCGTCCAATCTTTATTAGTTTAAATAAAATAAATATTCATCATGTCTCCCAACCGATTTCGGCCACGGCGACTTTACCTCTGTTTAATACATAAATTCATATCAAGGCGAGCTTAGGTGACGTGCTCTTATATGGCTTATATAGCCTATTTTATCAGTAAATGTCCTTGAACAGTCGACACAGGTTAATATGCCATTTGAGTAATTGTATGTTATGTTTGAGGGAGGTCTACTCTTGAGTTCGTCGCGTTTCCGATCTAACTCGCGCTTTCTTTCGTCCTCAAAAGCGCGAACGTGACTCTGCACAAGTCGTCTCCACTCAGACCGATTCTCAGCTTTGGACTCCCAGCAAGAGGGCTCAATATTGCAATTCTTCATGTGTCTCTTTTGCACATCCTTAAACCTTAAGAACTGACCGCCGGGTTTACGCTTGCCGTTCTGGAGTTCAGAGTAGAAAATGCGCTTCGCCACCCTCTCGCTGGGCATCCTTGACAAGTGCCCACACCAGCGCAGCTGACGGCGCATAAGATATGCTTCGATGCCGCTCACATTAGCTCGCCGAAGTACATCGGTGTTTCTCACTCGGTCCGACCATTTAATATTCATTATGTCGCGCAGGCATTTAAGGTGGTATCTGTCAAGGATTCGAATATGTCTGCGGTATAGGCACCAGGTCTCTGAGGCGTACAAAAGGTTTGGCAAAACGATGGCCAATAAAAATAAATATTAGGGAACATCTTACACATGGTCTCTGACCCCAAACTAAGCTAAGTTTGTGATATGGCTGCCAAAGACTGATATACAACATATTTTTAAATAATTACTTATATAGTACCTAAATAACAACTGGAGTCTAGACACAGAGCAAACCCCTATGTTCATCACATAAATGTCCTGGTCCGAACCCACACCTCTTTGATCCAGAAGACAGGGTCACTAACCACTGAGCCACCGAGGCAGTCAAATGATGATATAGTTAGGGTTCTATTTTAGTCTATTTATCTGTACTTATTTGTTTATGATTTAGGTTATGTAAGTAGGTTGCTTTGCTAACTAAAACCTAATACTAAAGGGGTTTGAACATTTGTGGCATATCCACCCGCCACCATTTTGTTTTTTTTATCAAAGATTCCGCGCATGAATGTAGTGTATATGGGTAGGGTGCACTTTTACACACAATATACCCTAAATTGTCACGTTCTTGAGATATTTGGATGTAAAGATCGCTGTATAAAAAATTTGCAATCTTTAGGTATATCCAAATATCTCGAGAACATGACACTTTAGGGTATCTTATAACTGATCTTCTATTGTTTCTATAAGTAACCCCCAACCATTTGTACCATTAAATTATGCGTGGAACCTACGAAAAATACATAAATCATAATGGTGGTGGGTGGATATGCTAGCTTCCATACAAAAATGTTTAAACCCCTTTAAAATGATTAAAATTGTAAAGAATTGAAATAAAATTTGATTTGAAGAATGATAATAATTACTAAAAAAAAAAAGTATTGCTTTTCGTATCTGTAAAGGCGATTTTTACCTAATCTATCACTAAAATAGTTATTACTGTTACTCAGTAAAATATCTATTAGGTACAATATTATTCTACACAAAGGATGCAAACTACAGATACCTTACTTATGTAGCACTTTTAGAATATGTACTACATAAGAGGTCTGTGCCGATCACTAGGTGTCCCACAGTTGAGACAATTATTATTTTAAATTAAATTCCTATTAACGGTCCAGTTTTATGTGTAACAGTACATACCTTGGCATACCAATGCAATGAACACTAATAGAGAATTGATAGGGTATATTTGCCATCATTCAAATAGATTCAATGCAGGTACTTATAAATACAACCCTAAGGTAGGTTGGAAATTGGGAATGCACCAAACTTTTGATAATACCTACCTTGAATTAATCATAGATCTTAGTGATTCTCTTTTAATTTAGTAGGTATTGAGTATACATTCTTCATCATTACAATAGGAAATGGCTAGTTCAGAAATAAGAGATTAAATCTATACAATGGATAACCTGCAAATTAATGACAATTTAGTCATTTGCTCAGCATTAAAGCTATAGTTTGCAAATTCTCCATAATAACAAAATGAATGAAGAATAATCAAACAAAGTTTTCATATATTCTGAGGCTGATGAATGTCATTCATTATTGGCAAAGTAGTGTATTGTTTACTTTCACAGTTGTATGTGCAATTGTTTTTATTGATAACAATGAATGTTTTGAATGGTATGTCAACTTGGGATTCCTTCTCACATCAACCATCAATTTGTCATTAGAATGCTCAATTAAAACTGGTTTGAACATTCCCAAAACAAATGACTGTCACATTAAAGCTAAGCACCATTGGGTAATTTGAAACTGTTAGCTTCTAGAAAAAGTAGTAGAGACAACTTTCAGTTGCCAACTCATCTATGCACTAAATAACGAACACATGAAAGCTGGCATTAAAACAAGTGGTATGTTTATTAGAGCAAAACTGAGCTGGCTGTTCATAGGCAACTTACACGATAGCAATTGACCTAGATAGCTAGCGCGCGCGTACTCACCTCGAAGTATGGGCTGCAGGCCGAGAGGACCACCTTGTGCGCCTTCAGGGTCTGGCCCTCGGCCGCCAGGGTGCAGTCCACGTGCATGCCCTTCTCCAGCAGTGTGTCGAACACGGCCACCAGGGTAGACTGGTGGTTGTTCCACCGCAGGCAGAACTGCTGGTCGTCGTCCATCTTGCCTCGAGCCACTCGTCGCGCCCTCGCTCCTAGAACCACCCAACGCACACTACGTCTAAACCACTTCTAAACACCACGCAATAACTAGGCCATTAGGAAAACTTCACCACCGTTTTACAAACACTGGCCGTGAGCACGGTTTCCGTGATGCGACGCAAAAATTATCTCACCGATTCACTTCACGGGATGAGATCACGCCCCGACTTATCTAAATTAACTTTAGGGACCACATACGAGCCGTCGTAAGCGACGCGGCACAAAGAAAATGGCCGCTTTTCCAGCGCGACAAAAAATAAAATGGCGACGAAAATTCTAAGTTTTACTATTTTCTGGGCCAACTTTTCTCGGCATGCATAGCCGATGAGATTTCTTCACGTGGCTATGAAGCGAGAAACTTCGAAGAAGTTTCGAAACAACAAAGGAACTTCTGTAAAACTTAACTTTGAAAGTTCTCGAGTGGAAATTTTCAAGATGAAAAGTCCTGGCAAAGTACCTAAGCCCGATGCGTAGCCGTAATCTTAACACTAATGTAGTTGCAAACAAATCCTTACCTTAACTATTGCATTAACTGTTTATCAATAACGTATCACAATTTGTTAGATTTTAGGATATTTGCCACATTAAATTAATTAGCACATTTGCACACCCGCCAGCTTTCTTGAATGAAATTGAAAACAACTACGCTATGTTGCAAGTTTAGAGAAAGGCACCTCTACAAAAATCCAACAACGAACGAAGTACAAGTTGGAAGCGACGCGAATGACCCAAAATAAGCTTTAAAATGTTACCATTAGGAAATATTCTAATGAGCTTAAACATAATTAACGGCTTTGTTAGAAATCATTACATTAAAAATTCATGGAATAGAATGGCCATGATTAATTTAAGAATCATATTAATGATAATTATTACATGTCCCTCAAGAAAATTATTCTAACTTGGTAATGTTTAGAACTACTTGCCCTTGACCTACTTAGCATGTAAATCATCTCGTGATTGCTTTTATTGTACTGAAGGCTAGTACATTGGTAAAAATAATAACAATTTAAAGTTTTTGACCTTTAGTGACGTAGTAAAAAGTAGATATGTATGATGAAAATATAATACGGGTAACAACTTGGTACACTTTAAAAGAAAACACTGTAAACACTGCTAACTTTGATTGTTAAAACTGCCATCTAGCGGAGACTAGAAAAGGCATTGTTTCAGGATCTATAGTAAAATTGAAATGAGGGCGCCACAATACAAGTATTCTAAAACGATTAGATTAGAACCGAAGTAATTAACATTTTTGTCAATCATCATCATCATCAGTAATATTAAATAATAAAAGTTGTCGCGCCTGCGTTCTTTCCCAAAGTGTACTTATTTCTAGCATTAGAAAAACTGAGACATCATCATCAAGATGTAGTTATTAGTTGACCGAAATTACGCGATTCATACATTATTATATTGTGTTTTTGAAAAAAATCCGTTTATTTTTCCACAAAGAGCCGATTTTAAATGATCCTCTGGAACCACCCTTGTGATCGATAAAGGAGCCCAACGAATGATATCCATAGTGGGGGACGCCCACAAGGCTGATCATAATATTATGATGATCATAGTAACGAAATTTTTTTTGAGAGGTTTTGTGTAGGTACCTATGTTTTTGACCACAATCATTTACCTGATAGGATGCGTATAAATGGGGTAAATATATAGATAAATGGGATAATGGTATGTATATATAGGTATAGCTGGGCTAGAAAAAGCTCTCAAATCAGGTTGCCGAAATACGTAGGTAGGTACTAAATGGTTGGCAGAAATACCTATTTCATCTTGTGAGTGGTAGGCAAGGGTCGAAGTAAGACTAAAATTAAAAGTTGAATGCATCATTTTTTATACTTACATGAGGCGGAAGCACGGACGTATCCAGCTTTGGCAGGACTTTGCTATTTTAACGTCGGGCATACCCATACCCCTTAATGCCCCGACCCTGCCTAGTGCTAGAAGGCAGATATACCTATCTATAATTATGTACGTGTGCTGCCACCATGCTTGTTTTGTCTATACCTATATTATTTTCTTTCCCTAGCAATTTAACTTTATCGTCAGAATCAGAATGTGAACCTTCACAGTGGGGCTTACGAAACAAGTTCGTTAACCAACCAACGCTTAGTTACAAGCTTACAAGTTTCAAGTTACAAATTCAGCTGTTAGTTTCAGTTGCTTGTTAATCATCATATACGAGCAACTTTTAATATGGGACTAACCTTGATATGCGAAATAAAATGTGTTGTTTCATACATTTTTTAGAGAGTTAATGAACTTTTTGGTCGAGCGATTGGTCCCGTAGTAAAAATTATTTGTAGAGTTATTATTTCTTTGTTGCTGAGTGTAGGTATGTATTATAATTATACCCTTGTAATTTATTCAGTTCTCAAGCTTGTGTAATTGACAACTTAGTTTCTGCAAATATTTATGGTCATCCTCAGGTGACATGGGCCGGAGCTAGGAATAGATCGGAGTTTAAGTACTTACAGTGCGACATAAAAGACTTGAAAATAAATGAGGTCGCCACTATCGCTTTGTTGGCATATTTTGCATTATTTTTTGCATAATGTTACTGTTTCCCTGTTCACAATCCACAAAATAGCACAAAACGAGAAAAATGCTAGGATGTTAACTACTTATGATTGACAGCTCAAGTTGTGGTTCCAGCAAAAGTGATAATTTAGTTCCCGAATAATTAATTTCATCTCTTTTGTGTCGCACTGTAAATAAACAAATTTTTCTGATTTCGTTTTCAGAGCAGGGAGTAGAACAGCAGCAAATAGGTTTACTTAAGAGTAGGTAAAGTTATAGAAGTTTGGCCAATTAGTGTTTTTTTTTTCTGAGCAGGACCCTAACTATACTTTTTGCGAAAATGGCCAATATCCTTAATAATTTATTTAAGGTATTCAGGTATGTATGCTGCTATAAAAGATCATCTCTATCTGGTATAAAGATGATGCCTTGATGCCTAAAACTTTCAAAGTTCGAGAAGAGGTTTAGTGAGTACCTAAGTATCTACAATTTGAAGAAAACAAAATGAGGACAATGAAAAAGCATTCAACATCCTACCCCTGCTCCCTAAGCTCTGTCGCTTCGTTATAAAAATCAATAGCATTAGTAAGTTCGTAAGTACAAACGAATTATTCGAATCTCTTTGTGTGCGTCGTGGAGCTCTCGGTGTGCGGAAAACAAAAAAAAACCACGAGCGAAATTCTTGTAATAAAAATCAATCGGAGCGGAGAGAGCGGGGCCGACTGGCGGGCGCCGGCGGGTGGCCCCTCCTTCCTGCATACCTACACATCTCGCTATATTGCATCTACCCTCTCTTCGCCTTTATTTTGGCTCCACTTTCGTTGCTCTACTTGTTATGAAAATATGTTTTCATAACTTTTGATCCTTATTTTTATGAATAGTAGACTTATTTATATCTACTAATAATGGGTTTAGGATAAGTTTGCTAAAATTTGAAGTTACAGAACGGCGTTAGGAGGGCGAGGGGGAGGTGGGGGCAAGCTGCGGCACCGGGCGGGAGCGCGGCCGGTTCCCGGCAAAAAGGCGTTTGTTTTTATTTCCTTGGCTCGGGAAAAAAATCAGCACGCGCCCGCCCTGCACCTCCTAAACATGCGCCACGCAGCGACGCAGACTCGGCCGGGTGTGTGCCGAATTCACTTTCATTTGCGACATCTCATCGTCTCCCGAAGGTCACGTGCAGTCGCGAGTTGTAAGTGCGCTGCATGTGAGTCGCGGCGCGCGTTTGCGGCGGCCACCGCTGACCGACTAGAAGAGGTGAGTGTTTCGCGCCCTTCTCGTCTTCGTTGATCCGCTTCCCTCGCGTTTATCGGGTCTCGTTTCACACCGTCGTTCGCCGCCGGGAAGACGGTGACGTGCAGTGACGGACGCGCAGACGTGCGCTGCGCCCGCCGGCCCGACAGACATGAGGACGAGAGGGTTAACCGCGCAACTTCATATCCACTACTCCTCCACCTCTGACAGGTGATATTGCACGATTCTACACGCTACTATGTATTCTTAAAGTCGCTTATCCTAAAATCTTATAACTTTCATTCAAGTTTTATATTTCGCGCGAACTTTGTGAGATGTCCAATGTAGACTAGACGGTTATTCAGGTAAAATCTGAGAGAATTCAGAGAACTCATAACATGCTTTGCTATAGGTACCTGCCTATATACTGCAATATGCAAACAAATAAGAGTAAAAAATCTCGGGAGACTGTCTGGCCCCATGGACTGTAGAAAGAGAGGGCCCAAACTTTGTACTCTTCATTTGTGCACGAATGAGGAAAAATTCAATAAAGCTAGCTTCCTTTTGTTTGTCTAATTGCCATACACATATAGGTACCTTACCTAGGTGCTTATAGCATGCTGGTGGTTCGGTTCCGCGATTTTTAGAGATTACGTATGAGTTACCTACCTATTTTATTCTTGTGTTTTAGTTATCTGTTTTTTATCTAAATGAATAATGTGTAATGAATATACTATAACCAAAATCAATGACATGAATGAATAGGTACTTTAGAATTTAGATTAATATGTTGGTTTGGCGTAGATGTAACTTTTATCTCATTTTATTTCTAACCGACTTCGAAAAAGGAGATTTTTTATTCGACATTATTACGCCACCACAGGTAGGTATCTTCTCTGATTAATATGAACCAATTCACTTTAGTATTTCATTTTCTGTCCTGTGTCTTGTACATTGTAGATATGCAGAGAAATAATTTTTTTCCTGTACTTATTTAAAAAAGCTTACGTAGGTATAGCTCATTTTATTCGGGCTTTTATCCCCTGCTATAGCTATAGCGTAGAGCTATTGTTTAGAGCCCATTGCGACATGTTAGAATTTTAAAATCTTTTAATTACTAAAAACTTCAATAGCTTAGCTCTCCGTAGAAGATTCAGTTCGGCAACTGGATAGGTATGTCGAGGCTATTCAATGCATTCAATAAGGCTTATGTTTGAAGGAAATGCCTGGGAACGGCCCGTTTCAAGTGAAATGTGAACCTCCGTCCGACGAAGAAGATAACTGTCCGCAACTATCTGACATATTCCTTAACGATAAGGTAAGATACTCGTATTTGATACAATGAAATAAAACAACATTCTTTATTTTAATGTTTTGTGAATTTTCATCGTTATTTTCAGCTCTCTTCAGATCAAAGCTATAATTGTACCAAAGTAGAGACAGCAGGCCAGCATGAAGAAAATGCTTCCACAACGGATATATTGCAACACTTGCAGGTCAGATTTTATGGTTATGGTTTATTTTTTTGTAACTGATTTAGATAACAAATATAAAATCTATAAAATAAATAAAAATAATTAATTTATTCACTAATGTAGGTACCTACTCTCTCGTCCAGGCTCACTGCTAGGCGTTTATATGAGGAGACGAAAATCAATTTGAAGGTTTTTTGTATAGTATCCATGCCAAAAGTCAAGCCTGTTGCTCTGTTGCTGCGTGAAAGAGTATAAAACCTACAAACACACTTTCGGATTTATAATATTGGTAAGGATGTACCTAAGGATGCATTACAATACTGCTGGTGGTTCTAGTCGTCAGCAAATCTGGAGGAGTTGGCACCGCTGGCGCCGGCGGGCCCTGCTGCGACGCCGGTCTGCGTCAAGCAAGAGCCGGTAGACACCCCCGCACTTACACTAGAAACACTTGAGTCCAATCCACATAGCACGGTACGATATAATAGTAATAAATGTTTTATTTCATTTTAGTTCCTGTCTAGCAGTGGTACAAACAATGATCCCTATAATAAGATTCAATTCATTTTATTACAGTAAAATATAGCCTTGTCGTGCAGATAACAAGGAATCCAATATGCTACATTTTACAAAATGTGGCGGAATGTTTCTGAAGTAGCTTTAGAGTATTTGGATCTTACCCTAGGTCTCTTAAAAGTCTGTATAGCAGAGTACAATATTTTTTTATTGGTCCTTTGATTCTACATTTCATAACATTTATACACAAAATAGTTTTTATTCAAAATAATATATTTCAGTCCATTTTAGGTTTGTAGTAAAATATTTACGATTTGCAGGGAAATGCGATTCTGGAGCGTCATATGGCGATGCTCAGCTCAACAGAAGAACTCGATTCTTCTAGTTTCACTCCTCTTCTAATCAAAGACGAGCCTTCCTCAGAGGGTGAGTTCTAATGATTACTGAAATACATACAATTCTGTACAAATCTTTAGGTAAGTCGTTCGTAGTAAGTTGAAATGATATAATAAAACCGACCTAAAATCGTGAAAATCGGTGAAAATGTTCATTGACTATGGACAGCATTTCAGAAATATTTACTTTACATTTCTTGATTTCCGTTCCCTCATTTCAAACGTTATTTCACCTTGATGCAATAAAGTGAAAGTTGTGTTGCATAAAAAATGTGCCTTTTAGATTTTAAGTTTTTTTTTGCATTTACCATAAATAATTAAACACCATGACGTCAAATTATATTATTGATCTGCAGAGTTCCATCAAGCGAGCGGTGACGAGACGAGCGAGGGGTGCCGTGACGCGGAGCCAACGCGCGGCAGCCCCAAGAGCTGGACCCAGCGAGACATGGAGCTCGCACTCCATGCGCTGAGGAACCATCACATGAGCCTGACCAAGGTATGACTGTAGCGTATACATGAGAAGTGACAGGACGAGGGGTGCCAAGACACGGAACCCACGCGCGGCATCACCAAAATATGGACCCAGCGGGACATGGAGCTTACGCTTCTCGCACTCAGGAATCACCATGTGAGCCTGACCATGGTGTGACTTACCGAAACATTTACTTCTATCGTAAAATTCTGCCACTTTGAAAGGGAACGAAGTAAAAACACGGCTTCTGATTATATCACATCAAATATAACTTAATGGTAGTTTGGACCGGAAAAATCAAATTTCCGCCTTTGTTTCATTTTGTCTTGTCATTCTGGTACCATAAATTTTACCCGTTTCAATTTTTATCACTTTTCTTCCTTCTTCGTTCCAGTCATGAATTCCACGAAGCTAAATTTAATTTCTGACAATTTATGTTAAAGGCATCAGCCACATACGGTATTCCGTCAACGACGTTATGGCAGCGCGCGCACCGGCTCGGCATCGACACGCCGAAGAAAGAAGGCAGCGCCAAGTCGTGGTCCGAGGAAGACTTGCGCGGCGCGCTGCAGGCGCTGCGTGCTGGAGCCATCTCGGCCAACAAGGCTAGCAAGGCTTACGGTGCGTACTGAATCTATATATTCGTATACATCTTGATGATCCTGTTAGTAAAATTGTCAACTAATACTATCAAACAAGATAGATGCAGACAACGTTAAGCAATCAGAAAAAGACCTTTGGTGCCAGACGGTTACGGTTCGATGTTATGATAAGTGTTTACGCATTGTGTTTTTAACCTAAGTTTAACCATTATTTATTTATTTATTTATTTATTTATTTACAGTAAAATATAGCTTTACAGATTATTTATCATCCAATACGCTACATTTTATACTTTACCTATAAAAATAATTATTTACATAACTTATGTAGGTACTTAAAAATAATACTAAACAATATAGGAACTTAGATAATCAATCATTTGAAACATATTTCTACTATATCAGTCTAAACAATTGCATATAAGTCTTATGAATAAACCTTAACCTTAATCTTATTATATTAGCTATCACATAATTAATTCTACCTAATATACCTATTAGAACTTAAATTATCTACTACAGTTTTTGGCCGTAAGCAGAGCAGAATCTTTCTATGTCGGTCCAATTATCCGCGAATAAGTCCAATTGAGGATACGCTGTCATAATCCGGTTCAGGTGTTTTTGGACCCGGTAAATTGGAGATTGTTGTCGCGCAGCCGTTCGCGCCGGGATGGGCGCGAATAGCGGCACACTTCCATCTCGGAATCTAGAACGCTGCTCAGGCACACATAGGCGACTTGCCTCACATATAATGTCAGGGCAGTCAATGTATCCCCGCAAAATTTTCAACACCATTGAGATCTGTTCACATATTCTTCTGGATTCTAGTGAATTAAATCCAAGCATGCCAATGAGAAATTATTAGTAAGCGATACACCATTGGGCTTAACAGTGCCTGATTCATTGCCATAAATCAATCGAGATTTCACTGAAAAAGTCAGTGAGTACCTATCGGAAATAATTGAGACGATTTTATGCAAAAAATTAATGAATGGCAAAATTGATCATGATCACTTTGCAGCTTTGCCCTGAGATCAGGGAATCTGTAAATAATTTAGTTTTGAAGCTAGGACGTAAACAAAACTTTACGGAAACTATACAATCTATCCAAGTTCGGTATTAGTTTCTCGAAATTACGTATAATTACTCGTATGTACGTTCGAAGTTCAATTATAGATTCCCAAGTCTGGCTTCTCAAGCTGAGTACCACAGGCAATGCCCTTCTTACGGTACTAAACCAGTCTCTTGTCTGTGCAGGTATCCCGAGCAGTACGTTGTACAAGATTGCGCGGCGCGAGGGCATCCGGCTCGCAGCACCGTTTAACGCAGCCCCCGTGTCCTGGCGGCGCGGCGACCTCACGCGGGCCCTGGCGGCCATCCGGGCGGGCGCTGCCTCGGTGCAGCGAGCCGCCGCGCACTATGGGATACCCACCGGTATGCACTTCTAAACCCAGCATACTTACTATAAACTATAAGATAAGAGATTTTTTATTGACTTTCAAGTTAACTCAAAATAAAAAAATAATCAAAATAATAATAAAATAATCTGCCAAATAATCTAAAAGATATCGAAAAGGAAATCTGTTTTATAAAACAACTAAAAATATTCTATTATCCAAATGTTATTACACATTAGACGAATTTTTTAACGATAATTTTAAAAAACATAATAATAAATCGTTCCAATACGAATCATACGAATAATAAAATTGCCAGGTATACAAAACATGTTAATTAAGAACCGCATGTAAATTTTATATGTTGCAATTAAATGATTTGACTTTGGCTTCATATTAATACATTTTTATTAATATTCGTAACTTAAATGTGCTTGTCTGTTACGTGTTCTATGTTCAAGTGTAATAATGAATACATAAATGCAGTATTCATAAACATTAGCACAATAATAAATAGAACATTAACAGAAGCTATAAAGAGGCTTTGACAAGTCAACTATTTCACAATAAGAAATAGTAAAAAATAACTCGATAATTTACAAAATAATTAAAATACACCACTACACTGCACAAAAACAAGCAGTCCTTGAAAATCGACTCATGATTTAGCAAATAATTATAACAAAATTAAAAAAAACTGTCAATGTTTTCCAGGGACTCTCTACGGACGATGTAAAAGAGAGGGCATAGAACTGTCTCGGTCCAACCCCACGCCGTGGTCGGAGGATGCGATGGGAGAGGCTTTAGAAGCAGTCAGGTAACACATTATAACGCATTTAAACTCTGCATTTAGGTAACGATGGAGGATCAAACTTAGGTTTGACAAAATAAGATCTTTCATGTAACTACTGTAAAATTTGTTTTCTAATTCAAAATCTTTAAACAACTTAATTACAACTTCCTGAATTTGTTTACTATTTCAAAATCTTTATACAACTTAAAATTAAAAATCTTACTTTTCAGAGTCGGCCAAATGTCAATTAACCAAGCAGCGATCCACTACAACCTGCCATACTCCTCTCTTTATGGAAGGTTCAAACGATGCAAATATATCGCTCAGGTAAATAAAAAAGCTTAATTGCGTTACTTATAATTATTATTCTACAAGCTTTTACCCGCGGATCCGCCTGAATAATATTTTGGTTTTTGTGTTATCCCATAGAAACCTTTCATTTTTCTGGAATAAAAAAGTAAAAAGTCTATGACATTCTCCAATCTTTAAACTATGTGTATCGATGCAAAATATTTTATCAATACCTCCCTCTATTGCTGCCTGAAAGAATAGCAAACAAATCAACGAACCAATAAACACTTTAGGGTATAGAATACTAGCAGGGAAACATTTAACCAATGTTTTATCGCGCTAATTTTTGTTATTTGAATATATGCATTCTTATTTTGTAGGCCCAGCCAATGGGACAATCCAGCCAAGATACCCCAAGCAACCCAGAAATGGTGGCCACGCAGCAAGAGGCATATTACCAACAGACCCCGCACATGTCCGAACCAGACCACTCCATGACCCAGGCCTATCCTCCCAGCGACTACATCCAGCACACAACAACGCACGATGGGGTAATACAGGAGACGTACGGACAAGCGATGTATTACAACCAGTGTTTTAACGGCATCGCAACAAGCTGAGAGTTCGACTGCTCCAATCAGGAGAACTCTTGAGACAATTGACATTGATAGGACGTTAAGTGTAGCTTGGTTTTTGTAGCCAACACGAAGTTTTTAACCAACTTCAAAATAAGAGGAGGTTCCAAGTTCGTCTGCATGTTTTTTTTTTGTGAACCGGTTTAAAAACTTTTTAATTCAAAAGGCTACACTCCCAAGATAGTTCCATTTATATTTTATCAAAATCGGCTGAGCCGTTTTTGAAAACTCAATTTTAATGTAATAATTACTATCTAGATCATTCATTGATTCGTGCGAACTATTGCGGTTTGTAGTGCAAATTCTGCACACGGTTGAAGTCGGTATGAAATAACCGTTTTAGGATTAAATACTTAATAATTATTCAATTGAATTTATACCCTAAAATCATCAGACGGTTTACGTCCCAGGAGGTGATTCCGTATTGCCGTTGAAAATATCACACCTACTTTGTGAAGTAATTAAATTAGCTTCTTGAGCATTGCGTAAGCAAATTGTCCATGAGAATTCAAAAGTGCATACGTTTGATTATAGTAATGTAAAACGCAAACCATTCGCAGTGAGTTCGGGGTCTAAATCATAAGAATTATACGTAATTAAGAAATGTCCAGAAGAAAACAATATACGTAATAACTGTAAGGTAACCTAAGTGTATACTTAACGTAACATTTATATCTATCTAACTTTTAACTGTAGAAAGTTTAGAATTTACTCTTATTATATTTTTATAAACATTTAACTATTTCGTGTTATTCTTATTCTGGCCCAGAAAAGTTTTATTGGGGCTGTTGAAGATAAGCAAATGTTCGTGGTATTATAGTCAATTTCAAAGACGTAATTTTAAACATTTTCATAAATACGATTTAAAAGTGCGACAGGTGGCGCCACTTTGTTTGTGAACCTTATGTGAAATTTGTAAAAAGAAAAAGGTGCCCCCTGAATTCTTAATGCAGCCCTGTTGTAAAATAATTAAATTATAAGTAGTAACGCTAGTAAAACTTAAAATTAAGTACATTACTACTGTTGATTTTTTTTAAATCTGGTATCATAATTTTAATGTCAGACAAGACTAATTCTACATCTTATTTCAATTTGGAAAACTTATTAATTAATCTGTGACCATAGTTACACCATGCAAAGGGCCGCGTCACACAAGTTGGCGGATGTGAAGTTAGCTACAAGCTGCGCAATATCCAATTCTGACTGAAGCTCACATAAAGCCGCACGTTGATTGGCTATTGTGCAGCTTGTAGCTAACTTCACATCCGCCAACTTGTGTGGCGCGCTCTATAGGTACTACTTATTTTTTACACGACTCCCAAGGAAGGGTATTGTTTTTTTTTCATGTTTAGTATTCCTAGTTAGGCACCCCAGAAGCAACATAGGTACTACATTTATTTGCAAACTGTAGGTAAATATTCTTTGTAAAGGTCTCACTTATTTGAAATTAAATGACAAATGTGCATTATTGAAGTGTAGGAAAAAAATTAACTACTGGATAGAGTAGTTTAGATAGCCTGCCGGAAATTTTAATGGTAGGTAATAAATACTTTACCTAAATACTTATTCTCCAAATGAGATACGTAATTAAAATGTGATTGTATTGTAGATCGTAGCAGTAGGTTTAACAATAATTAGCTACAGTAATGTTTAATTGATTCATGTGTTGATTCTGTATCTTTGCGTAGGTTGTTATTATTATATCTATCCTTTATAATTATGTGTTTGTCGTTAGGTACTTGTGTTTTCAAGGAGTGACGGGCTTTCTAGGCCATTGTTTTATATACAACCTCAAGATCAGCTATCCACTTTAAATTTTTTGTCTTTGCTACAACGTCGCTTACCATCATCAGGAAATGGAATTGTTTTTAAGAAATTCGAGCGAAATATAACATGTTACATAACTTACAGTGCGACACAAAAGGTTGAAAATAATTGAGGGCGCCACTATCGCTTTGTTAGCATTTTCAGCACAATTTTGTTTATGCTGACATTTTTTCTGTTCACAATCCAGAAAATAACACAAAGCAAGAAAGGATGCACTAAAATTAACATTTGGCTCCAGCAAAAGTGTTTTAATTCCCGAATAATTAAATTCTACTCTTTTATGTCGCATTGCGGTTTAGACTCCGCGTTACCTCTGAAGTCCGACAGACGAGGCGCCACAATCGCTTTTGAATCATAGTTTTACACAACATGTGTAAAGTTTATGAATTACCCGACTTTGTCTGCAGTTAATGTTATAGATGGATAAGTTAAAAAATTAACCTAAAAATTCAGTTCCATATAATACCGTCATACTTCAGTGGTGGCGCGGAATCTTAATTTCAACGCCATATTTAATGTAAAAATATTATTCCAAATTCGTTTGCGGTGATAATAAATATGAACGTCGATATCCTCAATAGATAATTAATTAGGGCCTTGTGAGGTGGTGGCATGTTCTTGGTTGTAATTTATTTTATTTACTATGCCGATATCAATGTTCAAACTAGCAATAAACTAATATAATATGTCTTCTAATAAACTTGATAGACTGATCACTGTGCTTTTATCTACTTTTATACTTCAATAAGGAAGAAATCAAACCATCAAATTGTACATAAAAAAGTCGCTTTATTTGTTTATCTACAGTTAGATATAAAATAAATTACAATAATAATTTTATGTCCATTCGGCTGCGGCGTCCGTTGTCAATATACATTTTAGTTTATAGCATTCGTGATACTATTAATTACAGAAAGTATAAAGAGAGTGACCAAATTATCTTTTCTATTTAATTTTATTGAGCGTTTGTAGGCAGTAAACAGTAGAAAAAATTTTGCAGGCGCATACCGAACATACACTGCCACCTATCGTCGAGTAGCGGCAACTTTTACAGCATCTATTCCTTACTAGATGTCGCTTCAATAATATACTAAACCGCCAACAGAGGGCGTCAAACACAAACACTCGTATACACTACAGCGCTATCTGCCGTCATTTTTAATAAATACAACCTATTTACAAAGATTCCACAATGGAAGGTCATAAGTATAATTTTCTCTATTGTAATAACAAGCAAAGTATGAAGAAATTCGTCACTTTTTCACTTATTAATACGATTAATTACAGAGTTATTTATATGAGAGGCGTTATTTTAAGTGAAATAGGGACTAATTTCGTCGTTTAAGTTGTTAGGCTACTATTTACAAGATTTGAGGAGATCATAAGAATAGGTTTACATTTTCGAGGTTGTTTCACAATTACTTTGACCAAACAAAATTTTAATACAAAAATGTTTATTTTTGATAGTGATAGATAAAATTCTGCTAAGCCAAAGTTATTAGTGTCATTGGAAGTATCAATATAAATCAGTAAACGATTTATATTGTCTTATTTGCATAAATGGCGTACAAAATGGCAGTGTGAAGTTACAATGGGATATTTTACTGATTTATATGTTGATGTAAATAAGCCGGACGACTGTGGTTTGGACGCCATGGCCGTTTTTACAGTACAATAGAATATTACTTATTTTATTACATGCTACTTATGCTATTTACGTATATATCGCGCCGTGCGTTTGTTATACTCGGACTAGACAACGCACGACGGGCAGAGGCCTTAGTATAAGATTTCAGAACACGAAAACTGTCGTAGTTTATGTGCCGAATCAAGCAACTTGGCGGCTGGTATGTTAGCTGCAAGCTGCAAATAACCCAATCTTCATGTTGCTGTTAAGTGAGCTTCAGTAAGAATTGGGTTATACACAGCTTGTAGGGTAACATCAGAGTCGCCAAGTTGTATGATTCAGATTATAAGTTCGTACAGACCAATTGTCTAGCTCTGGTGTCAGTTTTGAAACCTCTGACATGGCTTAGCTTTTAAAACAACCGGGGTCTACAATTTAACGTGCCACGTGTCTCGGTAGCGCTCAGTTGTAAATGCCACCCGCGGTCACCCATCCGAAGACTGACTGCTGCATACGTTGCTTAACTTTCGTGATTGCTGACAAACACTTAGTCAAACCAGGCTATGAGCACTGCGGAATTTGATGTGGCTCCATACATTTTTGATACTTTCATTTCGGCTAGAAGTTCTATAAAAATGTATGGAGCAATATGAAAACAGATCTACCATAGTTTTCGCATTGTGATAATCTTATACTAAGGGTACAGAGCTCGCCCTTCTTAGTTAGAGCCACCGCAGACGAGAGACTTATAGTTGACAGATTAGTCTCAATTAGATTTTCCTCTTTATTTATATAAGATTTAGGCAGAACACACACGAGCGTTTAAAAACAGCTACAAAACGCCACCACCGATGTTTTTACACAAGTCAGTGGCAACGTTTTGTGGCTCGTGTGCGCTGATTCTTATAGTCCGTCGTCAGCGGCGTCCCTTACAGTCCATAGTCCATACAAATCCACTCCTGCCGGAGTCACCACTCAATGGCACCAGAATTCAATCGAAACGGGCAATCAATAGAAAGTCAAATAGCCCCAAATACTCGAAGTGAAAGGTTTCACTTTCGATAGCACTAAATACCTTTAAACACTTTTTTTAACATGTTCACTGTCGAATGTGTCCAAGCATTATGAAAGTTCAATACTTTTGTACTCTGTTCATTTTCTATCAGTTCACAAATGTTTAATTACATCACTGGATGTAGAATGTGATTATACATATCTAAGCATAGTCTTTTAGTACGTAATTTTTGTTTATTATTTATTAGTGTGGTTTTAGTAAAAAGATTAACCATTTTAGGTTTTATAGTAGGCATTCAGACGGTTCTAAATCGGTTAACGCGTACGTTAATGTCATTATTATTGGCATGAACTTTATACCAGTTTGATCGGACCAGTTTTAAGCCCTTGTCACTGAATTTCAGGTGTATAGATAGGGAGCGTCAAACTTCGGTGTAGACAAGTATTATTATGAGTTTTATATACTAGAGTTATGGGCCAGTTCAGCACCTTACACACTCACAGTTACGTATCACTGTCACTAGCTAGAGGTATTACAGCGGTACGTATTATTGTGTGTACTAGGGTCTTGATCCAGCCGGTTTAAATCACTGTTACTGTAGTTATGGGTACACAGATGAGTCTATTGTCAGGGAGCGTCCATCAACGGCACATGAACTGTTATTTAGTCTATAGTGTAGATCGAGCCAGTTTATATCACTTTCACTGTAATGAGGGTAGTTTAGATCACTGTAATGCGGGTAGTATTTAAACGGGCCCGTAGTCGGAGAGCGGCTGCCCAGAGCGGGCGGAGGGCGCGGCGGGCGCGGGGGGCGCGGGCAGCGTCACGGGCAGCGGGGGGAGCGGGGCGGGCAGCGGGGGGCCCGCCTCGGCGCGTCACACGGCGCCCTTCACTAGCGCGCGCGACGCGTCAGCCGCCGGACGCGCGCGCCACACGCGCCGCCACGACGCCAGCGTCTTCCCCGACCAGATCCACACGCCTGACGTGATCCCCACCGCTAATGCCATGAAGTACTTCAACATCAGCGCTGCGTATAACGGCCGGGGTCCACACGTCGGCCCACACGCGACCCGTCTCATCCAGGCCTCATATCCGTGCGCTTCATACGCTAAGCAAGCGATAACCACCCCCGCCGGCACTGCATACAGCACACTGAACACTCCTATACGAATCATCAGCTTCTCTAACTTATCCGCTTTGGATCCCGCTCCGATCCCTCCCTGCCGTTTAATGACCGATCGTATACGGAATAGCGAGACGAATCCTGCCAACAGAAACGTAGCTCCGAGCGCGAAGTAAACAACTAACGGAGCGAGGACGTATCTTCTCAGATTTTCAGGCGACGAATTCCCGACATAACAAATTCCAGCTACTGGATCTCCATCCACGGCTCCTGCTAGTAGGACCGCGACAGTCTTGGCGGCTGGGACTAGCCAGGCAGCGAGGTGGTAGTACTGGGCGTAGCCGGCGATGGCCTCGTTGCCCCACTTGAGGCCGGCGGCCAGGAACCACGCGAAGGAGAGCACCACCCACCAGATGGAGGACGCCATGCCGAAGAAGTAGACCAGGATGAAGACCAGCGTGCAGGCGCTGGGACCGGCCGCCGAGCGCCGGACTAGCAGACCCTCACATGCCACCTGGAAATACACAATACAGAACCTTAGACTAACTTTTACAGATTACAGGAACGTTGGTTTTCGGTAATACCTGATGTTTTGTTACAATATTAGCCGCGTACTGACTGGCCTAATGCTCCGCCGGGGCATAATTCGGTCCTACTCTGGTATTATCACGGCAGATAAAGGCAGAAGTAAACATGAATTTTTGGGCCATTCAGGCAACCAATATGCGGTCAATGGAATATTTTTATTCGACACAAAAGTGGGGGCATCTATCATACTGTTCATCACAAGACCAGAAGGTAGGTAGCAATACCGCCGAAGGATCATACCCTGTCTTTAATTATTCTGAGATCACCTGGACCTGGATTTCTGAGAGAACCTGGAGTTTTGGCGGGAACTAGGAAAAATCCTGACGCCTCATTGTATTACTTTGTTAAACTTGTGTTTTTATCACTGATAATTAGTGAAAAATTGTGGTATTTCGTTGATTGTGAGCTGATTTACGTGCATGAGTGTAGGCAAGTGATATAATGTGACGTATCATGTTGTTCCGTGCTGTTACCAATACTCCATAGACACCTATAGTACTCGTAAAGTCTCCACTGCTTTACCGAGGTATGACTTGGACTATGTTTGGACTTGACCGCGACTTTATTAGACTATGACGTGACTACGACAGTGACTATTTTGATAAAATATCAAAAATATTATAACTAAATACCTACTTGACACTTTTTTACTATGGAAATCAACGTCGTTTTTACACATTTTAAAGGCGAGTGCTAGCACGCGGAGCCGTCTCGAGGTTTGCGAGACGGCTCCGCGTGCTAGCACTCGCCAACTTGAGAAAGGTCGCCGAACGCGACCGAAACTATAGTCGTGTTATGACTGTACGTACACGTGAGTGAGTCCCGTTTTATATCGTTTAAAATACTTGACACTGGCAAATGCACAATAATGCGACGCCAAAACATAAAAGAAGAAGAAGAAGATGATACCTCGTCTCTGCCGAGCGCCAGGCGCGCCAGGTAGCCGAGCGCCACCATGAAGTAGCAGGCGGAGAGGTAGACGATGGGCCGCTCGGGGTACTTGAACCGCTGCGAGTCGATCAGGAACGTCGTGAGCGTCATCAGCGTGGACGCTGCGCACAGCCCGCTCCACACCAGCACCCACACCCCCGCGAACTCCTGCAATCACATACATACATTTATAACACTAGAATTTTCCCGCGGCTTCGCCCGCATGATATTTCGAGGCACTATCTTACCATCCTTAATAAAGGAGATGGGAAATAAAAAAAAACAAAAAAAAACGATTTGACATTTGTTCGATTCGACAGTTCTTTTTTGACATTTCTTGGAGCGCATGCCAGAATAGCTCGCAGATGGCAGAATTTTTCCTATTTATTTAACACTTATTGTTATAATATGGAAAATTTACGCAATTTTATTATAATTTATAGCCTATGTGTTATTCTGATATATAAGCTATATAATTGCAAAGTTTCATCTCAATCCGTCCAGTAGTTATTGCGTGAAAGAGTAACAAACATCCATCCATCCATCCTTACAAACTTTCACGTTTATAATATTAGTAGGATAGGATATCTCTGAAGAGTATGATCTCACCACATTAGTGACAAACACAACTGTCATATACACGTAGAGTTTTGATTTGGTAGTTCAAAGTTCCGGGTGACAGGTCAGCTTTCTTGGACACTTAACATCCCAGCGTATTGCCTCTTGTCACTTAATTGTAGAAAAATTTGCAATACCAGACGAAAATAGAATCACAGTTTCTCAAAGTGATCGATAACGCCCTCTTAGCCTCACCTCAGGTGTATGTATGTACGTAGACGATAAACATAAATTTAGTAAACAACAAAACATCCAAAGGGAAAGTATTGCTCTTAAACTTAAAACACTTAGAATGCTCCAACATTTAATACTTATTTTACTGACAGCGATTTGCAAGTTGTACCTATAGTTTACGTACGGCTCATAAATGATAGGGAGTTCAGAACCATTGTCAGAAGAGATAATAATCGGCCAAGTACGAGGCGGACTCGCGCACGGAGGGTTCCGTACTGTATGGGAGCCCCCCTTAAATATTTATTTTATTTTTATTTTATTACCTATTATTGAAGGGACTATAAAACTAAATATTCTGTGAAAATTTCAAGCATCTACCTGGTACCATTATTAATATAGAGCGAAAAACGTCTAAAGATCAGGTTTGTTGTATGGGAGCCCCCCTTAAATATTTATTTTATTTTGTTTTTAGTATTTTTTGTTATAGCGGCAACCGAAATACATCATCTGTGAAAATTTCAGCTGCCTAGGTATCATGGTTCATGAGATACAGCCCGGTGACAGACAGACGGACACCAAAGTCTTAGTAATAGGGTTTCGTTTTTCCCTTTGCGTACGGAACCCTAAAAAGGCACGTTTCAGTTACCTTCTCGTCCTGGGTGAAGAATGGTCCGGCGCAGGGCGGGCCGCAGGCGGGTACGCCGGCCGCGCTCGCGTTGGCGGCCGCGGGCGCGACCACGAGCGGCGGCCGGCACGCGCACGCGCACTCGCCGCCCGCGCCCGCCGCACCGCCCGCCGCGCCCACGCAGTTTTTTGGATCCTTGCAGTTCTTGTGTCGGTTGCGGGGCGGAGGACGCGGCGTCTCGGGCTCCTGAGCACGGTCGTTTTCTTCCATGCAGAGATGATCGGGATCTCCGAATCGAGGAAGCTTTTCGCAAGCCATCCCCTCGGGCCATTTGAAGCTGTATTTCTGCATGAGAGGAGCGCAGCCGGCCCTAGCGCGCTCGCACACCGAGCGGCACGCCGGCAGGGGCTTGGCGTAGTCCTCGATGCAGATGGGAGTGTACATCGAGCAGAGGAAGAATTTTAGATCGGGAGAGCATTTTATTTCTACTAGCGGCCAGAACTGGTGCACCTGGAATGCAGAAAAGACAGGTTATGTATGCTCTAGAGAACCAAACAAAAGTTATGAATTTTAGTCATATTTTATGATTAAATTATAAATTAGGATCAATCGACGTACATGACTCTTAGTTTTTCCCAAAATTATACAGGAACAATCTTAATCAATTTCCTCAAGGTTTAGCTTTTTTGCTGTGACTTTTAATCAATTTATTTGTGGTTTCTATGATAACATTGTGTTGTGATATAATATAGAGCTGATCTTTAACCTCGGAGCGATAACATCTCTTGGCAGCACCACCACCTCGCTGGTATAACTGTGGCGTACTGACCTCTAGGCCGGCCTCCTCCTGCGTATCGTGGTCGAGCGCGTTGGGGAAGGAGGTGAGGTTGTAGCCGATGCCGCGGCACATGGGGATGGTGATCTCCTGGCAGCGCGGCTGCAGCGCCAGCGCCGCCGCAAGCCACCACGCCACCACGCCCGCCGCGCGCCACCACATCTTCGCTACCTATTGTAACCGCATCTGGAAAGGACAGAGATAACATTGTTATTATGATTATCCATTGCAACTGCTTGGGGTATCCCCAACGAATGTCTATACAACGAATTGTTGGTCATCTCCGAGAGAGTTACATTTTCAAATACAGAATTATCTTTAGGAATCAGGATAGTAGGCATACAATGATAATATATATTTGCGAATAAGATATGAATGAAACTGTAATGTTAATAGGTTTAATGTAGACAGTAAGCGAAATTGAATAGAATTTGACTAAGACAAAAATACTTCGAATTTTAAAGTTCAAAAAGTTTGAGAAGCCTCGGTTAATGGACGTATGTCACGGTAATTATTTAGAACAAGACATAATCTACAGAGACTACAGATGGCTTTACTAGAGGCTATTATATCTTCTTTGCTGGAGGTTCTATAACAGATAATTTATTAATCACATTTCTGGAATGACCAGTTTGTCAACCTTGTGTGAGTTGCCCCCCGAATCAGTCATAAAATGGCTTAAAAAGTGAGATCATTTCTTATGACATTTTTTTGTCATATTAGATTAAATCGCGTATTAAATAACTCTCAGTCTTAACTTATTCAAAATGCCTGGAAGAAATCGCTCAAGGCGATAAGGTCGCCCTTGTATCACCTAATTTTAAGAATATTATGTTTTTGTTATTTAAGCTGTTTTCTTGGTGTACAATAAAGTTATATTGTATTGTATTGTATTGTAATGTACAGATATCAGCTATGTTTAGCATTAGTCTTGTTTACTAAAACAACACAGTTGAACAGCAGCAATAAACAAATCTGTCCGATGGCTGTGAGCCATAAAATAACATTTGTTATCCAGTCGACGGAACACTATCGGCGCGCAATCTCGTCACTATCGCGATTACGATATTGATTTGATGGACGGGAAAGCCTAAGTATGAGTAATGTGTTATAAGTACAGGAAATCGATTTTTTCTATAATGTTAATTGAGAATTTATGTATAGTCCGAATCATACAAGTAAGCAGCAAGCTGCGCGAAAACTCAATCAACGCGTGTTACGTGAGCTTCAGTCAGGATTGGATATTGCGCAGCTTGTAGCTAACTTCACATCCGCCGACTTGTATGATTCGGCCTGTACCTACGACTGTAACACTCGTAGTTACAGGGTCCCGCTGCCACTGATATTGATTTGATGGACGGGAAAGCCTAAGTAGGACCAATGTGCGAACAAGTACAGAAAATTTATATTTTCTAGATTATTTGAGATTTTAGGTACCTACGACTTTAATACTCCTAGGTATAGGCTCCCGCTACGGCTGTAAAATACTGATATTGATTTCATAGACGGGAAAGCCTAAGTGTGAATAATATGTTGTAAGTATAGGTAATTGTTTTTTTTCTGGAATATTATTTGATATGTTAGACGACTATACTATTCGTAAGTTTGTTAATTTTAGATTTGTACCTAATCGTTTTCTTTTCCATGTTTATAAAGCTTTTTGGAGAGTTTAAAGGTAAACTAAACGCAAGCTGCTTATGATTTGTTAGAAAATTTATAGGAGAGGCTAATGTCCAGCAGAGGAAGTGCTATGGCTGACAAGAAGAGAAACTTCCTTAATGCTGACACACCTAATATTGTAAGAATGCCAGCACATAAAAACAATGTGACATGATGAAATCTACGAAATACTCACAACAACCATGTATTTTGTTTTCCTACATAAGTTTTGCCTCTAAATACACATTCTGTACATCTTATACGTTTTCACATGATTAGCATATTCTACTAAACTTTGAAAAGCTTTCCAAGTTAAGATATATTGCTGACATTAATCTTCCACTCACAATTTGTATCTCGTTTTCTAGCACCGTCCATTTCCCCCAAACCCGATGAAAAGCTTTAGAAACATCACAAATCAACTGAAAACTTTCCTAACTTGGAAACTCACACGGGTCGGAGGTTCGACGTACCGAGCCGAGTTAGAATTAGTTTAGTTAAAGTTAAATAAAATAGTTGGGATTTTATTTCGGGCGTAACGCTACACCAGTTACACTAACACGCGTCGATCTCAATTTTAAAATGCATTGGCAGCGGAAATTTTAAATAGCCCTGTAAAATAAATAAACCGCTTGTTTATTTGTGAAGATTGGGTGGTTCATATTAAAGTTATAACAATTCCTCGTTTAATAGGCTACATGATTAAAAAAATATAATTAGTCCGTCAGATAGATTTAAAAAAAAATTGGTTGCCTGTAAAGTCGGTATACGGGCGAAAGTTTTACGTGACAACGACTTTGAGACGAATGAGCGCATTGTGAGCGCATAACGTGAGCGGAGCGTAACGCAGTTTCTTGAAGTGTCACCCGGCAAACCAATTTATAAGACGTTGTCACGTCAAAAAAAAATTAGACACGTATTTTTTCTTTTGTTAATTAAACAAAATTGACGAAGATATAGCCCGTTAAAGTTCCGCAGGACGTCACGAGTGCACTTCAAATGTACAGACTACGTCGCACTAGTGACGAGCCCCCACTCCCAAACTTTGACAAGGTTCATCTTTGTCATTTATTAGTTGAATGACAAACGAAAAAATAAGTGTCCAATATTTTTTAATAATCTAACGGACTAATTATAATGATTGTTTTTTTCCAATCATCATGCCTATTATCGAAAGAGCAATATATAGAGCTCTTCGCACATTTAGCACAGTTCTCAGTCTATTCTCACATATTCTCCAAATGTGTTCCCGATTTCACAACTCCTGCCTACCCAATCCCAAGACAGGAAATGTGTCTATCGTCTAATGCGCTGGTGTAATGTGTCACCTCATCTGCTCCCCAGATAGTGGCAGCACTGGCTCCAGTACTGGCGTCAGTTAATGCGCTTTTAACGACGCGATACATCGACACGTGGCGGGCGAACAGATTTGGTAATGGTTAAAATTAAATTGGGAGTATTTAGTTGGGAATTTTGTGCAGCCTGGATGCGAGTCTTTATTGCAAAAGACCGTGAAGATATCACATAGGAAGTTGCGCTATCAAAGTATACAAATTGGTAGCAAACAAACAGTATTACTGATAATAATCAGTATTACTATCAAGTGATAGTAATACTGATTATTATCACCACCGGATGTCTCAGTGTCAAATAAATTTGCGAAATATGTTCATTACTAACACAGTTTCAACCCAAGACACGATCACAGCGTTCGGAGCTTGAATATGGAATGAAAAAAACTGCATAAAATATTGTGTGCGAAGGAAAATTTGCATACAAGCAATTTGCGATACCGATACTTGTAATTCGAAACACGGAGTCCATAAACTAATCATTTTAGTAGCCCGGTATTCCAATTGAGCGTCGCTCCGTGAGGCGGGTGACTGGACATTTATAAACAATCGCGTTTAATGGCTACCCCGGCGCGGTGTTCCCGGTACTAGCTGGTGTGTACATTAAGCTAGGAATGGACGCATTCGCATAAACCGATCGCTTTCTGTGTAGGGACCGGGAGCGAGCGTCTTGCGATTATCTCTGTAAGACATTTTCTATTTACGCGATTCTTCAAAGACATTAAGGAAATTCACCAAAACAAGCAATTAGTTTTAAATGCGTAGTGATTACTTTCCAATATTACTTTCCAATAAATGGCTAGCATTTAATGCCTATGGGTCGTCTTCTAATTAAATGTAATGTCGCTATGAATTGGTAACCTCGAATAAAAGTTAATGTTAGTCCAAAGATGAAAGAATGGTCAGCAGATGCTGCCTCAGCTCATTTTGGCAGTGAGGTAAAAATTTTCCACTTTTTGTTTTAACAAACTAAGATATAATTTTACTGCTTTATACTTGAAATGAATAAATTAGTTAACCTCAACCAATCCATATTGCTCTTCAAAAGCTTTAAGTCAAACGATAGAGCCGCGGCCGTGTCGTGTCGAACATTACTTCAAATGTTGTATTTAAATCCCTAAGATCTTATCTCAAAAGCTGGCACGCTATGACTTACACCACAACCCTTTACCTTTACTCCAGTCGCACGTTTATTCCGGTTCAGTGGAAACAGTAATACATACTAGCCAGCACCTTATTGCCCGAACGTGTCGGCTGCGCTCCGTGAACGTACCTAGCTGTAATGCAGCATTTGCAGCCTTCCTGCGCCCGATATGATTGACTTATCGGGAACTGCCCCGTTTTATGGCCCTCTAGTTTGAGAAACTATAGCATTTCCTTTTACTGCCTTTAGTGGGCACGTTCGCAAATAAAATGGCGTGGTTATGGTTTGTGAAATTCGAATAAGGCGTTGAATGGGAAACTAGAATGTGAAATATTATTCTGCGCTCGTATTTCGCTACGATGATTTTTGTGCAGTTTTATTGATTGGGCGACACAAAACTATTATGTTTGCACTCGTTCCGCAAATAGGATTTCGCAAATCATCAGCATAAAACTGAGTTTGCTGAACAATCACCGTGTTTGCTTTTAGAGAATTTTATCAAATGTGGAATAAAAAGTGTGCTTGTTCAGTGAATTTTGTCCGGTGTTTTTGAAGAGATTTTGTATAAATCAGCGTAACTGTCGATGGTGTGGAGTGATTTTGGAACGGGTCGCAATCGGCGCGTTGTTTGCGGGGGTTGACGCCCGGTGCCGCTGGCGTCGCGCCAAACTGTTTAAAAGCTTAAATACGCTAATCCCGAGGGCCAGGTGAGGAGATAACGCGGGCACAGCTGAGAAATTATTTCAACTGGAAATTACCAGCTATGTAGGTATTAAATGAGATCAAGTAAAGCATAGTCTGATTTGTCGGCTGGGATATCTAGTTTAAGTTGTAGTAATCTGAAAACAGCTGAAAACTAGGTATGTAATTTTGTTAGATTTGAAGGAGAACTTACTTTGACTGGAGTTAGACTTTAGTGAACTATCAGTCTATCTACAAACTACTTTCCAAATAAGTTTAAGATTTAAACATCACTGCCTATTCGAAAATGAATCTAAATTCTTTTGAATACGGTCACTTTTGTATAAATAATAAGCTTTGAGCTAAAATTAATCACTACAATTTTATACGTTTTATTACTATTGCCCTTCTATAACTTAGAAAATATTTAGATTAACAAGAAATTACAGTGAATAAGAAAGTTACAACCGTTTACCTATTAACATCGATATTTTAACGCTTCTCATTTACAACTAACACCACACGTCATAAATTCTCCTCTGCACAGTGCTAATGAAAATGCCAACAAACGATCCGAACAGCACGTGGAGGACTGTACAATTGATTGCAAACGAGCTACGGTGCTAGAACATTACAAATATTATGATTCAACGTAAATAAAGACAACAGAAGGACGTCCAGCGAGTAGATAGACCGACGATATAATTAAGACCGCCGGGAGTCGGGACTCGCTGAGTATGAGTATGCAGGCTACTTCCAACCGACCTTATTGGAAATCCGCAGACAATGATGATGATGAAAGAGAAAAGACTTAAACTTTTTTTCAATCACATTCATTTCGTGTCATCAGCTACATTTTTTTTCGTATTTTACATATATTAAGGTAATTCTGATAGTATATATAGTAGTAGTAGTAGATAATTTTGTAATTTAATTCTGACATTTTATTATTATTTCGTTATATTGTATATTGATTATTGTTATTATTTGTTGTTGTCTATAAAAACACAACATAACTATTTTGTAAAATTATGTTTCAATTCAGTTCAATTTAATTATTTGCTACTAAGCAAAGATGATATTATTTAAGTGATATTATTATTTTAATAATAACAAATGTAATTTTTTTTTTTTTTGACGTGTATCTTTTATATTTTTGATACCAATAAATAATATGAATATGACTAAACAATTTTTCACTCACTTGTCAGTATTCTACTGATATTCGTAACCCTTTTGGCAAACTTATGTTGTTTTTAGTTTGCAAGCATTTTCAAAGATTGAGAGCTTTCAGCGTTAAGATTTGGCACTCAGAGCGAACCTACTTGAGCGCGGAAGCTTTTAGAATTCCGGAACGAGATCTTTAAATATATACTGTATTTGCGGTGTCCAAAGTTACGTAAAACCAAACGATGCCAAACGATAATTATGCGAGTTCGTTGTACTTGTATAAGCCGTGGTCTAGTAGTTGTAACGCTGGCCTGTTATTCTTGAGGTCGTAGGTTCAATCCCGGTCCCGTACCAATGAGTTTATTTGCGAACTTATGTACGGAATTTCACACCACTGGCTTTTCGGTGAAGGAAAACATCGTGAGGCAACCTGCGGGCTTAGCATAAGGACCATAAAATAACACTATCAACGTGTCAGAGCGTGACAGAGTTATGATGAAGTATATATCTGTCACCTTTGCACACGTCGGTAAACTCTTGTCGTGGTCTTGTATGCTAAGCTAGCTGAAAACGTCTGTAGAAGAAATTCGATGGCGTATGTGAATCCACTAACCCGCACTGGGCCAGCGTGGTGGATGTGGCCCAATCACCCTTCGTGGGTAGGACTACGTCCTGCAGTGGACTATTAAAAAGGCTGGCACAGTACAGTTGTACTTTTCTCTTGCTAGGAACTTGCCATATTTTCATAAGATACTAGAGAAAAACTAAACACATGAAAGTGAATACGTGAGCTAAGCCGACCTAGAGTGGCAGTTTCGTCGAGCACATCTCGACTTAATGAAGGGGCGCAGTAAAAAGTTTGAGTGCCACAGGCTTATAAAACGAATAGGATATGAAAATGAGACGGGCATGTAATGACATAGAATTAGGGAGCCTTGAATATAATTAGCCGATTCCTAACTAAGTGCTCGTAAAGTACTGTTAGATGGCGCCTGGGAGGGCTAAGTGCAGTCGGTTGGTCCAGCTAGCAGCTGGCGAGTATAGAGATCGTGCTAAGTAATAATTATTATATATTATGATGTTTATCGTTGCAGTTGCGGGAATGTGACACGTCGTACGTCGCCTGTAGAATGGTAGCTTAATTCAAATAAAATTGCCATTCGGAATATGCGTTCTTTAACTCTGCGAAAGCCCCTGTAAGTTTCAAAAGACTTCGCAGTTGCAACTACAGCAATCTCCTGTCAAAGCGCGATACGAAATTTGATTCTGCAACTACAATTATTAACGTGGTGATAAACCCATAATCGTCGTCGCGTTTCCCACAGGCCCGCATAATAAAACTGTTATTGCTTAAATTTTAGTGCGTTATTTATTTACGAGAGTTGCACAATGCGGCGCGACCGCACAGCAACCGCAGCCGCAACGCACGTCGTAAAAAGAGGGTAGGCAAGCAGAGGCGCGTCGTCGCACCACCGCACTGTCGCTCGTCGAACGCTATTTTACGACTGATCGCTTCCTGTGAGCTAAGAATATTGCAGAGTGCGTTGAACGCGCTCGCACCGACCTGAACATGACCTCTCCCAGCTTTACGCCTTCACACGCCACACGGCTCCTTTGACAACTCAACAGAAAAAAATACACGACACTCGTGAAAAAATATTTTACGATAGTCTAACACACTATGAAACGTTCCGATTCGAAACTACGCCAGCTTAAATCCGATTTATTGCCGAATTTACATACTAGCAATCGAGAATATGAAAATGTACATATGCCATCAGAAACTGCAGTAAAAAACGTGTAAAATTGTAATTTACGATTGACGGACGGGAGATGGGGCGCGGGGGCGCGATCGGCTATAAACGGCGATATTTACCGGCGACGGGTGTAAAGCAAACAACCAGTTGTCATGCAAACGGCTGGACCAGTGTGGTCACTTGCTTGACAACGGTCCCAGGCTCTTGTCGTTGTTGTTTTGTGAATGCCAGAAGATATAAGGAACAAATACTTTTGTAAACGAGTAATGTTTCCCTGTTTGCCTTATTGCAAACAAACTGTATCGTGCTCACCAAAGAATAAGCAGAACTGTCAGGAGAGTTAACCTAGACTTTAACTGAACTAAAAGAATTGAATGGGTTTTATTAAACGCAGGATTCGCAGGGCTCCGAACCTTACGATCTGTTTAATTTAGTGAAATAATAGTTTTTTTTGCATTATCGTCTATTTTCGACTTGGAGTTGACTTAGCTGGAAACCACGGGGCCCTGGGCTGAAGCCCAAAAAGTCATATGATAGATCCGGCCCTGAGGGCTATATAAAATAAGAATCCACACACACCAAATTCACCGTATAAACAAAATATTATGTCGGCTTTTCATCAAATAACTTAGGATCATTTCATACTCACTCACGCGGAAAAATTCCGACATTTTTTTTCAAAGTTGTAACTACATTATCCGACGTGTAATAGCAATAAAAATTAGAAAGATCATAAGGTTATTTTAATTTAAATAGCATAAAAGCTAGCAAAAAGCCGGGGCCGTCGCGCGAGATTAGCCCCGCGTGTGACGGCCTGACGGCTCGTTAAAGCCGTCATGCTTTGCACTTTTTTTACTCGTTGTTGATGATTGATGCACGCCCGCTGATGGAATGATATGCGGCATTTATGAATATGAATTAGTTTTTGCTCAATTTTTGAGCTTATTTTCGGTCTTGGCTGCGGTTATCGCCAAATATTTGCGGTTATGTCTGGGTACGTTTACAGAGATTGATCGCATTGTTTAGTTTATGTTTGGATTTGGAACCGATATTTACCTGTCCGCTGAATGACACGACCACTGATATGTACGTTGATTTTAGTAAAAAATAAGGCTGAGAGTAACAGCGTCGCTTACCATCAAGAGAGTATTCGCGATAAAAAATACGAATATGGCATAATGGAGTACGAGTACAACTTCAATTCAACAAAATACAAAGTACAGGATATTGAACAGGATTTTATAGCTTGTCATTAATCCCTGCTTTTGTCACGTAATTACACAGAGAAATGGAAGGTACCGCAATTCTTAGGCACTTTATGTATGCAGCGAGTACTCGAACTAGGTTACCTAAGCACTACACGGCGCTTTAATGAACGCTAAATTAACCTATTCGATACGGTACTAGACGTTTATTATGTGCTCCACATTGCTTCATTATAATGAAAGGACACGGAGTTCTGAGCTATAACATAGAAAGCTATTTCCATGCCATTAAATTTATTATCGTACCGTCCATCAATCCATCCATTAGCCATAGGACATCCACTGCTGGACATAGGCCTCCCCTATGGATCTCCAATAAGACCGGTTGGTAGCGGCGTGCATCCAGCGTGATCCTGCGGTCTTAATGAGGTCATCCGTCCACCTTGTGGGTGGACGTCCTACGCTGCCCTTGCCGGTACGTGGTCTCCACTTGAGAACTTTTCGACCCCATCGGTCATCAGTCCTCCGCGCTATGTGCCCTGCCCATTGCCATTTTAACTTGCCAATCCGCTGGGCTATGTCGGTAACTTTGGTTCTTCTGCGAATTTCCTCATTCCTGATTCGATCTCGCAGAGAGACTCCGAGCGTAGCCCTCTTCATAGCTCGTTGGGCTACTTGGAGCTAGTTAATAAGGCCCATAGTAAGAGACCACTGAAACGTGGTCTCTATCGTACCGAACCAGTATAAAATTAGAACTAAACTATTAATGCGTTTTCGTTTTAGACAGGTATTGTATTCGATCAGAAAATTGAATTCTAACTGTACTAGCAGTTTTTGTTAGGTACTCACATCGAATAAAGCTACACAATTTATATACTGAATGGTATAGGAAGCGTTTTTGTCCAGTGACAGTAACAATAAATTACATGGTACGTTTTATATTGTTGTGTATATGCTTTTGTTCGTTTTTGGGTCGAATCGTGACGATAGCGTTTATAAAACGGACTTAGTGGGCCTAAGTTTGAGAGCCTCTGCATTGTTGGGTTTTTAAAATAAACATGTGAAGATATACTTTCATATGTTTACGTGCCTATATATTAGTATTTAGTGGAATAGGTATGTCACTATCACTACATAGTATAAAACAAAGTTTCCCGCTGTCTGTCCCCATGTATGCTTAATCTTTAAAACTATGCAACGGATTTTGATGCGGTTTTTATTATTATTAGTAATTCTCATTTTGAATGTTTTCTAACAAATATGCCTAGAGTCCAGCAGGAATTATGAACGTAGTAGATAACATTGTACAATGTTCATACCATAGAATAATAACGCCTATTATTCTATGGTTCATACATTATTTGTTTGATGCGTGTAATCAAATGTGTATTAATTTCTAGGAATTGTTACTTTACGTTCTTAGGCGACCAAAGCGCCACCCTTTTATGGTGGACATCCCACGCATTAGAACCAAGCCAAGTCCACATTCCTCATACGAACTGCCAGAATGTGGAACGCTTTGCCTGAGTCTGTCTTCCCGCTAGAGTACAATGTAGGTGTCTTCAAATCCCGAGTAAATAGGGGTAGGTATCTTCTAGGTAAGCGTGTTACATCCTAGACAGCATATCTGCTTAACATCAGGTAGTGTGTAGTCAAACGCAAACCTATTCGAAATAAAAAAAAAAAACTTTGTATACCTTAGTTAGATATTACAGTGGATAACCAAACTAGTAAATTATGTGAAAGAGTATGATCCCAAAGTCGTAATGAACACAAGGCAAGTCGTTGCGCAAATTCATTTGTCAGAGGTGGTAATGTAGTGGGGATGACTTACGCACCGTATAGTTAACTTGACAGATACTAGGCCCAATTATGAAAGCACCATCGTAATTATATTAGCTAATTAGACTATGTATTTCTGTTTCTATTTTACTTTAGGCATTCGATAGAGAGAACACTTTTTACGTTGCTATTAAATTTACGATGTCGCCTTCATAATTGGGCTTACTGTTGAATTTGATTCGGTAATACAAGAACCTTAGCCTCGCAACCGTAACTAGCCTCTTTAAATAAATAAGTAACAAGCATTTAATTCATAATACCATCAGAAGAGTTTACAAACAACTTCCTTTGAGTCTGTTAAAACTTTAAATTACTTTAATCTTAGAGAGGAATGGCTTGAATAAAATGACTAGTGTCTCACTGAGTACGCTCGCTTCTTATCGCGAGACCTCATTGAGTCTTGTCTTGTAGGATAACTGTTAAGTACAACTGTAAAATAAAGTTTTTTCTTCGACAGAGCTATGAGGATAACGTGACTAGACGTCCCGGTCTGAACGGGACAATCCTATTTTTTTACCGACGAAATGGAGGAGGTTCTTAAGTTGACGCGTATGTATATACTAGTTTTTGCCCGCGGCTTCGCCCGCATGATATTTTTATTTTTGTGCTATCCCATAGGAACCTTTTATTTTTCCGGGATAAATAGGCCCTACTTTACCACTTTTAATAATGGAGATGGAAAATCTAAAAAAACAACAAAAAAAAAACGATTTGACGGTTGTTCTATTCGACCGTTGTTTTTTTTACATTTTTTAAAGAGCACGCTAGAATAGCTCGCAGATGACAGAATTTTTCCTACTTACTAACACTTATCGTTTTATTATGGAAAAGTTACGCAATATCATTATAATTTATAGCCTAAATGTTATTCTGATATGTAAGCTATATTATTGCAAAGTTTCATCTCAATCCGTTCAGAAGTTTTTGCGTGAAAGAGTAACAAACATCCATCCGTCCAGCCATACTTACCTATAAACTTTGTCGTTTATAATATTAGTAGGATTTATTTACGCATAACTTTTAACAGAATAGTCCGATTTCAATTCTTTATTTGTTTGGTCGATCATACTTCACAGGTGGTCCCGTTTAAATTTTATCGAAATAGGCTGAGCCATTTTTGATAAATCAAAAATATGTAAAGTGAAAATTTCTACGTCGATCAGTGCGAACTATTCGAATTCTGTACACGGTTGAAGTCGGTTTTGCCATTTTATGCGAAAAATAATATAGGTACTACTAGCTAAAGAATATGATTTGCTAAAGAAGACAGAGTATAAGTATTGTGCCTATATACCTACCATGTAAATCCCTATTTTTTTTGAAAATTAAACAACAAACAAACAAACAAATAACTCTTTATTGTACACACAAAATAAAAACTTAAAAAAAATACACAAGTGAAATTCTTAAGGTAGTGCCTAGGCGGCCTTATCGCTGGAAGCGATCTCTTCCAGGCTTTCTAATTTAGCTTATGTCATTCGGAGATAGATATAGCTTTCCAATAGTAAAAGAATTTTTCAAATCGGTTCAGTAGTTTCGGAGCCTATTCAATGCAAACAATCAAATCTTTCTTCTTTATCATGTAAGTATACCTATAGATATAGATAATCTGCATTTTACTAGTGGAGTGTCAGAGGATACTTTTCATACCGAAAAAAAAAACCTATAGAATAGCACATAAATCAAAATATCACTCGGGTGAACCCGCGGGTAAAAGCCAGTTTGTCAATAAACTGATGTCCCGTTTTGCGTCAAAAAATAAACGGTTAAGTTATATTAAGAGGATGTTATGGTAGTAGTTTTACCATATCCGAGAGAATAATCCATTCAGCGGCTGTATAATGGGGCGTATTGTTCATTATCACTAGGTGAGTCACCCGGCGTCGCTCGCATGCTAATTACGTACGCGAACGTGCGTCGGCTGCCGTACGCACGCAAATGTACGGAAACTGATTATCTGTTGTCCGGGACATTCCTGGACATTGTGTGAATTGAGCTGTTGTAAGTCCTTCTAAGAGATGCTTATTGTAAGAATTTATCATTCATAATCTTTATTTGCGTATATGGGTGTTTACAGATGTTATGTACAATATTTATGGTCGCCATATTCCACCTTTCGGCGTGCAAATGTGCTTCAATTATTCTAGTTATTTAGTAGTACCTACTTACAATTTAGGTACAGTTTTGAAGTTTCGTTTGGGATCAACCAAAACAAACAGAAAGCAAGGCAAAAAACAACCACAACTTTAAACTATAAATATAAACATTCGAATTCGTAAACATCCCAGGTGAACATAGATTAAACCAGCAAAAGAACGAGTGGATATACAAAACGTCAGTGTCAAGCTGTCACCTTAGTTGTCATTATCATTACCATTCTAGTGCTTCCTAGCGAAGTTTACTCGCGCTCATACAGAAGTAACCGTCATCGTCATAATAATATGATGGATAGTAAGTTGGTTTATATTGGATAGCTAGCCCTGGGGCCTTAATGTGTTTAAGCGTTCTGACGTTCGGCTTCGCTTTTCCTCCCGCTCGCTCTCGTGGCGTGAGTAACTGGCGCGAGCAGGAGAAAAAGCGAAGTCGAACGTCAGAGCGCTTACACAATAAGGCCCCTGGTACCCGTTTTGGGCCGCCTGAAGGCCTCTGACATTGCTAAAGGGTTAAAAATATCGGATCTATAAATTAACGCGTCATCAGTTCCGGCGGTCACCCATCTGAAGACTGACCGTGCCGCACGTTGCTGATCGATAAGACTTACCTAGTGAAGCTACGCTATTAACGGGTGCCTAATAAAATGATCTATTATACCTACATTATATAGGTACACGATAGCTTGAAGAAAATCTGTGAAGCTTTATTTCCGAGAAGCTCAGTAGCATCATCTAATCGGTAGCATTGTAACTCCTATTCAATCTGTGGCGCAGGCTACGTAGAAACTATCATCTAATCTGTTGCGTAGGTTATACACAGTAACTATCATCTTATCTGTGTCGTAGGCTTTAATTTGCGAATCGCAATCAGTCCGCAGGTCAACGGCTCTCGCTTCTCGCAATTTTACGCTCGACAAATCAAACTTGTGTTTGGCAACGGGCCGTGGATGGGAAAGACTTACCGAATGCTTATCCACTCGTGGAAATTCTCTTTAGCTATTAGCTACAGTCTACGGTTTATAATTGAACTAGCGACCCGCCCCGGATTCGCACAGGTGTATTACTTACACATATAAACCTTCCCCTTGAATCACTCTATCTAACAAACAAAACCGCATCAAAATCCGTTGCGTAGTTTTAAAGATATAAGCATACATAGGGACAGACATACCGGGAATCGACTTTGTTTTAATACTATAATTGAATAACAGGAAACTTGAATTTATTGAGGTACACTAGGTACATATTAACACTCCATTACACGCGCGGGGCTCAAAAGTGCCCCGGCCAACATTTTTTGCTTATTATTACTCAAATATGTAACACTTGATCTTGAGACGTTGAGTAGCTGACGCTAGTGTCCTTGGTATGCATTTAGTGTCACGTCGACTGCGTCTGCGTAAGGACGTTCGCTGGATAATTATTTAAGTGCTGCTGGGGCACATTTGTGCCCCACGCGTGAAACTACGTGACTATTCTACGGACGTCGGAGGTAGGTTGTTTTAGTTATTTTATGCAATTTATCAATAAGTTTTAGTATAAAGTCGTTTATAATTTTATCTGTCGTTTTGATTAAATATATATTTGTTCATTTTAGGTACTAACATAAATAAAAATGGATAGAATGGAGTCTCAAATCCTTGAGTGGCTTCAGGAGTCTGATGAAGAAGAAGAAGGTAGTGCAGGAGACCTGTTTAGTAGTGATGATGAAGAAGACCACTGTATAGAAGAGTTACATGACTCTCAGTCAGAGCAAGAAAATGATGAAGAAGACGAGATAGCACGAAATTCTGCAGCTTTAGAAATCACCACATTGCCACAGTCGCTGTCGTCAGATAGTTCAGATGAAGATGCTCCTTTATCGGATTTACGGACTTTTAAAACAAAATCAGGTTTTGAGTGGAAGTCTGCACCATTTAGAACCAGCGTTCGTACACAAAACTCTAACATTCGTACGCGTATTTGCGGGCCAAAAAATGAAGCTTTGGCTTGTAAGACTTCAAAATCATGTTTTGATCTGTTTATAGACAGTGAGACGATAGACATCATTACAAAATGTACTAACATATACATCGATAAGATAAAAGCAAATTATCAACGACAAAGGGATGCAAAAAATACTGACTGGGGCGAAATAACAGCTCTAATTGGAATGCTTGTTATGATGGGTGTTGAAAAAAGTGGAAGAAGAATAATAAAAGACTTTTGGGATAATACGTATGGAACCGCAGTTGACGCAATCAATCTTACTATGTCACAAAACAGATTTGTCTTCTTGCTAAAATGTCTTCGTTTTGATGATGTCAATACCCGAGATAATCGAAGAGAAACTGACAAACTTGCACCCATTAGACAAATATTCGACATTTTTGTAAAAAAACCTGCAAAAATATTACACGCCGAGCGAATTTCTCACCCTTGATGAACAGCTTGTGGCATTTAGAGGGCGATGCGGTTTTCGTATGTTTATACCTAATAAACCAGATAAATACGGTTTAAAACTGTTTGCCTTAGTAGATGTTCAGTTCCCGTTTGCATATAATTTAGAAATATACGCTGGCGTCCAACCCACAGGACCTTTTCAAGTGTCGAATAAAGTGCCAGACATAGTTCATAGGATGCTAAAACCTCTTGAAAATATGGGAAGCAATGTAACTATGGACAACTGGTTTACAAGCATACCATTGCTACTGGAACTAGAAAAAAAAAAAGATTACGGCCATAGGAACTCTAAAATCGAACAAACCTGATATTCCGCAAAAATTTAAAACATCCAAAAACAGACCTATCAATGACGCATTGTTCGGTTTCCATAAGAAGTGCACTTTAGTGTCATATGTGCCTAAACCCAAAAAAATTGTATTAGTAGCATCTACTATGCATAATGATGATAGGATTGATCCTAATACTGGTGACGCGAGAAAACCTGAAATGATTACGGAATATAACAGAACCAAGTGTGGTGTTGACGTATTGGACAAAATGTGCAAGCATTTCAGCGTAGCACGAAATAGCCGACGATGGCCATTGACTATATTTTTCGATATGATAAACATAGCTGGAATAAATGGCATGATAATTGACGCTATGGTCAATCATAATTACAAGCGCATACCTCGACGCAACTACTTGCGCTCTGTTGCTATAGAGTACCTAAAACCACAAATGCAACGGAGATTGTATTCCAAAACGATTCCTAGAAATATAAAAGAACGAAGCATGCTTTTTTTAGGTATCAATGAAAACGATTTGACACCCGAAGAAAACGATATCCCGCGCAAAAGGACCAAGACGGCCAGATGTCATTACTGCGGAAGGGCCAAAGATCGATCGACCAGAACAGCATGCCAAAAATGCTATAAGCCCATATGTAATGAACATAAATATAGTATGTGTATCCAGTGCTATGACCAAAATATAAAAAATGTCGACCAGGCACCTAATGACGACTAAAATTATTATTACTAATTAAGTGTGTCTTTTTTTGTTGTTTTCTGAGGTTATGGTAAAATAAGTTTATTTTTATGTTTGATTTAAAAGGAGTGATTTTTTTTATTTTTGTTTTATGCATCATTAAAGTCTGATTACGTATGAAATATCTTTTTTTTTTTTTAGTATTCCAGAAGGGAAAAAAATACGAATTTCCTTGGGGCACTTTTGAGCCCCGCGCGTGTTATCACGGAATCTCTTAAGGCGCGTGTAACGGAGTGTTAAGCCGTAAGCTAGTAACCCGTAAGTCCACAAAAAAGCGGACTTAAACCTAAATTGAACCTCGAAATAAATACTACACTTCCAGCAAAAGTCGCGTAATTTTTAGGGTTCCGTACCCAAAGGGTAATAACGGGACCCTATTACTAAGACTTCGATGACCGTCTGTCTGTCTGTCACCGACCTGTATCTCATGAACCATGATAGCTAGGCAGCTGAAATTTTCACAGATGATGTATTTCTGTTGCCGCTATAACAACAAATACTAAAAACAGAATAAAATAAATACTAAAGGGGGGATTAACATACAACAAACGTGATTTTTAGGAGTTTTTTGCCCGCTATCAATAACGGCAAGAAGAATGGGGCTCACATACGGTACGGAACCATTTGTGCGTGAGTCCGGCTCGCACTTGGCCGATTTTTTATTCTATCCACTTACAGGTCGCGGCATATAAGTCTAGCGCTGAGCGAAGTATGGAGGGGACGGCTGCGCATGAGTTTAGTAATTATGGCGGTCAACATGCGCAGCCATCCCCTCCACAGTACCCTTAGCGCTAAACTTACGTGCCGCTACTTGTATATCAGATGCGCGCACGTATTTTTTTAAGAGATAATGCTTTTGGACTTAAAGGCATATCTCTTCAAAATGATGGGCTGATAATATCATTATTTAGAAAAAAAGCAAACCTTTATTCAAGAAAAGAAAAGAAAACATTTTACCATTGAGTTCCCGAGTCAATAGTTCAAGTCTATATAAATTAGTAGAGGAAGTACAGTTTCTATGCAAGTATTACCTACAATGAGACGATCAATATTCAATTATTCATTGAGTCTCTAGAAGGAATTGTAATTTTGTTTACATTGTAACACAAGATCAATATTCATTCAACCAATCATTTTATTGTAATTTGTTTCAATTACTCATTTGTTTGTCACAAATTAATCGCTTCATTTTCCTTTTAAGTGTGTGTCAGTTATTTCGTTTCAGGCATAGGACGCCCACTGCTGGATATAGGCCTCTCCTATGATCCAATAAGACCGGTTGAAAGCGACTTGCACCCACCGCAATCCCGCGGTCCTAATGACCCCACCTTGTACAGACGTCTTACGCTGAGATACGTGGTCTCCACTCGAGAACTTTTCGACCCCATGTTCGATTCCACTTGAATCTAAATTACGCATTTTTTTTAATATACGTCGTCTACATGTAATAAAATAAAGAAAACGCGTAAAGTCCCATAAAAATTTAATTAACTTTGGTTCAGTGACTTTTAAAAGCGATGTAGTACAGTAGCGATTAAATCACGGAAAGCACCATCTTGAAATATATTTGGTAGCATTTTCAACCTTATTGCACACAAATAGAGACGTCGTTTCGACGAGCTTACTAGTAGTAAGTGCGAATGGAGATTAAGGAAAACTGTTAAATGTCTATTACGAACGTTTAAAAGAAGTCCTTTGGCTTTTGGGTTCGGAAAATAATATAGGGAGCTAGTGAAATCTCGAGGGGGCAAAGGAGCTCAATTTGACAGCCTGTGAATAGTACTCGTTGCTACGTTGGAAGATAGTAAAATCTGAAAGGGCGAATTTGGCGTCAATTTGAAAGCCTTGTACCTAGGTAATTCGGTGTTTTATGCCTTAGAGATGTTGTGATACTTTCTTCTCTGCCGTATTGGTGGACATAGGCCTGCTCTATAGATAGTCAATAAAACCGATTGGAAGCAGCTTACATCCAGTGCGATTCTGCGGTCTGAATGAGGACATCAACAACAACAACAACAATGTGTTATGTGGTTTCCACAAGATAATTTTTCGACCACATCGGTCATCAGTCCTCTGAGCTTACTGTTTTTGCCCTGCCCACTGCCATTTCAACGTACCAAGCAAACTGATTAATTTAAAGTGTAATTAAAACAACCCCGTAGCGTTCAATAAGACCTCGTAGAGGGTTTATAGGTAGGTAGGTAGGTATTGGAAGATTTGTAGGGGCTGAAGGCGGTGACCGGGTCAGCCCCGCCGCGGCTCCCGCCCTCCAAGCCCCATTTAAAGTTTTTAATGACGGGACGATTGCCGAAATCGTCTGCTTTGATTGCCTTTCCTATTAACGGTAGTTTCGCCTTTCCTTAGAGTACCTATAACAGTACCTACTGTAATTTTTCCGGGGTCCTAACATGCCAGAATGGGCGAGTTTAAAGTTTAAATGGTCCTTCTCTTTTTTAGGGTTCCGTACCCAAAAGGTAAAAACGGGACCCTATTACTAAGACTCCGCTGTCCGTCCGTCTGTCCGTCACCAGGCTGTATCTCATGAACCGTGATAGCTAGGCAGCTGAAATTAAATACTACTATACTACTGTGAAATATGAATTGGAATTTGACGTTCTGCGGCGAAAATTCGAGATATTTTTAACCGACTTCCAAAAAGGAGGAGGTTCTATGTTTGTCTGTATGTATGTATTTTTTTTTGTATGTTCATTGATAATTCCGCCAATTGTGAACCGAATCTATAAATTATTTTTTAGTTCGAAAGGGTATAAGTACTCCCGAGGAGGCCCCATTTAAATTTAGCAGAAATCGGCTGAGCCGTTTTTGAAAAATCAACAATAAGGTAAACAATTCGAGCGAAATATTCGAATTTTGTACACGATGGAAGGCGATTTTGCCATTTTTTGCGAAAAATAATTAGGTATTCATGTCACTTTCAAACTCGAGTCATAGGTACATCTCTTTCAGATTTTCTCGATGGACCAGATTATCCTTCTGGTATCTCTGTGGTAGTTACCTACGCTACAATAAGCAAGACATTATAGGTATTATGAGTATGCCTTATATTTGACCATCTTGTAGGTAGGTGCCTACCTATTGTGAGTATGAAACTGCTATTTATTTTAATTACAATTTACGTTGCTTTAATTTAAGTCGTTGCTTCATACAATAACTAGTAAACAAGTTTGCTAGTAACTAGTAACAATAACTAGTAAACAAGTTTGCTAGTTATTGTATGAAGCAACGTACAGTAGTGCACGAATTACTTTACTTCTTCTGAAAAGAAGTTCCCCAATATCTGCAAGATGGCAGGACATGTCTAACTTAATATTGATGATTGTATAATCGATTAATCACTGTAAATACGATACTGACCGTGATTTAAAATTACAATAATCGGCCAAGTACGAGTCGGACTCGCGCACGGAGGGTTCCGTACTGTATGGGAGCCCCCCTTAAATATTTATTTTATTTTAATTTTATTATTTATTATTGAAGGGAATATAAAATTAAATATTCTGTGAAAATTTCAAGCATCTACCTGGTACCATTATTAATATAGAGCGAAAAACGTCTAAAAATTCAGGTTTGTTGTATGGGAGCCCCCCTTAAATATTTTATTTATTTTGTTTTTAGTATTTGTTGTTACAGCGGCAACCGAAATACATCATCTGTGAAAATTTCAGCTGCCTAGCTATCGTGGTTTATGAGATACAGCCCGGTGACAGACAGACAGACGGACATCGAAATCTTAGTAATATTGTCCCGTTTTTCCCTTTGGGTACGGAACCCTAAAAACGATTAAAATTTTAAGAGTTTTTAACTTTTCATAGGATTAACTCAGACTTCCAAGAAAAGTAATTTATTGGGAAACCATAATGATTGATACAAAACAGGAACACTGGTCGAAGCGCGCAACTTTAAACGAGGCAGTGTATTGGCTTTATGCAAATAACAAACAACGGACCAAACAGGTCGTGAACAATAAGTTTATTGAATCGCATCGCACTGTGGGCAGCTGCGCGCGGCAAAGTCTAGATTCGTCCGGACACTGGTCTGCACGGACGTCTCTCGGAGCCGGACAGCCCCGGACATCCGGGAACCGGGTGCCGGACAGTGCGGTAGACAACTTTACACACTCCTCTTCAGACTGTTGTTTGGCTTCTGTTTTGCATCGGAACTTTTGAAGCATAAGATGATAATACTGCTAATAAACTCAAGCATTAGCTTTCCTTGAGTTGAAGAACTAACAACTTTCAGTGATAGTAGTAATATGTAATTAACATTGATGGCACACATTAAAATTATTGTAGTCGGGTTTTGAAGTAAAATATACAGGGTTATTCCTAATCCATTAGCATCCTTTTAGGGGCTTATTCTGTACATCAAAACTAACAACGTTTGTTCTGCGATTTTTGTCAAAACTCAAAAAAAATGGTGATCCATAGAAAAATATCGACCACCCGCGACAAAATGTATGGAACAGCTGATATTTTATTATTTTTGACAAAAGTCGCAGAACAATTATAAGCCCGATTACAGAGGCGCCATCGTATTTATATTTAGCTAAATAGCATAAGTAGTTTCTTTTTCACTTTAGGTATTCGATAGAGATAACGCTTTTTACGTTGCTATTAAATTTACGCTGGCGCCTCTGTAATCGGGCTTAATACCTTGTTAGTTTTGATGTACAGAATAAGCCCCTTAAAGGATGCTAATTGATTAGGAATAACCCTGTATAACCTTAGGTAGGTTATACAGGGTTATTCCTAATTCCTATTCAAATACGAGAAGTGATTAAACACGTTAATATTTATACGACTATATGGATTGAAATTAGTAATAGCCGACTAGATATTATTAATAACCAACTTGTTATTTTTCCTAAACAGACACAATTTAGATACATATTTAAACAGGCATGAAATAATTTCGTCGAAACGTGAGCCACTAATAAACGTAATGTTCTCATTTACCACCATTTGAATAACTAGAGCAATTCGGGCCAATAAAACGTTTTCGGGACAGTAGTAATGGCAACAATTGCCACGTACCTGGCGAAAATGGATGTTGCGAATTTTGTCGACTTTGCCTCCATTATAATTTGTTTGGAACAAAAAGAAAGAAGGACGTCTCAGCGACAATACGAATAGCGGTGTTTAGTTAGAAACGTGGAGACAATATGACATTGGTGTCACTGAATAAATTTTTAGCTCTCCAATTTATAAAAGATGCCGAACTTTTAAAACTATTCTATAAGCTTACACAATGATAATGAAGGAGCATTTTTCTACTTTGCAGTGTTTCCAGTCACTTAAAGACTACATTTTGGGACGTTTTCTACATTTTCTTTCTCTGAAATAACTTAAAATATATTGTTATTGTAATGATTCCTACTCAGTAAATGTTTATCATAAAATATATGGAAAGTCTAAAAATTTGATTTGATCTAACGATGATAATGAAGGAGCATTATTCAACTTTGCGGTGTTTCCAGTCACATAAAGACTAAATTTAGGGACGTTTATTTAATATATTGTTATTGTAATGATTCCTACTCAGTAAACTTTTATCATAAAATAAATGGAAAGTCTGAAAATTTAGTCTGGACATTAGGCAAATCAGGATTTTGAAGGAAGAAGTCAGAAAACAATGAAAAAATCATCTTTGGAGATAGCTCTGTTTCGAAATCGAGCATTACATTTAAACAGCATTGCCTGTCGACTTTGGCAATGCTCGCAAGATTACTTGTTACTCCATTAACTACGAATGAACAGATAAAGAGAAGAGGAAAATGCGATTTGAAAGGTATCGGCGACCGAATCAGAAAAATGGACGTTCATTTCCGACTGACAAAGTTCGCGTTCGGAACTCATAACTCAGTCCAATCTTTGATCAATCGAAGTGGAATTCAAATACCGTAGTCGACGGCCGCGTCGCCGTTAGAAATGTCACTGCCTTTTGTTTCAAAGGGGCTTTTTTCGTATCGATCCCGTGCAGCAGGTAAGCGGGAGCGGATGATTTATTGCTCGGCTTGTTTGTTCAAATAATCGATCCCTCGGCGAAATTCACTTTTTGCCCCAAATCATGTCGTAAACGACAGAAGGTAGGGTCTTTTTTGGCATGGTGGTGTTCAAGCATCTCGATTTAATGGCTCTAAACGAAAATACCCTGCGTGCAGTGTTGGCTCGCGGTAATATTTGGACAAAACGAGCGTGCTTGCTAAATTTCCATGTGAATTTATTGCAGCACTAAATTGAGGACTCATCGCACCGCCTGACATATTGTTTATAATAAAACACATAACTTTCCGCGAGATGACGTTATAAACAGTGAGTCAGGAAGATTCTTGTAATAGAACCATACACGATTATAATAAAGTATCTACTTGAACTTACAGCAATACTACTATGCCATAACTAGTATTAGCTGCCCGCCGCGGCTTCATCCAGCTACAAGTACGAATGAATTATCAGAAACATTCCGGAAGAAATATTCTAAAAACAGCTGAAAACTGCATTGCCATAGGTATGTAGCGTAGTTTAGAAGATTTAAGCGGATACACAGACAGACACAAAAACGCATTTGGTAGAAAGCTGTAAAAAACATAGATCTCTAGTAAAGAAGATATAAAAAGGAACGAAGATAAAGAAAACGATCGCACAACGTGTAAGACTGCAAGTAGGTACGTAGGTAAGTAGTTTTGTCATAAAACATGTCGTTTGCTTGTAACGAAGAGTCGTTACAAGGAATACTGTGTACTCAGATTGCAAGATAAGAGTTTGATAACAAAAAATGTGTGTGTAATATCGAATCGTACGAAAATACAGCATTTTTTATCATTTTGGGTGGGAAACGTACCTATTTATCTACGTACAATTGTCAGAAAAATGATTTAAGAGGTTATCACATTCTTTTATTGCAATATTCTTTTTCAAGTCTATATTTCTTTTCATATGACAATTTAATTGAAATCAGAATAAATGGAACCATGACATACTTTTTCTTTAAAATATATATATGTAGGTATTATAATACTTTACATATAATATCAACAGGTAGGCACTAAGAATTCTGTTCAAAAACTAGGCTACTAAAGAAGGACGGTAATTTATTTACTAAGTACCTAAAATTATTTTTTTGCCTTTATTGATCATAATCATTATACTTACTTAAGTAATACGGGAGCCGATTACACAGTCAAACACAGGACTTTCATAAATCTTCAATATACGTACGCAATCGGATAGCTCCAGCGATTCTTATCATCAAACTCTATGAACTCTATGATACATCTACTTTTTTTTTATCGCGAATATGTCCCCGCTTGACCACCAACTCGCCTGATGGTAAGCGACGTTGTGGTCGAAGATGAAGCACGCAGACCTAGAAGATACCTATTCACTCTGACCTTAAAAAGCTTTAGATTATATCTCTTAGGAAACAGGAAAGCAGGAAGACTGTTCCATTCCCTGGCGGTACGAATTAGAAATGTTGAGTCAAGCCGCTTCGTACGTATCGAAGGAAAATCGACAAATTTTATTAAAACTTTATAGTAATAACTTAGATACTCGTATTATATTTAGTAGCGCGCAGCAGTGTCTCCTCCCTCGGCCGCGCGATAGTCGTCACGTCGAAGCTCGATATCGATGATCGATCACATGCACTGTTTAATTACGTACCCGCTATCGACTTGGATGATTTATTGATATTGCTCGCTATCGAACGATACCGAATGACATATAAAGTCTGATTTTACCACTCGGTGCGTCCTACTTGCACATGTCTGCTTTGTTTGTTGCTGGTGTTTGAATAGCTGAGAATTTAACTTTGGAGCTCATTGGTGTTTGGAAAGCATTCCTTGGTCAGAAATACGAGTATAAGAAAGAAGTTTCCGACATATGAGCTCAATTTTACTTGGCATTTATCGCTGTAGCCTTGAAATTAATCCGAAGATTAATAGCTAATAATCCACTTACACAAACATGCATCAATACTTGTCGAGATAGCTTTAGATAGGTTTGTGTAACTTTATCTTGCATTTTAGCAATGGAGGACTTACAATATTTATTTCATAACTTTTATATCTATGTGTTATAATTTGGGACGCTTCCAGAACTATTGCTTCAGGATGAGGATTCTGTCAGGTTGTTACTTTTTTACCACCAGGAGACTTGTTTGCCTCTATATCATATTAAATAATCGGCCAACTACGAGTCAGATTCGCGCACGAAGGGTTCCGTACCGGATGGAAGCCCCCATATTATATTTTATTTTAATTAAGTAGGTATAATTTTTTTGAAGGAAATATTCAACTTAATATTTTATTAATATTTCAAGCATCTCCTTGTTGCCGTTATTAATATCGAGCAAAAAATAACGTTTCTTGTATGGGAGCCCCCCTAAATATTAATTTAATTTTATTATTTATTTTTAAAGTAAATAATTAACTAATATATTCTGTGAACATTTCAAGCATCTACCGGTCACAGTTATTAATATTGAGCGAAATACGGCAAAAAGTTCCGGTTTGTTGTATGGGAAGCCCCCCTTAATTATTTATTTTATTTTGTTTTTAGTATTTGTTGTTATAGCGGCAACAGAAATACATCATCTGTGAAATTTCAACGTTCTAGCTTTCACCGTTCATGAGATACAGCCTGGTCACGGTAATCATTACCATGGCCTGGTGATAGACCGACGGACAGCGGAGTCTTAGTAATAGGGTCCCGTTTTTACCCTTTGGGTACGGAACCCTAAAAACCTACATTTCCGTATATCTAGGAATGACGAAGCAGCTAGAACATGTTGATATTTCTAGTTTCAAATCTAAAAATGTACACTTCTTTATACCTCGTTATACAAAGACGAGTTTTTAATAGATCGTGGAATCCGATAGCGAGTCTTGTTGTAACTAATAATAGTGGTAGCAAATTAACAGATCAAATATTTTATAAACACTTGTTGTATAATGGAGAACACGACACGCGTGTAGATCCACTTGTCTTCAGTAACAAATGTTATCGCTGTTATGTATAGGCCGGGTGTTGAATCACTTCGCTTCTGTTTGTGAGATATTTCATATTGTATGCCCTGGGTTCATATTTGACACTAAATATGCATTATCTTTGGTAATGTCGGCAATATAGTCTTCAACAAGTTTGCCAATAACGTTGATCGAACTTAATGCTTTAAAGTTATGACTTTTGGCTTCAAAAATATCAATCATCATCATTTTTTTTATCGCCAATAATTCCGCGCTTGACCACTAACTCGCTTGATGGTAAGCGACGTTGTGGTCGAAGATGAAGAACGCAGACCTAGAAGTCTAAATCTGTCTAAAATCTGTACAAATCAGCCCTAATTTGACCAGATTTTAGCTCAATGAAACGGCAGTTGCTGTTTTCATTTCATTAATATATAACATCTCTTACTTTTCAGAGAATTTACATCAGCGGGGCAATTCTGTTAGCCGATCTCTTTACTGAAGTGATACGTTCTTGAACCTCTCTCGGTTTTCTGACAGTTCCGACAGCTTAAAATTGTCAGAAAAACGAGACAGGTTCAAGAACGTGTCACCTTAGTAACGAGATCGGTTGACAGAATTGCCCCGCAGATCCCTCCAAAAACTCAGTGTTCGACCGTTGGGGCTGGTTTAGCCGCTATCGCAATGTGATCTTGGGTTTAGTTACGAGAATTTGATATTCTCGTTTTAGAAGGGCCGTGTAAAGCGATGGGTGGCCTGGCCTGCCGTATGTATAAATAATTTGATAAATGACAAGCAGGACGGTAGCCCAGCGGGCGAGCCGCCCGGCGCTCGTTAATAGTTGCTCGTCCCTTGGTTAGGGGAATCCTAGCCATGCGTATCTTTAAGAAGCTATACACATTTACATATATTGTACAAGTACATGGACGTATAATACATATCCCAACAAATTGTGGCGTCTCGCCAAGTTACAATGTCATAGCTATTTGCCGTCTTTAATTTACTGTATTTCCTCAGTTTATTGAGATGGAAAGCTTGTTTCCAGAACGACGCCACTATTACGGCAACGAAAAGCTAAGAAAACACATTTTGTAAATGTACACTGCTACTACATACTCATACTAACTTTTTATCATTTACCACCGAACCGACCCCAATTTTAAATTCTACTATGGACAGCAAAATAATAGCTTTATTAAAATGCGATGCCAGATAAGTATAGTGATGTTTGATGACGGGACGAGGCAATGAAGTATGCCGTGGTGTAATCCGACAGTAATGAATGCCAGCTCAAATTCGTCGGTGCTTACGGCTCGGAAACAAACAATGCATTGTCGAACGCGTGAATCGTGCGTGTGATCCCACTGTTTGCTCGAAGCGCAGCCCGCTCCCGAGGCCGACGAACCCCACCTTTATATCCGTTCAAATAAGCACTAATTATATTTAATGCGTTTTACCTGTAATTAGAAGGTGTTAGAGAATGTGAAACAGTGTTTAACGGTTTCGACAGAGTTTTTTAGGATTGTTTACACGGTTACGTATACGATTAGACTGCTTTATGAGGTGCTTTTACCATCGCGCCCACGCTTCATCGCGAATACAAACACCGCGCGATGCCCGATGTAATGATCATCGTAAACATTACACGGATTTTTAAACACTTTCGTGCGTAGTTGTATCTACAATGAGCTTTTTAGGCGGTCGTTACAGTCAAAATGGTTTTATTAAGCATTGTTATGAATTTTACTGCGAAATAAGATAATTAAGATGATAAACTGTAACGAGAACATGAAGAATGTACTATTCAAGTTAATAATTTTAGGCCTAACTTGAATACTTTATTTAAAAGGCAAGAATAATACCTCAAGACTTACAATTCATTACAACTACTGTTACTAGGTAGATAACATAGAATAACATTTTTCTACAATAAAAAATAATAACAAAAATACCACTACATTAATGAATCATACCTACTGTGCGTGCACCTTGGTAGACTAGGCATCATACTATTGGAGTTGGTTAAAAAATTACCTACTGAAGTTAAGATGTTTTAGGAACATTTCCTTTTTAATAATAAAAAAAATGAAATGTATAAATTATAATACAGCGTAAGAAAAAAGCGCCATTTACAGCGTAACAAACACCTTGCGCTTTTCTTCACTATCACTACATAATGACTACATACATAGTATAAAAACAAAGTCGTTCGCGCTTTCTGTCCCCATGTACCTTACCTATATCTTTAAAACTCCACAACGGATTTTGATGAGTTTTCTTTAAACAGCTAGAATGATTCAAGAGAAAGGTTTATAGGTAACACCTGTGCGAAGCCGGGGCGGGTCGCTAGTCATTGAAATAAGTTGAAAATTGAACATTGGCTCTCAAAAATAGTCAGCGGCCAGTTGGGCCTACATTGCGTTATACAACGGTAAATTTTGAAAAAGGAAACGCATGTCCAACACAACGTGTCGAATAGATTTGCGGGTAGTTATCGAGTTGTCGAGAGCCGGAAGATGAGGAAAGTGGTAGTGGTCGTAAATAAAGGCGTGACTCAGCCACTGCACCGAGTTATTTTCGAGCGAATAAGAAAGTGCATCGGCATCTGCAGTAACGCATGGAGGTTTTACTGCCAGTCGGTTTTAGATACCTGTGTTTACTGCAACGCCAGGATCAGTTACTTTGTGCTGGAGATGTTACTTGCTTGCAATAATTGCCAGGAGATGTGAGATGGTTTGCTTGCAATATGTAATTCTTAAGTTCGTTTATAGCCAAAGGAGAATTAAGAAAACAATTTGCATAGGAAATAATAAACTGATATTTGAATAGGTACAGATAGCGCGCGAGTTGAATGCAGTTGGGGTCTGAGGTAAAGAGCGGGAGCATCTCCCCCCGCTATCCGCACGCCCCACCTCACGCGCCTGGGCGGGTTGGGCGTGCGGATAGCGGGGGGAGACATTCGCATTCCTAAGCTCTGCATTCAACTCGCGCGCCTACTGTAAGTGAGTAAATACTAAAATATGTAGAGGTGCGTTTACGCACTCCAGATAATTTTTATGCTGGATAAAAAATATTCTGAAGGTCGTCCATGAACGGCGTTACTTAGACCAATTATAGCTCTCATATCTATTACAAACTAAAAACATCTGTCAAATCTTGGATCTTGGTGTGTAAGATGTCCCCTAATATTTATTATTTGTAAATTCGATTCGATAACAATACAACAATAAGACAAGAAAAAAATAATCGACCTAAAAACCTCGCTAAATTTTAGCCTAGTCAGGAGAAAAATTATACTAGTGGGAGTCACTAGAACGTCGCCTGACGAATGCCCTAAACGGATTCATAGACTTAACCAGAATAAATATTTTAGTTTTAAGTAGAACGCGTAAACATAGGTACCCCAGGAGCAGTTAATTTGTGCTAGAGATGTAATTAGCTTGTAATAATTGCCAGGAGATGTGAGATCTATGGTTTGCTTGCAATATGTAGCTGTTAAGTTTGTTTAGGTTTAGCCAAAGGAGAATTCACAGAGGATATGCGAAAAAAATTTTTGTTAGATATGTACCTAAGTAAGTATATAAATATAAGTTTATTTATTGGAGTCGACTTGAGTTTTGTGTATAGGTACCTAGTTAAAATATTGTTGTTTTATATTACATTAATATTATAATTGGAAAATGAAATTCTGTCAGGCATTACAGTGAGTAGGCACCTATTAGGTAGGTACCTATAATAACTTCTTACAAAACTCTATTGACACATACAGAGGAAAACATCACGTAGGTACCTAGGTAATGGTACAAAGCACACAGCACTGAATAAATTCGTTATTTATTTACATTTTAGTAAATAAAAATAAATAAGTCGCTAGTAAATGTACACCTAATACCTACCTAGGTAAATTTTAAAACCTACATACCTACAACCAATTTAGAAATATTAATTTTACATCTGAATGTTGTAGTATTCTCAAAATTCATACCTATGTAATGTGTATGAAAATTTGAATTGAAATTTACGAGAAACAGTTTTTTAAAATAACCTTTTATTACTTTTATTTTTTAAAGATCGTTTGTTTCCCGTTAAATTGTATAATGAAACAAAATCTTTATTGTACAATAACAATTAATTGTATAATGAAAATAAATTTTTTTTCTCGTAAGTTCGCGCTAGCACATCGTGCGAATTTATTATAATTTATCAGAATTATTATTTTATCGTGTAACACTTTTTTGCGCGACGGTACACTTTCAAACGTCTTGGTAATTAAAATCATTCTTTTTCTATTTTGCATATCTGGTATTAAATATGAATTTGTTTTATTACAATTTCTTATTTAAATAACGTAAATAATTTGTGAATTTTTGGATAAGGTTGTTATGCAATATTCTAATAATGTTATTACAATTCAATTACAGGTGTTGTAAGCATGGAAGATTTTATCACAGAATTTCCTTAGTCTTTGGATTTCAAAGAAGCTTTATAATTTTTAATTTATCAAGTACCTAGGTAAGTAAATTAATAATTTCTACGCCACGATATAACGCATCCGTAGAAGTTTCCAAAATAACATCGTATCAAGCAGTTATCGCCACAAAACAAATCCCTACACCTTATCTGCGATATGGCCACGTAAATCCGACGGCATTGAATCAATACGAGATAAGTACCTACCGTAAACCAAGCGGCCAGCAGCGAACACGAAAACACAACACTTGCACTTCGCTTCACCGTCTTAAACACCTAATTGAATCCATGTTATCATTTAAAATATCGATCAGTCACACGCGGTGCGACGGCTCTCGACGACGCCGTATATTTTTACATTCGAACGATGAGGTATTTCGATAGTCGTCCGGTTTTATCACAGTATTCACGCGTTCACAAACTGCAGAAATCAACTGCTTCGTCTTTATTCAATGTGAAGTTATTGTCACTGATCAGCTGTGTGAATGTTTGAAACAATAATAACGATTTACGAAAATGTTGCGCGGAAACAACACAACCTAACACCGCGAGCCGCGGAACGAGACTGATTGAGTGAATGAACGAAACGGGCTGAGTGAGGCGGAGGGGGTGAGACGCGCGGGGGAGAGTGAACGCGCTTGCTAGTATCACTAGATGGCGCTACTTGTGAAAAACCAGTTCCCTAGACGCGTCGAAATAATTATGTGGGCGAGAGAAATGGGCGAGTTGGCGGGAAGCCCGCCTCCTTATAAATTAGGAAAACGTTTTCAAATTATTTTCCGTCAAACATTTACACAGCGAATCGCATTCGAGTCTTTCGATGTCCGGAATCAATTTGCGTGAATCCACTTTCAGCATTTAGAATTTCCACGTCTGTTTGCCGGTGCGACGTGACGGAAATTAATGTGTGCACTGCGTCTTCTGCGGAGAAATCTGTTCGATTTGTAAATCGCGAAAATGAAAGAAAAAAAATACCAGGCTTAGCTAAGATAGATTTGACTCGTAATCATATTGACACTAATCAATGATGTCGCAGGAGAAAATATTTACACAATGTAGATTGTAGAGCTCTTAGAGCTGGGTTCTGATGTTCTGAATAGTAAATAGATAGGTTTATAGACTTAATAGGTACTAGCCGATGTTTCCAATAAATAGTGAAATAATTTTGACCCAATACGAAGAGGGTAGGTACATACACTTCGTAACCGAGCTTGTGAAAATTGACTGATTTTCCCTTTGAATTTTTGAGTTTCAGCTTCGGTTATCTAGGTATTTTTGAAATATTTTTTGAGGCTATTTGTAACAAATAAATAGTATGTAAAAAAACAAATTGCTTCTTTCTTTGCTTTCTTGCTTCTTTTATTACACGATTACCTGGAAGAAAACTTTTTAAGCTCGCGAAACTTAGAATTAAGATAAATAAAATTTATGATTTTACTTTGTAAGTACCTTACATTAAGCTTACGAGTATATTAAATTATAGTAAATCTTTTCCGTTAAAATTTTCAGCAGTTTTTGTGCTATCTTTTTTAATGTTTTATTAAAGTTATTGTGTTAGTTATGTAAAGTGTTCGTGCTTATCGTCTCCACTGAACTGTTACAAAACCACACATTCATTGTGTTTTATGCGTTGGTGTTCATACATTGGTCTTTAAGTGTATTTTTGCAGCCTGTAAAATATTGTGTCGTATGCCGAACTACAACTGCAGGCGAAGCATAATTAGGATACAACGTATTCTGAAATAGTTAAATGGGACTCAAGTGGGTGTCTAGTATCAATAATAACTGTGCAAAACTGAAAAACTTTATCTTACGAAAGTTAACCTAAAAATGTGAATGATGAAATTGATGTGAATGATGAATAAACATGAAGTAGCACAATATTTAGTCTTATTTATTAACTTCCTATAGGTATATAGGTTTTAAAAATGGTAAAATAATAATTATATTTTAATTGGAGAATTGAATATTATGCATACAGGAATTAATAAATATTTATGAAGCCAAAAAAAGTACCGGCCTCACTTGTCTGTTCACGCGATTCCGCCTTGATTTTTTTTATTTGGTCTGAGATATAGACTAAGTCCGATTCTGAAAACCAGTAACCTAGTACTTTTAAGAATGTACGTAAATAAATCGAATGAATCGAGTCGTTCTTTGAAGTCAACATCTCAATCAGAGCTGTAATTACTCGCCTGTGTAATTTAATAGTTACTTAGATACTGATGGCAGACCGCGAGTAAATATACTAACCTCAGCTGATAAACCTAGTTATTGATGATGATTATTTATTGCAGGCTAGATAGAGAATTATAATTATCATATCCATGAATGTGTTTAACATTAGAGCTCTTTATTTACTTAAATTATGATCTAGGACCAGAGATATATACTCGTACATACCAAAAAAGAGAGATTTAAAAAAGAGGTGTATCACGTATTATATGACACAGTTAATGCATAAATTTATAATATATTTAAGTATATGTTTAAATAAATATATAATTATGTACATATCACACACACACAGACACACACACAAATAAACAGCGCAACTTTGTAATAAATACTCGTATTAAGAATGCTGTGAAACTGCAAAAAAAAAAAAATTGTTTGGTAACAGTATAAATCAGTTATTGGCCTTAAGTTTAGTTTTTCAGTTAATTTATGTTTTTTAAGGGCTGTTGATTTTAATAAATAAATAAAATAAAAAATAAAAATAAATAAAATATTGGGTTCAACGTCGCTAGCTATTTATTTCTTTCTAATTTTTTCTCATTTGGTATGTATAATTTTTATACTAAACAGATATTAGGCCCAATTATGAAGGCAACCATCGTAATTATAATAGCTAATTAGACTATTTCTGTTTCTTTTTCACTTTAGGCATTCGATAGAGAGAACACTTTTTACGTTGCTATTAAATTTACGATGGCGGCTTCATAATTGGGCCTAACACATAACTTCAAGTAAAAGGAATCGCCTGCTTTTTATTTCTTTAAATAATTACTACGAAGCATCGCAACCTACACCTTACTTACTATACCAGCTTTGAAACTGGATCTACAATACTTTTTTGAAACAAAAAAAGTAATAGGCAATATAGCCTTGCCGTAGCATTTCCAATATAGTTAATAAATAAATTAAAGGTAATCATTAGTTCGAATTTGTGTGCAGTTCCGTTCCGCACGGTCGGTACTTGGATGGGTGACCGCGGGTGGCATTTTCCAACTGAGCGCTACCGTGGCTCGGATGACACGTTAAATTGTACGCTTCGGTTGTTTTAACCGTTTAGCCATGTCAGAGGCCTTCAGGCGGCCTAAAAACTCTGACACCAGGGCTAGCCACTTGGCCTATACGACCTTACTTACTTATTTGTGTAACATGTAGAAAATGTTAATTATTTTGCTATTGGTACGCCACGTTTACATAGTAGGTTATTTACATTACATTCTTCTTACATTTTTTACATTATTTACATTTTTCTGTTAACCCCCAGAATTCTATTCAATATTATTATGATCTGAATATGATAGTTTGCTCTACACTCTACAAACTGATAACATTGATTTATGACATTCTGTTCACTTTTCTAATCAATTACCCTTTACAGCTGATAACGAGTATCGATTTTAAGGGTTACAGTCGTAAAACTCGTAAAACGCTTATTATCCTTTATCAGAATTTGTGATTAGATTAAAGCACGGATTTTGGAATAACTTTGTAAAGTAACTAAACTATACGTTACGATTATAATGTGTACTTAGTTATCCCAAAACTTTTATTTTTTTATTTTTAAATTTATAAATAACGCTTCAACTTCATAGGATTCCTTGTGTCAGGGGTGCAATGGAACATACACAAAGACTAAGATAACTAAGACCTAGATCAAAATAGAAATTTGAATTACAACCAAATACCCACCTAACGCAGGTTTGATACTCGGCCGGGGCATCGAACCCACTGTCTGTCTGTGGTATTGAGACAAACAACACGCTCACCTAATGCGGGTTGGGAGACAATGGTAAGTAATGAGTCTATAATTGATAATGTCTCAGATCAGCTTTGGATTAACCGACCAATTTTTTTAGCAGACCATCCAACTCTTGTTATAAAAATTGCTCTAAGCAACATAAGTAGAGCTAAGAGTTGTAAAAAAACAGCCATATTAATCGTCAGTTTACTTTTGTTTTAATCGATCATGTAATATTTTGTCAAAATTAACATTTGTCTGTATCTTTTCTCACATTGAGCTTACTCGTACTTTATGTAAACAGTCATAAAATATCGAAGCACCACGGGAACAATAAACACATTCCGACAAAGTTTACATTACAACTGCTGTAAAAACAACTCGCGCAGATAACCACGAGTACTAGGAGACAATAAAACCATTAAAAGTTCGATAAAAACATTCAACTCGTCAATTAAATCGATTTATTCGACTCGATAGCGAGCGTGGACTGACCTGCTTCGAGTATTACTGACAACGACTCATTGCGCTATCGAAGTGCTTATTGATTATTTAATATTCATTATTTATAGCAATTATTAACAATTATTATTAAGTTTATCTGTTTCTGTTTCTAATGTCTCATAAATACTGATAAAATATTAGTGGAGTTAACAGGTGCACAATTTTGAAGTTGGTTCTTGTAATTACAATGTGCTTAAACCACATTTATCGAGATTTCCCTGAGCGTCTTTAATCCTGAATACACGTGTGAATAATTAATTTGCAATTTGAAATGTTCTGATTTATCATCTTCTATGTATTTTCTTAGACATTCTTTATACAAATTTATTTACTGAAGCTAAAAATCCTACAGTCTTGTTCAATCAATTTTTAATGCTATAAAACTTTGTTTTAAACAGTCGTTTCATTTCTGGAAATACAATAGATGCAATCTATTTTTGTCTGCGTTATTCTTTCATCTAAAGTTGTACCATTTTAATAGAAGTTTTAAACTTGAGTGTACACATAAACTTGAGTGTAGAAATTCTTATTTTACTATTTTCCCAATACCTACTCATTTCCCTGAAAACTTGCATGCTGCAGATGAAAAGCGCAGCACAAAACTCAAATCCTAGACCGTTGGCTAGACAAAAGTACCAGGCGATCATGAAGCGCAAGTAGGTCGCCGCTCCGAGACGAGCAGTAGCCGCGCACTCGCTAACAAAACAAGCATTGTGTACATACGTGTGTGCAGCCACAATGGGAGGTGGTCTTACCGGTCCCAATGACACGTTGTTTGATTAAACGGTGAATGACTCGATCGAAATGGCTTACCGATTTTAACTGTTCTCAGGTGTCTGTTTAATTTCATTTCGATTTGAGATGCTGAGTAGGTATGTCCAGTTACTCGTACAGTGTTGGTTTTCAATAAATAGCCGTAAAAGTGCGTTGCATGTTGAGCGACTGTACCTGTATAATAATTTAGTGACTAAGCTTAGTTGAAACTTTAATGTCAATACATTTTAAAAGTCGAGGAAACAGGTAGAGCACCATCGTAGAGCATATTAATAGTGCGTTGTAGAGTTATAGGAGATATTACCAAAATTATGTAAATCTATAAAACTGGTGGACATTTTAATTCTAACAAACTTAATTTAAACATTATTGATTATTATTATCACGTGCTCAAAATAATAACTTTTTAGATATCTGTGTTAAAACCGACATCAAAATTTTAAACATAATAAAATAATCATAAATAATGACATCTAATGTCTTAACTGTTAATTATAATTAATCACCTTCGAGTTAAGTAACACAAATAGCAACGGCTATTTGAAGCTCGTTCCAGAACGGATTAGCAGCAGATGCCCGCCGGATTATGGCTCGGGCCAGTGTTGTTCCAAATCAATTTTAAAGCGGCCGTACGTCAACTTTAAAAAAACGTATTTAAGCTAAAATTAAGGAGAGATGTAAAAGGCCGTATTGTTATAAACACGTACCTATCTAATTCACAAAAATAAATTATGTAGTTGCATGTAAAGTCGGTTTACGGACGATAATTTTTCGTGATATCGTCATAAGAAAACCTTATTGAATCAAAAACCCAAACTCTATATAGCTTGTTCCACGTTCTCGCTTGTACGGTCGACTTAGGCGGAACGTGACACTTTTTGTGCCTGCAGCCGGCGTTCATCGATTTTGAGCCGTGATCACGTCAAAAAAATGAAAATACGGTTATAATGGTCCAGCCGTAAGTCGTATTTTCGATTTCTAGAGGGCATCGAAAATCGTAGAATATGGCAAAAGCCGTATCAGGAACATCACTAGCTCGGGCCGGCGGGCATTCATCCAATGTGCTTCCAATAACCGCTGACAACAATAGCAGCTTTTTGTGTTACATTTATAACGTTATAACGAAACTAATATAATAGCTGTTCATATTTATGAATGTATTTAGTATTAAGCTGTAAATATGATGTATAGAACGGTTGATAATAGCTACATCAGTGATTCGTGTTTGGTCTAACCGTGTACTATTTTAGTAGGGTGGTTTTTAAGATAATTTGTATGCATAAAGTTTATTAAAATAAAATTATGGATGATAAAATTACCAATGTAGGTGTTAAAATATGAAATGAATAATCATAATAAATAAAATAATAAATTATAATTTATTTTGTTCCACAACTAGCTTAGGCTATTTAAATGCGCTGCACTCTGCACTAGATCTCCGAAGAGCCTATGTTGCAGGGTATAGTTTCCTTTGACAATTAAGTGTAATTTAAATTTTAAACCTACGTCTTAAACACTATTAAATATTTATATTTAATCATAAGTGTATTATACTATACGAGTATTATACAAAACTATAGTAGGTTCTCTCTCTGTGTGTGTATGTACTGTATGTGTGTAAACAGCTGCTCTTTCGGTCCTGTGTCATATAGTATAGTACACCAGTTGATTGTTTCCATTAACTTCTCCGTCTTCTCGTAATCTAGGAATGCTAGGGTAAGTTGTTACTTAATTTATTACGTTAAAGAAAGACTTTTAAAATATTCTTTTTTGCAGGAAATGCAGCATAAGAATTTTTTTTTATATTTTTCAAAATGGCTATCAATATAAAACGTTCGTCTCATGATAATTCGTCGCATTATTACGCATGATGTCATAAAAAAACAATAAAAAAAGCTTCCAGGTTTTGTTCTCTACTAGTCTCCCTAAAACCCAGTTTAAATTAATTTTCGCTACATTTCTTTTGTTTAAAATAGAAAAAGTTGAAGAAAAAACAATTGACTGGCTGGCAATGCGGGCAGGATCACAGATTAAAAACGGTAGATATACGAAACGGGATGGTCAATTGCTAACCATAAATCTCCGCAGGACATTTTGGCTGCGGTAGCCTTCGCCGAGGATAATCCAACGTTACGAAATAAAAGCTGGCAGCATAAAAAAGAAATAAAAATGCGGCGCGGGCCGTATCTTAGGACAATCGTGTTTTAGACATTATTTATACGTCTGTGTATCTATTTTTTATTTGTTTCTTAGTAAAGATTTTTACATCTTACTCGTGGTACGTTTTCTCTACTTCGTAATTAAGTAGGTACCTATTGTATATTTTAAAACCGAGCAAAGACCATATATGTACTTAGTAAGTACAAGGTCTTTGAAACCGAGAGATGTAATTAATATTTGTTTTTTTCAGAATGGAGAAAATAGGATTGTTGATTTAGGTTACTCATAAAAGATAAGCGTACTATATAAAAAAGTTCAAATATGAAGCTACGAGTCCTTTTTGAAAATAGAAATCTCTAGAAAATCTGTAGAAAAATCGTCTCTCTCTAAAAAATGTAATAATCACAGAATTTAAAAAAAATGTAATAGACTAATTAATAAGTTTTTACCGTTCTTACCACTGGTAAGATTGGTAGTAACACTGGTAATAAACATAAACGGTAAGAACTTTTAACTTTTTTTAGCTTGATGTTTAGCTTTTTACGATTTGTTTAGAATTCCTAATTCAAAATTGTAGAATAAGCAGCAATTTACATTAGGATATACGATAGAAAGACAACTAGGATCATAAACGAATAAATAGGCACGTCTATAGGTAAGTACTAGGATTACATAAATTTGTATCATTTTCTTTTGACTTTGACTCTTCCTGGAGATTCATTTCGCTTTTGTTCATAAATCTCGTAACGATTGTCACCTGCCAGTAATCTGTAAAGCTTCCGTCACAATACGGGCGACAATGCTGACAGTGTGATGCTTTACCTGCATGTTATCCTGGTCCTTGGCTTAAGATGACCTAAGCTGATCTGATAGTAATAAGAAGGAAGGACTTACTTAATCTTTTGTCTGCCTTTGCTCTAGTGTGATCTCGAGAACGAATAGAATAGATCATCATATCAGCCGCAGGACGTCCTCTGCTGGAAATACGTCTCTGTAATCCCCTATTTATGCCTATTAATTTAATTTTCGATAGAACTGGAAGCAAATATTCTACAGGTAAGCGTTAACAATTTAACGTAATCTGAGATAAAATAATTATTAATCGCAAAAAATCGCAACACCGACTTCCACCGTGTAAAGAATTCGAATAGTTTCCACGAATCGATGTGACATCCATAATATGTACATTGTTATTGATTTATCAAAAAAAACTCAGCTGATTTCGATAAAATTTAAATGGGACCACTTTGGGAGTACCTATACTCTTTCAAACAAAAAAAAATTTTTTTTTAACTCTGTTCGTAATTGGCGAAAATATCGATGAACATACAAAATAAATATACCATACACAGACGAACATAGTACCTCCTCATTTTTGGAAGTCTGTAAAAATATTACTAAAGGCCGAATCATAAAACTCGGCAAATGTGAAGTTAGTTACAAGGTACGCAATATCCAATCAACGCGCAGTTTATGTGAGCTTCCGTCAGTATTGGATATTGCGCAGCGTGTAGCCAATTTCCCATCCGCCGACTTGTATGATTCGGCCTATAAATCTGTAACAAAATTAAGACAACCCAAAATAAATAAAAATCGCCCCCGTACGAGTCGGACTCGCGCACGGAGGGTTCCGTACTGTATAGGAGCCCCCTTTAAATATTCATTTTAATTTTATTATTTATTATTAAAGTGAATATACAACTAAATATTCTGTAAATATTTCAAGCATCTACCTGCTACCATTATTAATATAAAGCGAAAAACGGCTAAAAAAACAGGTTTGTTGTATGGGAGCCACCCTTAATTATAAATTTTATTCTGTTTTTAGTATTTGTTGTTACAACGGCAACAGAAATACATCATCTGTGAAAATTTCAGCTTTCTAGCTATAACGGTTCATTAGATATAGCCTGGAGACGGACAGACAGACAGACGGACAGACAGACAGCGGAGTCTTAGTAATAGGGTCCCGTTTTACCCTTTGGGTAGGGAACCCTAAAAATGAGAAGCTAACTCTATAACAAAACACTTCCGCTAAGTTACGCCTAATTTAATAAACTTCCATAAGTTCAAGTAAGCTAAGTAGACATGTCAAAGTTGTGAACATTCTTACTACACAAGTCAAGAGATCATAAGTTCACGGCTTGTTCGTTATCTACTCATAATGGAAGCAAAGCTTTTGCTGAAAGTTTTGGACCGAGTACTTATTGTGCTTGCCCTTTATTCTTCTTCTCTTTTTTGCCATAGTACGGTATATGGCTTCTCTTGGACATAGATAGGCCTCCTCTGTAAATGTTCAACAAGATTGGTTGGTTACGCGCCGCGACTCTTATTTTAATAATGTAATCTGTCCACCTGTATTATTATGGTTAAAAAAAATTGTTTTCTGTAAAGTCGGTATAAAGACGATAATTTTACGTGATAACGTCATAAGAAATGCTAACTCAACAACTGAAGCAAGACGAAAGCTATTCTAGAGTGCGCTTCAAGAAATGTCAAAAAAAAATATCGGCCAAGTACGAGTCGGACTCGCGCACGGAGGGTTCCGTACTGTATGGGAGCCCCCCTTAAATATTTATTTTATTTTAATTTTATTATTTATTAATAAAGTGAATATAAAACTAAATATTCTGTGAAAATTTCAAGGATCTACCTGTTACCATTATTAATATAGAGCAAAAAACGTCTAAAAATGCAGGTTTGTTGTATGGGAGCCCCCCTTAAATATTTATTTAATTTTGTTTTTAATATTTGTTGTTATAGCGGCAACAGAAATACATCATCTGTGAAAATTTCAGCTGCCTAGCTATCATGGTTCATGAGACACAGCCCGGTGACAGACAGACAGACAGACAGACGGACATAAGTAATAGGGTCCCGTTTTTCCCTTTGGGTACGGAACCCTAAAAAACAACTATAGAATCGAACAACCGTCAAATCGTTTTTTTTTTAATTTTCCACCTCCTTTATTAGGGGTGGTAAGGTAGGGCCTTGGGTTTGAAAGACGGAAAGCGACATAGTCTTCTTTTTATCCCGGATAAATAAAGGGTTCCCATGGGACAGTAAAATATGAAAATATCATGCGGGCGTAGTAAATCATCATCATCATAGTAAAAACTAGTCATAGCAGAGACAATGGGACCTCAAGTGGTCCCATTGTCTCTGGTCATAGATATATTTTAAGTAGGTACCTACATACAAAGTTTCATGTAACAAAATAATAAATTCCTTTGATGGTTTGATTTATAAATGTAACTGACATTTAAATGACATAAAACACGGCGTGTGAGTTGTGACAAACAGACAAAAACGGAGCGATCGTGTTACGGCGAGCGATACTCTTGAGAGCCGGGAATCGAACCCGCTGCGGTTACGCGGGTTGACACCTCCGAACGTGGGGGGCACTGGCTTTACTTTACCTATAATTTACCACTAGTTTTTACCCGCGGCTTCGCCCGCGTCATATTTTGATTTTTATGGTATCCCATAGGAAATTACTCTTGTTTATGCATAAATAATTTCTATGCATTTTCAACGCCGCTTGCGGTGATCATGTCATAGAGAGTTTTCCGTTTAATTCCTTCTTCCTATGTATGAAAGTCTGTGGCCAATGTCATATACGTAATTATCTTCTATTATCGTTTCGACGATGTTAGACATGGATATGGGAACCACGAAATTTTTCGGGATAAAAAGTACCCCACTAACTAACTGTCTTCATGCTAATAATCAAGTCAATCCGTCGCTCTGTTGCTGCGTGTGCAGAACAACCAATAAACTAAAAACACACTTCCAGATTCATAAATAAGCAAGGATACTATAATACTTATACATACTTTTGTGTTCTGTATATCGCTAGTTGATATTATTTCTTGTTTGGTTTGAAAGGTATTGTTCAAGGCGACTAGATACGCCATCTAAGGTAGGTAGCACACAATTAGACATTAATAGATAAACATTAAATATCAAAACTTCACAACGCTTAAACAAAATAGTTCAATTCATTTTGTTCGAAAGATGTTGAAGGATCATTTTGTCTAGTTTAGTTTGACTAGGATATCGAGTAGAAACTCATTGCTCAAGTAGGTAGGTACTAGATATATGACCGGTCGAATATCATATTTTATAAGAGATCAGACCACTGCCGCCATGTTAATGTTACAAATCGATGGCTTCCAATATGGCCGCTGTCGCTGTCGATCCTTGAACAACTGCAGCATGATGTTCACTAGATCTACCTTGCTTCAGAAGCTTAGACAAACGTCCTAAGCGCCAATCTATCTCATTACCATACCGGGGCATATCTAGGTAAGCGTGATACAACCTGGACCGCATATCTGCTCACACCAGGCAGTATGTGTTCAAACGCAAACCTATTCGAAAAAAAAAATAACTTAAGATTTTTGGATACTTAAGAGAGACTTTGGCAAAACTATAATAATTATTTTGGTCGAAACGTCTATTTCGGATGTAGAGTGGAAATCGGTTGTTCAAATACGAGATATGACCGGTCGAACGTCATATTTTAGAGATCGTACAACTATCGCCATGTTACCAATCGATAGCTCCCAATATGGCGGCCGTCGATCCCTGCAGCTGTAGCATCATGTTCACAAGATCTACCTAGCTGTGGAAGCCTGGAGGAACGTCCTAAGCGCCAATCTATCTCATTACCATACCGAGGCATGGATAAGGCCCTACCATGATATCTAGAAGAATATGCTTTCTTTATTCCAATTTGTCGAAACCCGATGAACTTTTTGTATGGAACAGCTGATTTTATCGTTCATCAATGATATAACTGATACCTATAAGATTTCTTTGACTGGGACTTTAAAGTTTTTACTTTTTTATGGTCTTAGTGCCTTGCTTGCTAAGGGCCTCAGACACAAAATACAATAAATCTACCAGATTGTGTGTTTATAATAATTTATAGACACACAAAGCAATTTGATCATCCACAGGCTTCAGAAGGTCTAGACATAGATAATCAAATGCTTAAGCCTACTGCTAGCTGGCAGCATTAGGTACCTAGCTGAATGGCTCGGTTATGTTATAAGTATATTTTGTTGATATTCTTACATTTTTGTTTCATTTTTACAAGCTTTTATGTAGTTTCACCTGCACCGTTGTCAGTGTCGGTCTGTAATCAAATCTTGCAAGTTAAATTTGATCTACTTCCCGGTTACTGATTGAGCTGAAGTTTTGCACACATGTGTAAATCGCGTGACAATGCAATATTATGATGACATGGTGCTGATCTGATGATGGAACTGGAAGGTGGCCAAAGGAACTTCGCAATGAAACGACACAACCTCATCGAGATTGGGTTCATTTGAATAGTCTTGGCGAGTAGTTTGTCTTTCAATGGTAACCATGCAGGGTCTGATGATGGAGCTGGAAGGTGGCCATAGGAACTCTGTAATGAAACGATTCAACTCCATCGAGTTTCGGTTCGTTTAATTCGTCTTAGCAAGTCCTTGTTCAGTAAAAGCTTTTTGTTTAAAAGAGTATTTTTTTGATATGACCGACAGACAGACAGACAAAACTCTTTATTCATAACCACAAACAATAATTAAACAATAAGTATGTACACACTAAGGACTAAACATGATGATAAACTGGCGGCCTTATCACCCATGGCGATTTCTTCCATGCACGAATATAAACTAACGAGAACAAGAAATAGTGGCCTAAACTAGAGACAATATTAATATAGAAAACACCTGGTGTATGATGGATATGATTCTTGTCTAACATTTATAACATTGTGTGAGATCTGTAGGTCACATCTTGTCAGTAGTAGGGGTTCCACCCGCGTCCGGAGTGGTATTAGCGAACGAGCAGCGCTGCGTGCGGGCTGCAACCTTGGACCAGATGGGTGCGCGTGCGCTCGATCGCACCTAGGGGTGTCGCATACAGTCACATGCGTTAACATGAAGGTAAATAAGTACGTGTCTAAGTATTCTACATTCCCTTCATCGAGAGAAGTTTATTTTGCCTCATCACAACAGTAAAAAAACAAATTGATATAATTCTCCGATAAACAGTGTCAAAAAATGAAATTAAGCCCGATTACAGAGGCGCTATCGTAATTATATTAGCTAAATAGCATAGTTCTGTTTCTTTTTCACTTTAGGCATTTGATAGAAAGAACGCTTTTTACGTTGCTATTAATGCTGGCGCCTCTGTAATCGCGCTTAGGTAATATGGGCGTAAAATTTATATTTCATTATTTTATTCACCGATAAGAGCCGAGCTCTTAAATTATAAAATATGTTTTTAGGGTTCCGTACCCAAAGGGAAAAACGGGACCCTATTACTAAGACTTCGATGTCCGTCTGTCTGTCTGTCACCGGGCTGTATCTCATGAACCATGATGGCTAGGCAGCTGAAATTTTCACAGATGATGTATTTCAGTTGCCGCTATAACAACAAATACTAAAAACAAAATAAAATAAATATTTAAGGGGGGCTCCCATACAACAAACCTGAATTTTTAGACATTTTTCGCTCTATATTAATAAATGTGTAAATAAAAGTGAAAATTTAGTTTTATATTCCCTTCAATAATAAATAATAAAATTAAAATAAAATAAATATTTAAGGGCTCCCATACAGTACGGAACCCTCCGTGCGCGAGTCCGACTCGTACTTGACCGATTATTTTATTATTATTTCTTATATGCTTTAGGTAGAGACGAGGTTTTAATTTAACGCATATGTATCTTGTATTGTTTTAAAAATGTCTACCTTGCTACCTTGCGCGCCACGAAATATGTGTCAGAACGAGACAGCGTTATGGAAAAGTATATATCTGTCACTTTTTCACACATCAAAAAGAGTCCTTTTCGTGGCTTTTTGTGGTCGCATGCTTGACTAGCAGGAATCAAAAATTAGCTTTCTACATCTGGTCCCTATCTTGTGTAACTTGACCAAGATAAGTAATGAGATAAAATATCACGACATGTGTCCCGAATCCGGCCAAATATGGTCACATGATTCATGTCACTGCTGACATCAAAATCGTGTCTAATCCATCCCAAATCAAAACCCTATGCACTTTGTCATATCTATGGCATCACTGAGATGGTCAGCGGTAAAGTTTACCTCGTGACAGAAATGTTTTTTGGTTAGCAAATAGATACGCTGTAGAGCTTTTCAAGGTCAGAGTGAATAGGTATCTTCTATATAGGTCTGCGTGCTTCATCTTCGAACACAACGTCGCTTACCATCAGGCGAGTTGGTGGTCAAGCGCGGAATTATTCACGATAAAAAAATACGCAATCAGCTCCAACAATTATGATCGGTAAAATACTCGTAACATTCATCGCTTATAAGTTAACTGAATGCACTGTTACGCGAATACGCAAAATATTGTCTTTGCTGTCCTATAAAAATTGTCTAGGCAGAAACTTTCCAACAAACCAACAAATCAGTCATATAAATAGCTAGCTCGCCAACCACAATATGTCGTGAATGGGCAGGAATGCCCAGCCATACACGGTGGCATTTTGCAACCAGTGGCCATTCTAAGACACTGACACAATAACACTGTATTGTATCAGCCTTTTAATAGTCCACTGCAGGACGTAGACCTACCCAGAACTACCCACAAAGGGTGATTGGACCGTATCCACCACACTGGCCAAGTGCGGGTTGGTGGATTCACATACTTTTCAATTGACTATCAGTTCATAGCTCATTAATTATATTGTTTCCACTCAAAAGCCCATGCATCCTGCGCTTATTTCAAGGCGTGGTAATCCTGAGAGTGGTCATATAGGCAGTAATTCACACCGTGATGTCCTTTCGCAACCAGTGGCCAATTAAGTCACTGAGACCATTACACTTAGTGGTTTAAATTGGCCACTCGTTCATAGTTTATTGGTAACTAGCGACCCGCCCTAGCTTCGCATAGGTGTATCACATATAAACCTTCTCCCTAAATCTCTATCTATAAAAAAACGCATCAAAATCTATCGCGTAGTTTTAAAGATATAAGCATACATTGGGACAGACAGCGGGAAGCGACTTTGTTTTATACTATTGTAGTGATTTAGCCGACTAAATAGTAACCTTGCGGACCATCAGGCACCTTCACTGCTAACCATTTATGTTATTGCCATTCAAAAGCCACCTATTTTAAAACGTGGCAGCCCTGAGAGTGGTCGTATATGGGCAGTAATCGCGGCCCTACACGATGGCCTTTCGCAACCAGTGGCCAATTTATACCGCGGAGTGCTCTGGATCATAGCTTGTAGAAGTTATAGACAGCTTTTATAGTCTACGATTCACAATGCAATGCCATTTGAATATTTTATGGAGTCATAACATGAACGAATAAATATGTAGTTGTGTATTTGCAGTACAAGTAGCCATAAATATGTAGCTATGTATTTGTAAAACATAGACAGAAGTTGCGGATGTGTTTTTTAAAAATTATAATTACTATTCTTACTTATCAGTAACGTTTGTACTTATATATCCAAAAATGTTTGTTTGATTCTTTGTTAGCCTTGCACGTAGCAACTTACTGAAGGATTATTTTTCAAATCAGGACTTCGACTCAAAAAACTCAACAATTTCGGATTAATTAAAATGAATAACTAACATGACAAACCTAAAAATTAAACGATAAATGAATGAACATACCCGCAGCTGTCTAGTGTAGTGGATATTGTCTTATTCCAGGTACGTAGCTTACGTTCAGCAGAGAACTGCTAAATAACTACAAAAGTGATGAAAGTTTATCTCGTAGTAAATATTTTTCAAAAAATAGTGTTATATAGTGTTGTCTGGTCGTGTAGTCTGAGAGAGACTATAATCAGATCTTTGTAACCGGCTTAGAGTATAGACATTGTCTAGTTGCTCTGTGTATTGTATAATGAGTACCATTGCGATATTTCACGTAATTGCCTCGTTTGATACTGCTACATTAATAATGCCACTGCCGGAAGTCTTTAATATTGTCTATGAACTAGTAGGTACCTATCTATTTAATCTGTGGCCTAAATCAAATTATTGGTACAGGCAGGAATAGGGCAGCACTTTATTCTGATATGCAAGGGGATGCTTTGCAAAGTTCACGTGGCCAAAGAAGTGTGATTCAAATTAGTCTTGCAGCGCTGAACTAGATAGCATCATCATACGAGTACTTAGAAAATGCGGAAATTTACAGTGTGCC